>JBBBDQ010000201.1:4460000-4945000 GCA_037127315.1 Ascarosepion bandense
TAACTGACCGACTGTTCTGCGCCACAAAGTCATGGAAAGTCAGTAAAGTAAAAGTCAATTACCTTATTCAATATATACAAGTCTCTCGTTTAGAACTTTCGAAACCTATGTCTTAACTTAATATTCGTATTCGAAATGTGAACAGCAATTTTAAAGCAATTCATGTCTATTTTAGCTTAAGAATTCTTTTTTTACCATCAACTTTCATTTAACGGGAGCATGTGTTTGTGCAGGGATCATTGTCTTTTAGAAATTGAATTTGTTTACCGGCCTAGAGACTGAAAATCTTATTGAAGAAATCTTTCTCAACAGGAATCAAACGTTTTGTTATAATCTGTGAATAGATCTTCAAGTGTACTTTAGGTCCTGGGCATGACTGTAAACTGCATCCGGCAGCAAGACCTCTGATCGGGAGGTTGTGAGGAGCATGGAACCACCTCTTAAATGCTGTTGTTCACAGGCCCACGCTGACCCGGAGTGGTAATACCTGTTAGGGTCCCAGCTATGGGCAATTAGTTAACCCTCAAACTAGGTTCAAAACACTATGAAAGTATAAAAATACACTTTTATAGAATTATATACATAAAAATAAACTATGAGAGAAAAATTTACTTTTCTGAAGGAGAACTATTACCAACAATACATTTTTAAAGAAAAAATTATTACCATAACACATTATTGAAGGAAAAAATTATTCTCAGCAAAATATTTTTGAATACAAAACTAGAAGACATTTTCAGTTTTCTAAAATAAATAAAAACATTCATTAAAATTTGACAAAGTCAACCTTAACACTATAACAGAACATGAAAAAAATACCTTAAAACCTCACTTTTTTGGCATTAAATAATCCACAGATGTTGATTTGCCGTTAAACAAAACTCAAATTCAAGTGTACTTTAACATTGAAAAGCCATAGCAGCAAAAATAAAGTCTAAGAAGAATTAGGGTGTTTATTCAAACGTGCTACAAATGTAAACAGAATGTGCTTTTTGGTGTAATAAATATCGGCTGGAAATGAGAGTTGAGTTCGAATTCCAGCTAAATACGTTTCATTCTCTTACGTACAAATCTTCTTTCCCACCCCAGCTATGTGTTGAATAACAGGACACATTGAGTTTTCTAGCCTCGGTTGGCAACCTGTCCACTACAAAAAGTACTGGCAACATACTGCGGAAAAATCTTCTGTCTAATCAGTCATGAATCGAAAGAGACATGATCGCCCAGACGTATATCACGTATGGCTCTTAACTTTTAAAAATATAACATTTATAGTAATAAGAAATTGAAGATTGTCTTTGTTACATTAGAATACCTTAGAAAATAGCTAAAACGTCTGTCGCTTTTTAATAGAGACGCCGTGATATTTGGTAAACGTTAACATAAAAACTCAAGACATATTCGTAGTCTTAAAAGATCGAAACTTTCGTATGGATGTGATAAAATCAACCAGTGGACACAAGTCCGAGCGAGGACAATACTTTGAACCAAATGGACTAGAGTTATGGAAAAACAAAGAACAGTACTAAACAGAAACCCCATCAAGAGAGGAATTTCAACAGGAGCAACAAGTAAAATGGAAAAATTAAGTTTGAATCAATACTGGAAAGAACGATAACAGTCAACCTGAGAAAACAATTTTTTTGAAAACTAGTTTTGATAGAAAGATTTAAAAAAAAAATCAACCGACAATAGTAGTGGCTGCTCGGTCAATGACCGCCAAACGTTCTCTTTAAAACGTCTGATATGACTGTACTTGTGGTGGTATTCACCGGATTGAGCCGGCTTCTTCCCTAGAATTTTCATGCGGCTGTCTTTGGCTACACAAGCGGTCTCTAATCGTATGTGGTGTGAAGAACGGCTTTACAATTCACGTTATAGAACCCACTCTGCCCTGTTGTTTACCCATAACTGGGGAGAAGAGATGAATATATAACTTTCTCAAGTGTAATTGAATATAATGAATTCGACTGGAATTTGAACTCGATTCTGATTTCTAAATCAGAGCCGCTATCCATTACCCTACCGGGTCTCCTAATATGTTTCTTATTCCCAATATAACGCCGACAACCAATTACTCGGACTTTACGTAATTCTAGCATACTTTAGTAGTAATTGTTAATTCTTGGGTTCATTTATGTCGTCATTTCGTTATTCATACACCACTGTGTACCTACTGACAGCTGTTTGCTTTCTACTTCGCCTTTGATATTTTCTTCGTCATAAAATATATAGTGTTTAAAATGAATGAAAATATTGATGCATTAATTTCATTAACCTTATTTTAATATACTGAGCAGGCAAGATGAATTAGTGCATGTAGAAGAAATCTAATTTCCTATGTGACGATAAAATATAAAAGCTTTCGTCATTCACATCAACCATGCCAAATACTTCAAAAGGGACGATAAACAGCGCCGAACTAAAACAACGGCTCCAAGATTCTTCAAATGTACCAATGATCAATGGCACACTTTAGTAGTTAATGAAATTGTTTCGGAGACGCTCCAGATGCGAATTTTAAGAGATGAAGGGTACTCCGTTCAATGTGGAAATAATGGAAAAAAAAAAAAAAAAAAAAAAGAGAATGATAAATAACACAACCTCAAAGATTTCGATTTGGCGCCAGTAATTCTTCGTTCTGAGAGCCAAGGGACTTGTACTTAGTTTCTCGTTGCATTTAAAACTGAACACTTATATGCGTCTCATCTACTTGTCGGTGGGCAATAGGATAGTACATCGAAATGTTCTCGGCACGACCAAGAAAGAATATTGGATAAATTCTTACACATGGTCAGATTTGTGGATGTTCGTCGGGTTTATAAATTTTTGTCATGAATAGAGGTTAAGATTTGTTTTAATTTTTTTTTTTTTTAAGTGGCCGAAGTTGGGTCGAACTCGAATCGGGAACGGATTTGCCGAAAGTGGAAAATTTAGTTTAGGTGATACGTGCGAACGTGCAGTTCCATACACTTGTACTATTCGTGTCAGTTTCTGCACACGCGTGTATGTGTGTGCGGATCTAAATATTAAGAGGAAAAGAAGGAATAAGAGAAAGAGAAAAGGCGAAGCCAAACTGCAAAAATGAGGGAAATAATTTGAGATACAAAATTGTCGTTGAATGAATTGAAATGGAAAATATGCAGAATTGAGAAAGGAGACGCGCAGAGTGGCACCGAGGGTGGAGGAGGGGGGCAAAGAGTGGCGCCGAGGGGGGCAAGGGGTTGGCGCCAAGGAGTGGCGCCGAGGGTGGAGTAGTGGGGCAAGGAGACGCACAGAGTGGCGCCGAGGGTGCAGTAGTGGGGCAAGGAGACGCACAGAGTGGCGCCGAGGGTGCAGTAGTGGGGCAAGGAGACGCACAGAGTGACAGACAGGAGCAATGAGACGCGTGATTCAGCAATATGTAACAAATACATCACCGTTAATTTCTACTGAAATCCTATAAACGACTGAACAATATCGCCATTAATCTATCAATTTTTCCAAAGAAATCAATTAAATCGCCAATCTGATTGCCGTCCCTACAGACTTTACTGGGAAATTACTCTCACCCAACGACGCTTGTCTATTTCAGCCATTTTCACACAGGTCTATTTTTTATTCACCGAGTACAACGCCCATAGCCAATCAAAGAAGAGATTTTCCGAATAAGGTTATTTAAAGTAGATAACGGTCCTCTCCTGTGCTGAAGAGGACCCCGGCCTTCGGGCTGGGCCCTTCTAAGACAAGTAAAGACCAGTTATGACCGGTTTTGAACCTGTCCACCGCGGTGGATAGGTAATGTTTGACCAGTACCTGGGTGCACGCGCTCAGGTTCCCCACGTTAAAAAAAGACCTTGTGTCACATCTCTCTCAAGTGGGGGAGAAGGGTAAATAATGAAGAGGTCAAGACTGTCGTAGTCAGGAAAGCATCATCTCTGGTGTCTATTTCACAAAGTTCATAGTTCTATCCGAACGAAATTCCTTCCTTACTAAGGGCACACGAAGGGAACCTATACACGTGGCGCGGTGCGTATTGAGCTGGAGTGGCGGAACTGAAGAACATTTGCCGTTGAAATGTCGACAGAGTAGCGAGAAGTTTGTAATGTGGAAAAGAACTCAACACTCGCAAAGGCACATACACACTTTGGAACAATGTCAATGCTAGAAAATGAGGATTAGGTAGCTCCAATCAAATGTAGCAGCAATCCTTCAGTTTTGATCTGACTCTGGTAAATGTAAAAGTCTTCTAGAACAACCAGCCAGTAATCAACTAGAATGGAAGTTGGGTTTGACGGACCAAAAAAACCCAGGGCAAATTGGTAGGTGGTTTAAATAATAACCTGGGGAGGGGGAGGGGTTGGTTCTCGCTTAACTATCCTATACCTAGCTAAACACTATCACGACCCATTCACTCGTTACAATTTGCACCGTCACCAAAAGAATCCATCCATCTACTCCCAATCCTTCGTACACCACAATGCCAGAAACTTACAAGGGACACCTAAAAAGTGGGGAAAATAACCCATGACAATAAAAATATAATATATACAATAATATGTATAATATAAAATATTTAATGAAAAAATGAAATGATGGGAGGAGGATGAACCCAAAAATCAACTGAAAATACAACAAATTTTTAACTAAAATAATAATTAATGTTAGTAAGAACCGTCCATCCCAGAGAGCTCAATATCCACACTCTTGAATGAGCACCTTCCTGCAGGGAGACAGCCATGTTGAAAGGTAAGTTATTTGACTTCTACAGTCAAGATATAATAAAATATCCGTTTATACAACTGACAGGTGTAGACGTAGAAACATATCTAGTTTTAATGACAGGCTTACCTGTCTATTCTACAAATACTTTCACGGCTTCTGCTCTGATGAACTTAGCTCACAGTTTTGCTATGACAGTGAATAAGAAATAATTCTTTTACAAAAACTAGAAACAACTTTCATGTGAATCTAGAGAAAGATGCTGAGAATACTATGGATCGAACATATGAGCATATTTCTGAGGCACATAGTGAAAGAAGGAAAGAAGGCTTGGAAAATTTGATACTCACTGAATATATTGAAAGGAACAGATACAGGAAAGCAATGCCTCACCTCCTGGCGAGCTTGAGTGAATAGATTGTAGAGAAGGGTCTGGGAGAATGCGGCAAAAAGACAGACATTTTTAAGATCTACAGGCGACAGGAGCCACAATCACTAACATCTTCAATCGGAATAGAATTCTACAAATGAAAAGTGCGAGAAAATAAAGCATTAGAATATTAATAGTTTGCATCCAACTAGTTCAGCAGATAACTAACTAGATTAGCAATTAGGTTTAAGTGTCATACGTGATACACGCTTTGGGCGATCATGACTCGAAAGAGACATGACTGACTGGTCAGAAGATTATCCCGCAGTAGGATGGCATTGCTTTCTACGGTAGACTTGTTACCAGCCAAGGCTATAGAACCCAATCTGTCCTATTATTTAACCCATAACTGGAGGGAAGAGACGGATTAATACCTTTCCCAAGGGTGTTTGTGCGTAAGTGAATGCGAAGAATTCAGTTGTAATTTGAACTCAGCTCCCCAATTTGTCGTTCCGAGTCGATATCCACTGCACCACAACGCGGACTTAAATTCATGTAGTCGAGGTCCGAGGGATAAAAGTTAATCAGAATAGTTTCTATAGTTCCGAATAATTATTCATAACAACGTGGAAGAAATGGTTATCTTCTTTTACTGCTATTATTCACGTGCGTCAAAGCGGCCTTTAGCGACACCAGTTACGTACAATAATTGCATATCAGTTTTTAAGCAGAAAAATACATTAGTAAATTTACAAGAAATGATGCATAGTATATAACAAAAAGCACGTTTTTAGGGTGGCAAAAAATTAATGTAAAATTGCGATGAAAAACTATTTAATATTTTTTATTCAGACAAACAATAAGAGAAATTACAAAGAACAATTGTTGCGGCAAAATGTTTCACCCAAGAGAAAAATGCTGGTTCTCTGTGAGGAATGGAAATCATATATATATATATATATATATATATATATATATATATATATATATAAAGTGCATTTTTAAACCGGCCGAATTTCTATTTCTTTTTTCAAATTTGCAAAAAAATGCTAAACAATTTATCTATTTAGCTTTGAAGAAAAGGAAAAAACACAAAAACGCATACATCCAGTTTCAGAGAATATTTTTTAAAACATTAAAAAAAAAAAAATTCCAAGTTAACATGGCCTAAAAAAAAAAAAAAGTTTTAAAAGACCTTGTTTTTACTCACTATTTTATGCAGTAGGCCGGTTACCAACCAAGGCTATACAACCTTTTTCAAGGGTATTTAAGCTTAAATTAATGCAACGAACTGGAATTAGAAC
This sequence comes from Ascarosepion bandense, assembly GCA_037127315.1. NCBI lineage: Eukaryota > Metazoa > Mollusca > Cephalopoda > Sepiida > Sepiidae > Ascarosepion > Ascarosepion bandense. The sequence continues at coordinate 4,466,376 of JBBBDQ010000201.1, forward strand.
ACGGCATTTTGATTTCTCGTTCCGAGCCTACAGCCACTGCATATTCACGTATCTTATAATTTGCGTTTATGTAATTAAAAAATACCACCCACCCCAGTAGAGAATCGAAATGGATTTATTTTTTTTTTTTAAAACGCCAAGGAAGAGCAGAAAAGTATTCAGTGAATTGTGAGCTGTTAAACAAGTCTTGAAATACTGATAATTTTAAAGGAATCAACGAAGTGACGACAGAAAGGCGGGTCAAGATGGCAGCCATTATCAAGTAACATTCGCTTCGTGTCAAGATAGAGAAGCCAGCGATCAAGAATTTCAGGCTTTCAATCATCAGGAATTGATGTCAATTCTCACATAAATTCTTTCACTTCCATTTTTTTTTTTTCGGTGATTTTTCTTCAATGTTTCTCTTTTGAATCACATTTTCATCATTTTCTCGTCTATTCCTCTTTTTTTATACTTTTCTTTCTCTTCTTTGTTATTTTTTACTTTTCTTTTTTAATCCTTTTTATTTGTTCATTTACGCTTTTCGCCTCTCTCTCTCTTCATTCTCACTCTTTTTCTCCCCCCACCTCTCTTCATTCTCACTCTTTCCCCCCACCTCTCTTCATTCTCACTCTTTTTCTCCCCCCACCTCTCTTCATTCTCACTCTTTTTCTCCCCCCCTCCCTCTCTTCATTCTCACTCTTTTCTCCCCCCTCCCTCTCTTCATTCTCACTCTTTTCTCTCCCCTCTCTCTTCATTCTCATCTTTTCTCTCCCCTCTCTCTTCATTCTCACTCTTTTCTTCATTCTCACTCTTCTCCCCCTCTCTCTTCATTCTCACTCTTTTCTCCCCCTCTCTCTTCATTCTCACTTTTCTCCCCCTCTCTCTTCATTCTCACTTTTCTCCCCCTCCCCCCCCCCTCTCTTCATTCTCACTCTTTCCCCCTTCTCTTCATTTTTGCCTTCTTATGTTTTCAAATTCCTTAATTTTATACATCTTTATCCATTTATTATTTTGAACCTCCTCTTTGTTTCCTTCCCCACTTTTATGCTTTATTCCAGGTTTTATAACAAACTATTTCATTTTTCCCCCGTTTCCCTCTTCCGTGTTTCTGCCAGTTTAAACCTTTCATCCATCACCTTATTTCCCTTTCGTTTCAACTTATTTTAACTTTATTCACAAAAATAACACAACTGAAAAGACAATGGCTATTTTATTATTAAAAACGACGAGAAAGAAAACCAACGAAAAACGCACCGTTGACAAAAGTCGACCTCCCGCTTAACCCAAGTGGTAGCCTCATTGTTTCCTCGTTATTGACTCAGGGAAAGGCAAAATTCGTTCACAATCCCAGGCGTTACACAGTGCAGTTGTACAATGGTTGGCAAATAGCACATAAACAACCTTTTTTTTCCTTAACTGATCGAGGGTCTCATAAAATCCTAACAAAATAAGAAGTAAAAAGTAAAGAATATTATTTAATCGACGTTAAGGAACGTCGGACCTTTGCCAGAACTGTCAAGAAGAATAGCAATGAAGAGAATTCAAATGAAGTGAGTTTAAAAGAAGCGGGAAAAGGCAGAGGGGGGAAAAAGACAGATAAAGCTGTTTTACAGAACTAACTATAGGAAATGAAGTTTAACAAGTAGACAAGAGTCGTGAAAATGACGAGTGAACTGAATGAAAAGAAAGAACAAGAGATACTGTTAAATTGATTAGTTAGGTAGAGAAAGAAAGCAATAAATAATTCAACGTAGAGAGAAAGACAAAGACCGAAATAGACAAGCAACCGGACGCAAAAGTCTGGGGGAAAAAAATCCCCAAAAATGTATGCTAGATCAATCGATACGTTTTAGACAGGAAAAGAGAAGGGACAGAAATACAGAAAGAGAGGTAGAGCAAAGAAAGAAAGAGAGGTAGAGCAAAGAAAGAAAGAAAAGTGGCCTCGAGTGAGAAAAAAACATGTGAGAGAAGAACGAGAAAATAGAGAGACAGCCGTAGTGAAATGAGCAACAGAGAAAGATGGAGAGATACAAGGAACTCGTGGAGTAGAGCGAAAAACGAAAAGAGCCTCTTTTTATTGCATCTCCATGAAATGTAACGCTAAGCTTGTATGAGCATCTACGCACGCCCACCACCACTCACAAACTGTCAAGCCTTCTCTTGTCAAGGCTGACAATGTGTGTAACAGCTACTGACATTTACTAGTGGAAGTTGAGGAATCTTATATCAGGTAGAGGGGGCGTCTTTTGCTTAAGTTCGTATTCTCCCTATCTCTTCTACGCCAACCATCAAAAACATGACAAGAATCTTTGAGAATATTACCTGGCGATGGAACACGACGAACAGACACGTGAACTAGTGATTTTGCAAGATATATCAGAACTAAATAAAGTCGAACAGCTTCAAGTGAATATTGAACTTTGTCGATTTCATTTTTATTATCAGTATCTGTTGCGCTATACCAAAATAACATAGAAATACTTATGAAGGTAGGTAGAAATCTGTGAGCGCGATGGTGTGCAATGTATTTTATAAGTATTATGGCTGTGTATTAATCAGAGAACAGGTGAGTATGAACATGTCAGTGTACAAAGTGTATCAATTGACTGAGAGCACGCAATTTTATGGGTTAGATCGACAATCCTGTATGTTGCCCAGTATGGAGAGAGAGAGAGAGAGAGAGAGAGAGAGAGAGAGAGAGAGAGAGAGAGAGAGAGAGAGAGAGAGAGAGAGAGAGAGAGAGAGAGAGAGAGAGAGAGAGAGAGAGAGAGAGAGAGAGAGAGAGAAGGGGAGAGAGAGAGAGAGAGAGGGGGAGAGAGAGGGGGAGAGAGAGAGGGGGAGAGAAAGAGAGAAGGAATGAGAGATGGAGTGAGAAGTAATGAGAGATGGAGGGAGAAGGAATGAGAGATGGAGGGAGAGGGGGTGGAGGAGAGATGGGTGGGGGAGAGAGAATGAGAAGGAATGGGAGAGATGGAGGGAGAAGGGTGGGAGAGAGAGAAGGGAGAGGGGTGGAAGGGAGAGAGAGAGAAAACAAATCGAACAAATGGATGGACACTAATCCGAATAGGTAGGATGACTCATACTCCGGGTAGAGCACTTTTTTGTTTTTACTCCATAATCACTCAGCTGAAACGAAGCACTGTCAATACAATTTCTCAGCAAAAGAGAAAAATAAAGAAATTCTCATACTAAAATAGTCGCCTTATTACGGCGCAAGGTGTCTTCTGGTCCACCAATCGCATTACAAACTGCTAATGTGCGCATGTTCCACCTTACAACCAACCAGATCACAAGCTCAAATTTCACAGTAACCGAACTGCATACGACACAAAGAGAACAAGATCTAATAACTTAACACATCTTCCTGTGACAGCTCGAAGTATGCTTTGTTGTCAGCAAAACATAACAGACTGTTTGTTTAAAAAAAATATAATTTAGCTTTACGCGAAAATCATTTAATACCTTATAAACTTGAAATGATTGAGAAAAAAATAGGGAACTGTTCCAGAAACAAGTGTATCGCAAGAATATATCAATTTTGGATAGACATGATTGGCTTATGAAAGCTTTGAGCGCTAGCAGATGAGTTAAAACTAAACGACCGTCAACTGACAAAGAATATTGCATCAAATGTAAGTTTATGACAATGAGGTAATCGTTTGAAGACATTGGTCACAACGTGAACTGTATTTCAAGGGTATTCGTGGTCACCGCTTAAGGAGAGCGCTCGTTAATAACACAATGGAACTGATTAATGAGCCTAAAACAGTAAAAAAAATCATTGTTAATGGAGTACAAAAATTTGTTGACGTATCTTTGGAGAAACGCACAAAAGGCTATGGGATGAAAACTACTTAGTCAAGTGCCATACGTGAAACACGCTTGGGCGATCATGTCTCGAAAGAAACATGACTGACTGGGCAGAAAATTATCCCGCAGTAGGTTGCCATTGCTTTCTGTGGTAGACCGGTGGCCGGCCAAAGCTAAAGAACCCAATCTGTTCTGTTATTTAACCCATAACTGGAAGGAAGAGACGGATTAATACCTTTCCCAAGGGTATTTGTGCCTAAGTGAACGCAATGAATTCAACTGGAATTTGAACTCGGCACTCCGATTTCTTGTTCCGATCCGATATCTACTGCACCACAACGCACATCCGCATGAAGACTACTAGCTGGCTAATTTTTAATGTGAATCGTCGTTGTCTTACATGCGCTGTGACCCTCTAGGACATTGGCCATCATCGTTTTCCATAAGTTTATTTTCTTTGTAGCATTTCATTGTCTTTTAGCAACATTCCGCAATTCTTTCCCACAAACTGGCCAGGTCAGTGGCTCACTGCTTTGCCCTGCCCTTTTTGCCATCTACATATTCCACGAGTCATATTCGTCAAGCCCACTTTCTTCATTAGGTGTTCAAAAGTTTACGTTGTCTCTTTCTGATTCCGAGTACCAATCTTTAAGATGTAGTTGTTTATACAACCCGTCCATGGTATTCTCAATATCCTTCTGTAGAAACATTTCTGATAGTTCTTTTTCTCATCCGCGGTGAGATCGTCCAATATTCCCGGTTATTTTCTTTTTGGTTCTAACGATTTTTTCTGTTTCTCTGCAAATTGCTTAGCTTCTGAAATACTTTTTCGCTTGTTCAATGTGTTTGGATTTCGCTGTCACCTTCTCCATTCTCTTAAATTACTCTCCAGATATAAAAATCAAACAAACAGGTTTAAATATCTTCACATTTGTGTAGGAAGTCATAACTTTCTTGTCGGTTAGACCGTCTTCTGTATATTTTACATACCGTTTATATACTTAGGCATCATGTGACTTGAAAACCTGATTTTGAAGCTAATTTTTAGGAGTCGCATCATCCATGAGATAAAAAAAACAGATGTATGCACTACTGTAGGAAATATTTTCTCCCAAATTACTCGAATATTGCTTCACTGTGTTCGGGAAAAGAGGAAGGGGACAAGACGTCAGCGCCGGTCTCTTCCCCAAGCGAATTATGAATGAGGCGCTACCGGTCTTGGATATTTACGTGAATGGAATTAAGAGAGTGACACTAGTGGATTCTGGCTGCTCACAGACACTCGTGAGTAAGTCAGTCTGTCAATCCCGGCATTATGACGGACAAGACTTTTGACGTGAAGTTGATATTAGAGTTTGATGGTTCAGTAACCAGACCGGCAGTTACTGAATGGATTGAGAAGGCGCATTTTGTTTGTGACCAGTGTGGAACAAAAAGAGTTTGAACGTGTTCTTCCTCTGAGGTTGACGGACGGAGCATTTGCTGTTTATCGACAATTAAACTCGGAGCAAAAGTCAGGTGTCGAGCAAATAAAACAAGCCCTGCGGTTTGCCTTTGCACCAGATCGATTCTTGGCTTACGAGCATCATCTCGTCGAACTGGGCAGTTGGGTGGAATCACTTTTCCAGGGACTTCCCAGTTCGACGAGAAGAACCACATAGGCTAATTTTTTTTTTATATCTTGTATGATGCAACGCTTAAAAATTTGGTCTTCCAAAGTCGCATGATACGCAAGTATATACGATAGTTAATATTACTCCCACTGATAATAAATCCTAGAAAAATCTCCAGTAGATGTCGAATGAGGAGAATGGTGAGTAAAATACATCTTGTCTTACGTCCGTTTCTATTTTTGTATAGATTATCAACTCATTTTCTATTCTTTTTGCAGTCATATTATTTACGATTTCCCCACGTGGGCAGAAGCCCGAGGTAGATGTGGCACAAGGCCAATTAACATGGACAAAACTTCTTGTTTAATTTTCCCTAGACGGTATAGCCTCATCTGGTTTTCTCTCCGCCCGAAGGCAGTGAATCCAGCAAAAGGAAACGACTAATGCACGCAGTTTGTTTGCACCCAGTATAAGTTCCGGATTATTCTAACATCTTTTTCAAATAGATCTTGTTTCCTAGCAGAACAAGACAGAATCATCACAGTTTTAAATCTCGTTAGATATTGAAAAACGAACAGATAATGGACCTATTAAAATAAAAGTGAACTAACCAGGATTTCAAGCTTGAGTTCTGTATTTAAACTTGAAAATAGATTTTTGATTTGTCTAGGAATCTGAAACTGCTCAGTTTAAGTCAAGTTTAAGAAATTTTCATGCAATTCAAGGGATAACTAAACCAGTATATTTTGTTACATGGGGAGTCAGTTTCCACTTTTTTTATGACGTGCAATGCAAAAAGTCTATGGCTCTTTGAAGCCGGTTCGGAAATGCAGGAGCAAATCTAAATATATTTGACTTAGATTCAAACCTGAAACAAACACAGGATTTTCATTTTATCGCCCGGCGTCCATGTTTCTTCTATTTAGTAACCATCAAAAATGGCGGGTTAGAGCAAATGAAAGAAAAGAAAAAAATGAAAATGAATGAGATTGATGAATGCATTAGTAAGATGAGGTGTTGAAAGAAGAAAAAAAGGAAAAGAGTAGAAAAAAAATTAAAACAAGAGTGACTTGATCTAAAGAGTTCACAATACCAGGTTATAGCAGGGGTGAACAAGTAACTTACAGGGTTAGAGGGAGATAACTCATGACTACCAGAAGAGGCATTACTACAATACGCAAAAAATGGAGTTCATGTATGTTCGAAATTCCTAGCACATGAAGAAGCGCCCGAACGTACAATGGCCGAAATGTCGTAAAAATGGCAACAAAGATAAGGACAATAGTCCGAATCATTTAATTCTACCACATCTCAGAAATATAGACAAATAATAATTTAAAAAAAAAAAAAATTACGCATTTTATATACTCAAAAATGAATCCAACCAGTGGGTGGTATAGGATTAACCACGCTGTTAACGTAAATAAGCGACACAATGAGTTGATTTGCTAAGAACCGCTTAAATGTAGCAAAAGAAGGGAAGGGAGCGAACTGAAATTCCTTTTCATTTACGTTGGACAATTTTTGTGTGTGAATTTACAGAAAAGTGTACCAATGAGAAATAGGATATTTGCCTGACACACACTGTCAGTCAGTTAAGTGCCATACGTGATACACGCTTGAGCGATCATGTCTCGAAAGAGACATGACTGACTGTGCAGGAGATTATCCCGCAGTAGTTTGCTATTGCTTTCTGCGGTGGACTGGTTGCCGACGAAGGCTATAGAACCCAATCTGTCCTGTTATTTGACTCATAGGTAGAGGGGAAAGAAATGTATTATATTATGTAGTAATTAGTGGGGGATCGGTTTCCTATTGTTATGAAGTAATAAACTGATCCCCCACTTTATGACCAGTAAAAGCCTTAATCATTATTCCAACTATTATATTCAGTCAGTCAGTTAAGTGCCAAACGTGATACACGCTTATGCGATCATGCCTCGAAAGAGACATGACTGACTGGGCAGAAGATTATCCCGCAGTAGTTTGCCATTGCTTTCTGCGGTAGACTGGTTGCCGACCAAGGCTACAGAACCCAATTTGTCCTGCTATTTAACCCATAACTGGAAGGAAGAGACGGATTAATACCTTTCCCAAGGGTATTTGCGCGTAAGTGAATGCAATGGATTCAACTGGAATTCGAACTCGGCTCCCCGATTTCTCGTTCCGATATCCACTGTACCACGTGTGTAGGGTATAGATAAATATTTAAAAAGTTAAATGACTGTGACGATGACACTGATAGAAATTGGTTCTTCAAAAAATATATGAACATGAAATTTCCATTTTATTTAAAAAACACTGATATGAAAAAGTTAATTAAAATTCACGTAAACATGCCTCAAGGAAATAAGAGGCGATAAAATGCAAAACTATACGAAGACCAACTCAAAACAAAAACTAGAAAAGGCAAAGACGTGCAAAAGCTGCAACGAATAACTGAAAACCAAAATATTAGGTACAACATAACCGAATTAAAAGCGGGTAGCGGTGAGAGGAGTATAAACGAATGCAGGAGGTGTTTTAGTTTAGGGTTTTTTCTTTTTTAATTTTCGTGGCTGCGGTCCGAGAATGTCCGACATCCGGGAATTTTGTGTCAGAATTTCAGGTCTTCACGTTCGTCAGTGGCTGCTGAAGCCTGACAAAGATAACACTGTAAAATCAAACTGGAATAAGTCTGTTAGCAAAGACACTAAAATCAATCACACACGCACCGGAGAGGCAAAAAGTAAAACAGCTTTTGCGATGAGAAAAAAAAAATATATATCTAGAGAAAAAAAAGGAAAATATGTTCGAGGGAAGAATGATAGAAAGAATATAAATTAGCAAAAAACAGAGAAAGCGGAAATAAAGAAAACTGGTGCTGTAGACCAAGTAAGAAAGAGGGAGGGGGGCCGAATAAGACCAAGTGCACTCGGCCAGAGGGAGGAGAATAAGACCAAGTGCGTTCGACCAGAGGGTGGAGGGGGGGACGAATAAGACAGTGCGTTCGACCAGAGGGTGGAGGGGGGGACGAATAAGACAAAGTGCCTTCGACCAGAGGGTGGAGGGGGGGACGAATAAGACAAAGTGCGTTCGAACAGAGGGTGGAGGGGGGGACGAATAAGACCAAGTGCGCTCGGCCAGAGGGAGGAGGGGGTCCGAATAAGACCAAGTGCGCTAGGCCAGAGGGAGAAGGCGCAGAGAAGATTAAGTACATCAGGCAAGAGGGAGGAAAGAAGCAGAGAAGACCAATCTCGTTAGATAAGGGGGAGGATGGGGCGAAGAAGACCAAGCATCTTAGGCTTGTGGGGCTCCAGCCCACCCTGGATTAAAAAGGCGGTTTTAATGCGAGCTATTCGGTCTACAAAAATACAAGACAAATTTCGAGAAAGTCAACGCAATAAGAAATATATAAAAATATGAAAATTTTGTATTTGACTATATATATATATATATATATATATATATAATGTATATAGAAAATTTGTACAATTCTGTTTATCTTCTGTTTGATAGAAGAGTGTCTTTTATATTTGCGTGAATGTTGGTTGAGTATAAAATTGTCTGTTGGATTTGAGCAAACGTTGGTGGAAAATAAAATGTCTGTTTTGAGTGTATCAGCCTTAAAATAGTTGGAAAAGGAAAGTTTTTCAAATTGTGTTGAAAAGAAATGTGAATGAGAATTTCCAAGGGGAGAGAGATAGTTAAAAAGAGATAGTAGTAATTGGTGGTTTATGTGTAAAACGATGACAGTCTATTTAAACTCCTTTCTGGTTGCTGAGAGCCTTGAAAAGTTTTATAGCCGTTGCAGGTGTTTCCTCTCTTCTTTCCGTTCGTAATGGTTGAGTGGGCGAAGGATTAGTTTGTCGGCGCCTATGATACTGTGTATCTGACACTGCGCCTTTCGGTATTGACTGGCGTGGCTGACTGATAGATCGACCGACTACTGTCGGTCAGTGACCCTCTTGAAGAATGACATGACTGAATGCCGTGACCGGTCAGGGGACATCCTTCAATGTGAATTTCTGTTCACGTGGGAGGATCCCAAAACGATTTTTTTTTTATTTCGCTGTGAAAAAAAAAAATCGTTTTGCTGACGTATTTTGAATTTCTCGATTTGTCAACCAATCAGGATCCAGAGTATCGCTTTTCACACTGACTTGTGAGAAAGAAAAGCATTTAGCCGTTTGGATCCTCTTTTGCGGGTCTGAAATTTTACTTTGGGTTTTTCTCAAATGTTGTAGTCATTTGAATTTTATTTTGCGGGTGTGTAATTTATTATCTTTTGATGGATGATATAAGATTTGTATCCTATAGGCTATAATCATATCATCCCAAGCAAGGCATTCCACTGCCACTATTGCGCAGGGGGTTACATAGGGGGAAAGTGATTGGAAGGAGTGGTTAGATATAGGAAATGTCAGGAGGATGATAGACGGGTAAGCATAGCGAGGATGGGGGTTGGGTAAATGGGAAGGGTGTTTGAGAGAATGGATGCGAGTTAGTGTGTTAGGAGGTGTCTATTGACCTTACATTTATATTCTTGCAGATTGTAGCTGTCTGGGAGGCAAGTGTATGGAAGGGAGTTCCACAGGCGGGAAGTGCTAGGAAAATTACATCTTATCTGTTTAACAGTAAAAGGGTGGGACCCAGTAGGTAATCTAGTATCTCAAGCAAATTCATACCTTGGGGGCACTAGTGATCTAAGTTCATCAGAGCAGAAGCCGTGAAAGTATTTATAGTAGAGGAACAGGGAAGCCATGTCACGCCGGTGAGCGAGTGACTGAAGGCGGTCTGCCAAGTCGATATCGTTCACATTACAGATTCTCCGTTGTATTTTGTCAAGAACCCCGAGGAGAATAACAGGGGCTCCTGACCAGATGTGGCAGCAGTATTCAATACACGGGCGGATGGTAGACTTATAAATGTGCAGGATAGAGTCAGACGGGAAAAAAATTCCGGGCCCTGCAAAGAGAACCGACTTTCATAGCAGCGGATTTAGCGATGGATTCGATATAGTCATTCCACTTGAGGTCCGCTGAGAGTGTGAGACCAAGGAGGTGTCATGTTTTACTCTCTGGGAGGCAAGCCTGTTCCATGCTAATAGGAGGTAGGAGCGATTGTCAATGATGGTTAATTGACAGCAGCTTTGTTTTGGAAGCATTAAAATTTACGAGCCATTTCAATCTCGGCAGCGAGGTTCGCTTTGTTGCCCACACCAGATTTTTGATCGAGGTGAGAGTAAACTGTGGTGTCATCGGCGTACATGCCTACTTGGGATCTTATGGCATCGGGGAGGCCATTAATGTAGATAAGAAAGAGCGTAGAACCTAGGATAGAGCCTTGAGGGTCACCCGGGTTTGTAAGGAAGTTTTGGGAGGCATGTCCGTTTAATACTTCCTTCAATGTGCGGTTAGAGAGGAATGACTAGATTAAGTCAAACACATGTCAAGTTATACCATAGCTCAGTAGTTTGTGTAGGAGGCCAGCATGACAGACTGTCGAACGCTTTGGAGATATCCAAGGCAACGGTTCGAGCTTCGCCATTCTTGTCGATGATGGTCGTTAGCATGTCAGCAGTAGACCTGGTGAAGCGGAAACCATACTGTTTGTCCGAGAGGAGCCTGTGGGCTGCGAGATGCTGAACCATCTTGGCGATGATAATGGCTTCGAACACTTTGCCAAAGACCGGTAGAAGGCTGATAGGCTGGTAATTTGCGGGGTCCGAGGGTTTTCCAGCATTCTTAAATATAACTACAGAGGAAGACCTCCAACATGCAGGAAAGCAGGAAGCAGATAGGCAGAAGTTGTAGAGCTTAGAGAGGACAGAGGAGAGTTCAGGGGGCACATTTCCTCAAGACTATACAGCGAGGATGTAATGTGGACATCATTAAGTTGAACCTCAGTTCAGGTAAGAGGGAGGGGTCCGAGGGCACGCACGAAGCTAAGGGGGGGAGGGGTCCGAGGGCACGCACAAAGCTAAGGGGGAGGGGAGGGGTCCGAGAGCACGCACGAAGCTAAGGGGGAGGGGAGGGGTCCGAGAGCACGCACGAAGCTAAGGGGGAGGGGAGGGGCCCGAGAGCATGCACGAAGCTAAGGGGGAGGGGAGGGGTCCGAGAGCATGCACGAAGAGTAGGAAGAAAAATAATTGTAGAAAAGGAATAGATCATGTATAGAGTGACGACGATGAAAATTGTATTCAATATATAGAAAAGCGAGCCGCGGTGAAAACGAAATCAGTCAAGAAAAAGTAATTAAAACAATTTTCATGAATTACAATGCAACTAAAAACAAGCACACTGGCAATAACTGAGATAATAGGATTTAGAATATTTCATATATACATACGAACACACCAGAAAAATACAAAATCAACAGCCCAATAAAATCAAAACTTAAAAAACGTCGAAAACTATCATAATTCTCGTGGTTCCTTCGTTATCAATTTGTTATTCCCTGACATTACCTAAGATTAAAAAAAAATCCTAATTTCCTTGACTGATGTGCAAGACAGACATAAGAAAAACATCAGCGGGACCGTTTAGTCGAAACTTGGAGAGACAGAAACGAGAAACAAAGACAGGCGATAATTCTCTCGTTCGTTTTCTTCGATTTCAGTCAAAAGGAAAAACCTTCTCAATATTGAATCTCTTCATTTGACTCTTCTTATGAGCATTCATATTTCTGAACGTTGTTTTGTTGAAGTGGTTAAGCTCAAATATTTAACGATGCAATACAATTTCCATGTGTATTCGATAGCCGTGGAACTCATTCAAACATTATTTCGGTCACCTCCACATAGTGCAATTGTTAGCAAGCTTGTCTTGATAGAGACTATTATGAGTAGTGAGTTCAATCCTCACTGGGTACCACATACTTTTGGACTTGTACCACATCTAAGCAATCATTATTTAAGGTAGTTTTCGTATTAAAAAAATTTAAACCCTGACTATAAAATGACGAAAAAAATTGCAATCTTTAAGAAAAAGTCTGAAGAAAAAATTGGTTGCATTAAACCAAAAACTGTTTGATAACAGGCATTACAACCGTGTGCAAATTAACTGAAACGAAACGAATCTTGTCTTCCTAACGTTTTTTTACACATTCCCTGATCACTTATACATGGTCTCTTGGTGGTGCTATTCTCTTCCGACTGCATTTTTCTTTACGTTTTGGATCCATTTTATTTCTTTGTCTTGATGACAACTGACAGTTTAAAGGCTGACACCAAAATAACCATGATCTCACTGCAAGGCTTGCCAGTGTGTGCAGCGTTACAATTTTCATACGCTTCCTTAGGGTAACGTTCATCGCAGGCATTGGCCGTAGGACAACTAATTAACAGTCGTGACAATAGTGTCTGGCCGTTGTAAAAATCTGATGCAAACACGGATAGCGCATTATTTTTCAAAGCCAAACAAATTTAACCATACACACCAAAAACAGTTTAATGTTGTTGCACATCACTGGAAATGACTTAATCTTAGGAAATCGATTACACCCTGTCACTCCAGTGTGTCTAAAATTGACCGTATGGTGAAAAAAAAGGAAACTAAAGAAATCACATAGTTTTGCACAAAAAGAAAAAGAAAATAAAAAACAAAAGACAACAAAAAATAGTATAAACGGAACAATTTTCATAAATATTTTGATATTCCACATTACTTCAAAGCAAAACGTTAGAAAGAAGCCTCCACCCCCATCAATACTGGACGGATTGACTGATTCATTTATTTTCTGTGGCTTAACCATTTCCTGGTCATTTAAAAAGCCAGAAAATATTTTAGATTGTGTGATTTTTTTCTGTCTCACTAATTAACTCGTATCTGGGGGGAAAAAAGCAATGTATTCATAATTTTTCTAAAAGGTAATTGCGCATTAGTGAACGAACACACCAGGAAAGATTTTATCACATTGACTGCTCAGGCAATAAATGCCGAATGTTTCCTTGTAAGGAAAAGGCTAATCTTGCGGAGTTCAAACTGAAAATATCTGGGTGGGGCAGAATAGTAATAAACTATGCAACTACAGTGGAACCTGTCGTATGCGACCACCCCCACTGCCATCAAAAACCGGTCGCATACGGCAGGAGGTCGCTCACTAAAGGCTCATTACCTATTTACGCCAGGAATGTATATTCCACTCATTAGAAGTACATATTAGAATTTTACCATGTAATCTGGTAAGAAATAGATAAGCATATAAGAAAATGGCCTAATTTTAAAGAAATTTATTCAGCATAATTCACTTTAAAATTTTAAAAATGTATTTACAACAGTCAACAAGAGACCAAAATATTTAACAAAAAATATTTCAGTGGATTTAAAAAAAAGTTTACGGTTTCAGTTTTTTTTCTTAGAAGTGAGTGATGGCAAAAGAGAATTTGCGATAATACATTTTTTTTTAATCATATCACCCCAAGCAAGGCGATAACGCCACTGATATTTGCAAGGGAGCTACTTAAGAGTAAAAAGATTGGAAAAGAGAAAGCCGGAAACCACATCCTAAACAGGGAACAAGGGATGAGCCTCTTCACCTGTTCAATAGACGTGGGTGGAGTGTGAACAAAAACTGACAGCGATTGTGGGTGGGGGTAGAGAAACAGAGAGAGATAGATATACCCAGATAGATACACAAAGTAAATAAATAAATAAATAAATAAAGGAACAAAAGTGATTGACATTTGAGAAAGGGAGATAATTGTGATTTTTCCCAATCCTTAATGCAATAACAGTTGAGGTTTGACCGTGAGATGAACTCAGGCAATATATATTTCAACAAGAAATAACAGTTTGATACAACACTACAATAACAAAACAATGAGGACGTGTTCCTGGCTTAAATCAAATCAAAATGAAATAAATTACTCATTTAGTTTCTCCTAATTTAAAAGTTCGCAGTGTACAACTAAAATGGATTTGTTTTTTAAGCAGTCGCTTGATCAGTGATTTTCACTCGTTGATGTAAATCGTTAGTCGCGTTCTGGAGGTGGTCTCCCACTAAGAATAAATTAACATTAGCAAATCGTCCGTGCATAGAAAAACGGTCGTTAACAACAGGTGGCTGCTGACGAAGAGGGTCTCATACGACACGTTCCACTGTATATTTAGGGGAAAATCCTAAATCCCGAAGTATGTATGTATACTTGGGTAAACAAAAAAAAAAAAAATTTGTGTGAAATTTTCGAAACGATTGCACTCAATTTCAATGTTAAAGTCTTCATTCATTGAATCGATAAAAATAATTACATTACAAAACACACGCATTTATGCCCAGGAAACAAGTTAAGAAAAATGCGTTTTTATGAGATGAGGGATAAACAGTTTCAAATAAATTTGTCAGGCAGAAAACAAAAATCACTCGATGAAACCGAAATGGTAAACGCGTTATAAAAAGAAAGTGAAAAATTGCATACTAAAAAAATAAGTTAAATAAAGCGTAAGACTAAAAACATAAAAAAAAAATCCAACACCTTTCCAGTTCTCTTTTCTCAGAAAATAAGAAATCAAAATAAAACAGAAGAAAAAAAAAGATGACAAAAAAAAAAAAAGCTGGAGTAATAAGCTCAGAACTTAGAAGAGAAGCGAAAGGGGGGGAAAAATCGCGAATATTGACTGTGTTAGGGTGGAAAGAAGCACATTCGCACGCGTTTTCTGTAACGAAATTTAACGTGACAAGGGCTAATATAATTTAATGGCGAGTTTAGAGTAAAATATTTATCCGGCGATTCTCAAAACATTTGCCGCTCGTCAATCGATAGGTCCTCTTGAAAGTCGAGCAACACATCAACAAGTTTTGCGTTTCTGATAAAGCAAAACAAAATATATATAAAAAAAAAGAAATTAAAAAAAATAAACAGCGAATATAAATTGTGACTCCTCTTTGCAGCATTTCACACCGTTCGCTCTTCATTCGTCCGCCACGTTTGGTTTGTGTTTTTAATTCAATTTTCCGGGCGGGAAAGAGAACGCTTGTTTCTCGCAAAATTTCGATGGGATGAGGATGTTAAAATGCTCTCGTCTTTATAGAAATAACGAAGGTAACTCCGACAAACATCACTGAACATAGCATATGAGAAAAGAATAATTGCAATGGATGTGTAAATAGGTTGAAGCTTAATCTAGTCATTTGCGGGACATTGTGATTATAAGACACTTGATAACTATTTAGAGTAATAACAGCTGAAAAGCCATTTTACGTTGGGAGAAAGAAAAAAAGACGAAATGACAAAAGCCAAACAAAGTCAGAGTAAGGGATGAAGGGTCAGAGAGAGAGAGAGAGAGAGTAAGATTGGGTTGGCCAGCGAGAGAGAGAGAGAGAGTAAGGTAGTTAAGGCCAGCGAGAGAGAGAGAGTAAGGTGAGTTAGGCCAGCGAGAGAGAGAGAGAGAGTAGGTGAGTTAGGCCAGCGAGAGAGAGAGAGAGTAAGGTGAGTTAGGCCAGCGAGAGAGAGAGAGAGAGTAAGGTGAGTTAGGCCAGCGAGAGAGAGAGAGAGTAAGGTGAGTTAGGCCAGCGAGAGAGAGAGAGAGAGTAAGGTGAGTTAGGCCAGCGAGAGAGAGAGTAAGGTGAGTTAGGCCAGCGAGAGAGAGAGAGAGAGAGTAAGGTGAGTTAGGCCAGCGAGAGAGAGAGAGTAGGTGAGTTAGGCCAGCGAGAGAGAGAGAGTAAAGGTGAGTTAGGCCAGCGAGAGAGAGAGAGAGAGTAAGGTGAGTTAGGCCAGCGAGAGAGAGAGAGAGTAAGGTGAGTTAGGCCAGCGAGAGAGAGAGAGAGTAAGGTGAGTTAGGCCAGCGAGAGAGAGAGTAAGGTGAGTTAGGCCAGCGAGAGAGAGAGAGAGTAAGGTGAGTTAGGCCAGCGAGAGAGAGAGAGAATGAGTGAGTTAAGGCCTTGAGAAAGTAAGGTAGTTAGGCCAGCGAGAGAGAGAGAGAGAGTAAGGTGGATGGAGCCAGCGAGAGAGAGAGAGAAAGTGAGTGAGTTAGGCCAGCGAGAGAGAGAGAGAGTAAGATAGGTTAGGCCAGCGAGAGAGAGAGAGAGAGAGAGAGAGTAAGGTGAGTTAGGCAGCGAGAGAGAGAGAGAGAGTAAGGTGAGTTAGGCAAGCGAGAGAGAGAGAGAGTAAGTGAGTTAGGCCAGCGAGAGAGAGAGAGAGTAAGTGAGTTAGGCCAGCGAGAGAGAGAGAGAGAGTAAGGTGAGTTGAGCCAGCAGAGAGAGAGAGTAGGGGTGAGTTAGGCCAGCGAGAGAGAGAGAGAGAGAGTAAGGTGAGTTAGGCCAGCAGAGAGAGAGAGAGAGAGAGTAAGGTGAGTTAGGCCAGCGAGAGAGAGAGAGAGAGAGTAAGGTGAGTTAGGCCAGCGAGAGAGAGAGAGAGAGTAGGTGAGTTAGACAGGCAGAGAGAGAGTAAGGTGAGTTAGGCCAGCGAGAGAGAGAGAGAGAGAGAGAGAAAGAGAGAGAGTAAGGTGAGTTAGTCAGCGAGAGAGAGAGAGAGAGAGAGTAAGAGAGAGAGTAAGGTGAGTTAGGCCAGCGAGAGAGAGAGAGTAAGGTGAGTTAGGCCAGCGAGAGAGAGAGTAAGGTGAGTTAGGCCAGTTAGAGAGAGAGAGTAAGGTGAGTTAGGCCAGCGAGAGAGAGAGAGTAAGGTGAGTTAGGCCAGCGAGAGAGAGAGAGTAAGGTGAGTTAGGCCAAAGGGAGAGAGAGAGAGTATGTGAGTTAGGCCAGCGAGAGAGAGAGAGAGAGTAAGGTGAGTTAGGCTACAGAGAGAGAGAGAGAGTAAGGTGAGTTAGGCCAGTGAGAGAGAGAGAGAGAGTAAGGTGAGTTAGGCTAAAGGAGAGAGAGAGAGAGAGTAAGGTGAGTTAGCTAAAGGCGAGAGAGAGAGAGAGAGTAAGGTGAGTTAGCTAGCGAGAGAGAGAGAGAGAGAGTAAGGTGAGTTAGGGGCTAAGCGAGAGAGAGAGAGAGAGAGAGTAAGGTGAGTTAGGCCAGCGAGAGAGAGAGAGAGAGTAAGGTGAGTTAGGCCAGCGAGAGAGAGAGAGAGAGAGTAAGGTGAGTTAGGCCAGCGAGAGAGAGAGAGAGAGTAAGGTGAGTTAGGCCAGCGAGAGAGAGAGAGAGAGGGCAGTGAGTTAGGCCAGCGAGAGAGAGAGAGAGAGACAGAGTTAGGCCAAGCGAGAGAGAGAGAGAGTAAGGTGAGTTAGGCCAGCGAGAGAGAGAGAGAGAGAGTAAGGTGAGTTAGCCAGGAAGAGAGAGAGAGAGAGAGTAAGGTGAGTTAGGCCAGGCAGAGAGAGAGAGAGAGAGAGACAGCCAGCGAGAGAGAGAGAGAGAGTAAGGCAGAGTTAGGCCAAGAAGAGAGAGAGAGAGAGTAAGGTGAGTTAGGCCAGCGAGAGAGAGAGAGAGAAGAGTTAGGGCCATGAGAGAGAGAGAGAGAAAGGTGAGTTAGGCCAGCGAGAGAGAGAGAGGAGGGAGTAAGGTGAGTTAGGCTGGGGCGAGAGAGAGAGAGAGAGTAAGGAGTTAGCCAGCGAGAGAGAGAGAGAGAGAGTAAGGTGAGTTAGGCCAGCGAGAGAGAGAGAGAGAGTAAGGTGAGTTAGCCAGCGAGAGAGAGAGAGAGAGGCGGTGAGTTAGGCCAGCGAGAGAGAGAGAGAGAGTAAGGTGAGTTAGCCAGCGAGAGAGAGAGAGAGAGTAAGGGAGTTAGCTAGCGAGAGAGAGAGAGAGAGTAAGGTAGGTTAGCTAGCGAGAGAGAGAGAGAGAGAAAGAGACAGCTAGCGAGAGAGAGAGAGAGTAAGGTGAGTTAGGCCAGCGAGAGAGAGAGAGAGGCAGGTGAGTTAGGCCAGCGAGAGAGAGAGAGAGTAAGGTGTGAGTTAGGCCAGCGAGAGAGAGAGAGAGAGAGTAAGGTGAGTTAGGCCAGCGAGAGAGAGAGAGAGAGTAAGGTGAGTTAGGCCAGAAGGGAGAGAGAGAGAGAGAGAGTAAGGTGAGTTAGGAAGGAAGAGAGAGAGAGAGAGAGTAAGGTGAGTTAGGCAAGCGAGAGAGAGAGAGAGAGAGTAAGGTGAGTTAGGCCAGCGAGAGACAGAGAGAGAGAGTTAGGCCAGCGAGAGACAGAGAGAGTAAGGTGAGTTAGGCTAAAGGGAGAGACTGAGAGAGTAAGGTGAGTTAGGCCAGCGAGAGAGAGAGAGAGAGAGAGTAAGAGAGAGAGTAAGGTGAGTTAGGCCAGCGAGAGAGAGAGAGAGAGAGAGAGAGTAAGAGAGAGAGTAAGGTGAGTTAGGCCATGAGAGAGAGTAAGGTGAGTTAGGCCAGCGAGAGAGAGAGAGAGAGTAAGAGAGAGAGTAAGGTCAGTTAGGCCATGAGAGAGAGAGAGAGTAAGGTGAGTTAGGCCAAAGGAGAGAGAGAGAGAGAGAGTAAGAGAGAGTAAGGTCAGTTAGGCCAGCGAGAGAGAGAGAGAGAGTAAGGTGAGTTAGGCAAGCGAGAGAGAGAGAGAGAGAAGGTGAGTTAGGCCAGCGAGAGAGAGAGAGAGAGAGGCGGAGTTAGCCAGCGAGAGAGAGAGAGAGAGAGAGTAAGGTGAGTTAGGCCAGCGAGAGAGAGAGAGAGAGAGTAAGGGTGAGTTAGGCCAGCGAGAGAGAGAGAGAGTAAGGTGAGTTAGGCCAGTGAGAGAGAGAGAGAGTGGCAGAGTTAGGGCTGAAGGGAGAGAGAGAGAGAGTTGCTAGTTAGGCAAGGAGAGAGAGAGAGAGTATGTGAGTTAGGCAAGCGAGAGAGAGAGAGTAAGGTGAGTTAGGGCTAAAGGGAGAGAGAGAGAGAGAGTAAGGTGAGTTAGGCAAGCGAGAGAGAGAGAGAGAGTAAGGTGAGTTAGGCCAGCGAGAGAGAGAGAGAGAGTAAGGGTGAGTTAGGCAAGCGAGAGAGAGAGAGAGAGTAAGGTGAGTTAGGCCAGCGAGAGAGAGAGAGAGTAAGGTGAGTTAGGCCAGCGAGAGAGAGAGAGAGAGAGAGTAAGGTGAGCGGGGCCAGCGAGAGAGAAAGAGAGAGAGTAAGGTGAGTTAGGCCAGAGAGAGAGAGAGTGACAGCGAGAGAGAGAGAGAAAGAGAGTTAGGCCAGCTAGGAGAGAGAGAGAGTAAGGTGAGTGAGAGTTAGGCCAGCGAGAGAGAGAGAGAGTAAGGTGAGTTAGGCCAGCGAGAGAGAGAGAGAGTAAGGTGAGTTAGGCCAGCGAGAGAGAGAGAGAGTAAGGTGAGTTAGGCCAGCGAGAGAGAGAGAGAGTAAGGTGAGTTAGGCCAGCGAGAGAGAGAGAGAGAGAGTAAGAGAGAGAGTAATGTGAGTTAGGCCAGCGAGAGAGAGAGAGAGAGAGAGAAGAGAGAGAGTAAGGTGAGTTAGGCCAGCGAGAGAGAGAGAGTAAGGTGAGTTGGCCAGCAGAGAGAGAGAGAGTAAGGTGAGTTAGGCCAGCGAGAGAGAGAAAGGTGAGTTAGGCCAGAGAGAGAGAGAGAGAGAGGAGAGAGAGAGAAAGGTGAGTTAGGCCAGCGAGAGAGAGAGAGAGAAAGGTGAGTTAGGCCAGCGAGAGAGAGAGAGAAAGAGAGAGAGTAAGGTGAGTTAGGCCAGCGAGAGAGGAGAGAGAGAAAGAGAGAGTAAGGTGAGTTAGGCCAGCGAGAGAGAAAGAAAGAGAGAGTAAGGTGAGTTAGGCCAGCGAGAGAGAAAGAGAGAGAGTAAGGTGAGTTAGGCCAGCGAGAGAGAGAGAGAGAGAGTAAGGTGAGTTAGGCCAGCGGAGAGAGAGAGAGAGAGAGTAAGGTGCGTTAGGCCAGCGAGAGAGAGAAAGGTGAGTTAGGCCAGAGAGAGAGAGAGAGAGAGAGAGAAAGGTGAGTTAGGCCAACGAGAGAGAGAGAGAGAGAGAGAAAGGTGAGGAGGCCAGCGAGAGAGAGAGAGAGAGAGAGAGAGTAAGGTGAGTTAGGCCAGCGAGAGAGAGAGAGAGAGAGAGAAAGGTAGTTAGCAGAGAGAGAGAGAGAGAGAGAGAGGTGAGTTAGGCCAGCGAGAGAGAGAGAGAGAGAGAGAGAAAGGTGAGTTAGGCCAGCGAGAGAGAGAGAGAGAGAGAGAAAGGTGAGTTAGGCCAGCGAGAGAGAGAAAGGTGAGTTAGGCCAGCGAGAGAGAGAAAGGTGAGTTAGGCCAGCGAGAGAGAGAAAGGTGAGTTAGGCCAGCGAGAGAGAGAAAGGTGAGTTAGGCCAGCGAGAGAGAGAAAGGTGAGTTAGGCCAGCGAGAGAGAGAAAGGTGAGTTAGGCCAGCGAGAGAGAGAAAGGTGAGTTAGGCCAGCGAGAGAGAGAGAGAGAGAAAGAGAGAGAGAGGAGTAAGGTTGAGTTAGGCCGAGAGAGAGAGAGAGAGAGAGTAAGGTGAGTTAGGCCAGCGAGAGAGAGAGAGAGAGAGTAAGGTGAGTTAGGCCAGCGAGAGAGAGAGAGAGAGAGAGAGTAAGGTGAGTTAGGACAGCGTGAGAGAGAGAGAGAGAGAGTAAGGTGAGTTAGGCCAGAGAGAGAGAGAGAGAGAGAGAGAGAGAGAGCGAGAGAGAGGTGAGTTATGCCAGAGAGAGAGAGAGAGAGAGCGAGAGAGAGATCGGCGAGTTATGCCAGAGAGAGAGAGAGAGCGAGAGAGAGATAGGTGAGTTATGCCAGAGTGAGAGATAGGTGAGTTATGCCAGAGAGAGAGATAGGTGAGTTATGCCAGAGAGAGAGATAGGTGAGTTATGCCAGAGAGAGAGATAGGTGAGTTATGCCAGAGAGAGAGATAGGTGAGTTATGCCAGAGAGAGAGATAGGTGAGTTATGCCAGAGAGAGAGATAGGTGAGTTATGCCAGAGAGAGAGATAGGTGAGTTATGCCAGAGAGAGAGATAGGTGAGTTATGCCAGAGAGAGAGATAGGTGAGTTATGCCAGAGAGAGAGATAGGTGAGTTATGCCAGAGAGAGAGAGAGAGCGAGAGAGAGAGAGAGGTGAGTTATGCCAGAGAGAGAGAGAGAGAGAGAGAGAGCGAGAGAGAGATAGGCGAGTTATGCCAGAGAGTGAGCGAGAGAGAGCGAGAGAGAGATAGGTGAGTTATGACAGAGAGAGAGAGAGCGAGAGAGAGATAGGTGAGTTATGACAGAGAGAGAGAGAGCGAGAGAGAGATAGGTGAGTTATGCCAGAGAGAGAGAGAGAGCGAGAGAGAGATAGGTGAGTTATGCCAGAGAGAGAGAGAGAGCGAGAGAGAGATAGGTGAGTTATGCCAGAGAGAGAGAGTGAGCGAGAGAGAGATAGGTGAGTTATGCCAGAGAGAGAGAGAGAGAGCGAGAGAGAGATAGGTGAGTTATGCCAGAGAGAGAGAGAGAGAGCGAGAGAGAGATAGGTGAGTTATGCCAGAGAGAGAGAGAGAGAGAGAGAGAGAGAGCGAGAGAGAGATAGGTGAGTTATGCCAGAGAGAGAGCGAGAGAGAGATAGGTGAGTTATGCCAGAGAGAGAGAGAGAGAGAGAGCGAGAGAGAGATAGGTGAGTTATGCCAGAGAGAGAGAGAGAGAGCGAGAGAGAGATAGGTGAGTTATGCCAGAGAGAGAGCGAGAGAGAGATAGGTGAGTTATGCCAGAGAGAGAGCGAGAGAGAGATAGGTGAGTTATGCCAGAGAGAGAGAGAGAGAGAGCGAGAGAGAGATAGGTGAGTTATGCCAGAGAGAGAGAGAGAGAGAGCGAGAGAGAGATAGGTGAGTTATGCCAGAGAGAGAGAGAGAGAGCGAGAGAGAGATAGGTGAGTTATACCAGAGAGAGAGAGAGGAGAGAGAAGGAGTTATACCAGAGAGAGAGAGAGCGAGAGAGAGATAGGTGAGTTATACCAGAGAGAGAGAGAGAGCGAGAGAGAGATAGGTGAGTTATACCAGAGAGAGAGAGAGAACGAGAGAGAGAGATAGGTGAGTTATGCCAGAGAGAGAGAGAGAGAGCGAGAGAGAGATAGGTGAGTTATGCCAGAGAGAGAGAGAGAGAGCGAGAGAGAGATAGGTGAGTTATGCCAGAGAGAGAGAGAGAGCGAGAGAGAGATAGGTGAGTTATACCAGAGAGAGAGAGAGAGAGCGAGAGAGAGATAGGTGAGTTATGCCAGAGAGAGAGAGAGAGAGCGAGAGAGAGATAGGTGAGTTATACCAGAGAGAGAGAGAGCGAGAGAGAGATAGGTGAGTTATGCCAGAGAGAGAGGGAGAGAGCGAGAGAGAGATAGGTGAGTTATGCCAGAGAGAGAGGGAGAGAGCGAGAGAGAGATAGGTGAGTTATGCCAGAGAGAGAGAGAGCGAGAGAGAGATAGGTGAGTTATGCCAGAGAGAGAGAGAGAGCGAGAGAGAGAGCGAGAGAAAGATAGGTGAGTTATGCCAGAGAGAGAGAGAGAGCGAGAGAGAGATAGGTGAGTTATGCCAGAGAGAGAGAGAGAGATAGGTGAGTTATACCAGAGAGAGAGAGAGCGAGAGAGAGATAGGTGGGTTATGCCAGAGAGATAGAGTGAAGGTTATGCCAGGGGAATAAAGAGAGAGAGAGAGAGAGGTGTTATGCCAGGGGAATAAAGAGGGAGAGATGGTTGTGCCAAAGGGCCAAAGAGAGAGTGGAAGTAGGCGGGCATGAGCCATTTAAAAAATATGAAAATGGGCCGACGAGCGAGAACAGGACAATGCTTTCAACTGCTGAATCCCTCACCGAATATTTTGCTCAGTATTAGAAATCATGTTGCGTAACTTTTCCTATGAAGTTAAGGTTTTTTTTCTTAGAAAAATTAAATATGCAAAGAGAGGGTCGTTGCCCGCGTACGTGTCCATAAAATCTCGATCTAATTTTTCTTTAGTTTCATAAATAAAATAAAGTCAGTTTCTAAATAATGGAGACAGGAATAAAAATTTTAAATTTAGAATTTTTTTTTTTTTTCAAAAATAATTTTCACGTTTATCTTTGCGATCATTTTTTTCTTTCACGTAGTAAATTGAAATTCTAGACAAAGAACACTTTTTTCCCTTTCAGTAACAAACGAAAACTGATTGTACTTATTAAATTTTTTTTTTTTTAATCTAAAATTCAGAAAATGATTTATTATTCTTCGCATCTGAACGGATCAGAGAGGTGAGCAGAGGAAACCCAATTATCTTATGCCAACGGGTGATGACGGGTCATTTTTTAGGTTAAAATAAATCTCCCAAAGTAATAGCAATAATAACTAGTTTTAATCTGTGAAAATCTCACTGTTTTCCTATTTTAATATCGTGACGAATCGGAATTCTTAAGTTTATTTTTGAGTTCATGGTGAGTTCTACGACAATCAAATGTCCGTAAAATTTCCCCTATCGCATCGTTAAATATCTGAGCTCAACTTGAAAAAATATTTTAACAACATGAATGCTGATCGTTATTTTATGAAGTGAGTACAAATGAAGAGATTACTACAGTATTTACATTATTCGGACTATTTTCCTAATCTTTGATGCCATTTGTACGACGTTTTTGCCGTTGTACGATCCGGCCTTCTTCAGATACTAAGAATTTCGATCCGAACCATTTATTACAATCACTGGGGAATATGAACCCTCCCTGCCGAAGGCCGAACCGTACAATGGCAATAAAGATGAGGACAGTAGTCCGATAATGTAAATACTACCTCATCTTAAAAATATGGACAAATACTTAAGAGATCAGTAATTGACATCTTTTTCCGTTTTCACTGAAACAGCCGTTAAATACTATTTTAGTTTCGTTCATTTGTTTTCTCACTGAAACCAACTAGTTTCTTTTCTTCCCACTTTCCAAAACGGTATCGCTGTATTACGAATATTTTTCTTAAGAATTTTTAAATAACTTATCTTAATTATGGTAACTAGAGTTTTGGCGATTGTCTAACTGTTTCCGTCATTCGATATTGTGTGTGTGGAAAAAAAAAATGGCGTCTTTTCCCTTCTCCTCACGCGATCAAAACACAATCGATAATTAATGAGCTACTCGCAGGGCATAACGGTCGTGCAAACTCACGTATAGTGTCTATTGAACAGGTTAAGAGGATCATCCCTTGTTCCCTGTTTAGGATGTGGTTTCCGGCTTTATCTTTTCCAATCTTTTCACTATTACGTAGCCCCCTACACATCAGTGGCGTTACCGTCTTGCTCGGGGTGATACGATTGAAAAAAAAAAAAAAAAAAAAAAAGCAAGATTATAATTCGGTAACATTTTTTCTTGCGGAGTCAATAAAAAATTGGCTATTATTTTTTTCAAATCTTTAAAAATTTATAAAACAAGGAACTCAAAATTGTGCTTCGCAGCTTTTTTTTAACCGCAAACAAATGTAAACGCCATAACCTCTCTATTGTGGATTTTGGGTGAGAAACCACACAAAATAATAAATAACAAAAACAGATATGGAGATAGAAAATGTAAGTTATATTGATCAAAATATATAAACTGGAACACGGTTTAGTCAATTCAGGAATACTCTTGGTAGAAATCAATATACACAGTCTTGCAGTGAAATAGTATGTCCGGGTAATATATCCAGACAACTCCAACTCCGCACAAACTTACTGACCAATTAAGCAACTGCTTTACGACTGCTGCTGTTCTATGTAAAGGCAGAATTATATGTACACAGCAGGCGAGTTCATTATTATGTACAAATGGACGAATCCCCCAACACACTCGTTTTGTTCACTGAAGTGGTGTTGTAAAGCTGTGCAACTGAAAACCTCATCTGCGAATTGAGTTATTTACATTCGACTAACGTTATCACTTTTGTTGTTATCACAACCTTTCAGACATTCTAACATCGGAACTTCTTCAGCTTTCAAAAGATCCCACTGAGCTTCAGAAAAATGAACTATTTAATCTATAGAGAGATTGTTGTAATTCTTCTCTCCATAATCTAGTGATATCTGGCCTTGTTTTTATTTTGTGGTCCGAGAATCGCTACCTAGGAGCAAGACTTTTATTCTTACTACAGAGTTCAGTAAAACTACGTTAACTCTAAGCTTCATCTTCATTCAATGAAATGAAGGCATAACATATGCAAACACTAAGAGAGGCATAAGGGAAATTTCAAATTTTAAGATGTTAAAAATTCGAAAGGAAACGGTTAAACCCATTTTATCGTATTTTCAAGTTGTACTGCGCATAACATTCGTGCCAAAACATGACAGTCTGATTTAAACAATATCAAACTATGAAAAAAAAAATCTCGAATATTACTCGCTTACTTACGTCTTACCAGGCTTTAAATTTTGGCACTGTCTTCCCCGTTTTGACTGACTTTTCAACCACCTGATGAATATTCATGAAAGTTTTTAATTTTAAAATTCTTGATAAACGAACGACATATTTGCTCTTGTATATAAACATGTGCAACAAAATAAAACTTAATTTGCTTTAATAAAATCCAGGACGAAACGAGTCGACTAAGAATAGGTCTCATCTTTTCATTCATTTTTTCTTTTACCGATACACTGGTGTGTGTATGTGTGTGTATATATATATATATATATATATATACACACACACACATACATACATACACTAGGCTGTCATGGCGACATCACCGACAGACTAATTTCTTCCAACCATTGCTTATACCTCCCCTCACAAGAGGGGTGAGAGGGAGTAGCCTGAGGAAAGCGCCCTCAGAGTGGCCCGAAATCAGCCGAGAGTCGGCTACGAACACTGCTACCTTAACGACGATTACGAGTCCCAGTTCTAAGACCGAGGGTCGAATCATAGTATTTCATACTAACTCGTATTATCGTTCCTACTAACCAAGATCCAAGTATTGTATTTTTTTCATATTTGATATATATTCGTATTTGGTTGTCTTTGCGTTATTCTTACTAGGCCTTTAACCGGGTCCACGACATAGACAAACAAATTTTCCTGAGCGGAAGTATTTTCTTTCGAACTATAAAAAGTTTGACATTCAAACTTTTGATAAATTTTTTCAAGCCAGCAGGAAGAGGAGTGGATTTGTACCTTTCCTAAGTGTACTTAAGCCTAAGTGAATATTAACAATTCAATTGGAATTGGCACCTGACTCTCCGAATTAAAATTCAGAGACATTACCCATTCTGCCCACCTGCAAATCCCGGCTTACAATTCCCAAGCGGTCACCCATCTAGGTCCTGACTAGTGGTTAGACGCAGGTTAATCACCAAAAAATGCCCAGAAATGAATACTCTTTGAAAAGAATAAGAAAGTAGACAAGCTGTTAGACGTAAGTGAATCACCAAAACAATGCCCAAAAAACTCCACTGCACCCTACAAGTTAATGATTACTCTTGGGTGGTCTTTTAAAGGGGTTATTGATTCTTGACTCAAGAGAAAACAATAACAGCAGCCTCGTATTGGGGAAAATTTGTGTATATGCAGAAAAAAAAATATATTCGATATGTGAATAGGGATGTCTCAATTTGGCTGCACGACAGCGAATGGCTGCACGTTTTTCAATTAATTTTTTTCTTAACCTGCATTATGTTCTGTGCAAATGTATATGCTGAACTCAAATCAACAATTAATTATTGAAGAAACCTACCTTTTTTTCTCTGAACATCCATAAAAAAAACGAACTACATCTCGCACTTTTTGTCTCCCGTAACTCTCACGAAGTCATGTAATTAACTGCAGAATGACTTTCTGCGTAGGCAACAAATTTCAGCCGATTTACTTCCTTTACTGAAATTTCCGCCTATTTACTTCCTGTAATGAAAATAATATGCGTAGAAAAAAATGGCGTATTACTTTCATTACAGGAAGTAAATAGACGGAAATGTCAGTAAAGGAAGTAAAGAGGCCGAAAACAGACCGAAATTTGCTGTCCTACGCTGATAGTTCGATTTTTTTCTGGACGGTCAGATCAATAAAGGTAGATTTCTTCAATAACTAATTGTTGATTTGACTTCAGCATATAAATTGCACAGAAATGCTATTTTGGATAAACTTGAAGGGGGGGAAAAAGCCTTCGGGACCTAAAACGAAAATTTACCAACTCTCCTACTTATTATTACTTATTAAAGCATTTTGGGCTTTTTATAAAAAATAAAACATTTTCCAATAAGGAAGAGGTAATTGAAGCATTTGAATTGTTTTTACCATATCGAAAGATGAGAACTGTTTTAAGATGAGATCAAGAATTTAGAGTTATGTTGAAGAACAGTCATTTATCATGGTATATATTTTAGCTAAACAAATTAGTTATTTAACATTTCAGAAACGGTTTATTGATGTCCTATAAAGTGCGTCATTTCATGTCTGGTAACCTAATAATTATGATTATAATAACTATTTTCACCGGTAAATGTAATTAAGTTCGAGAAATATGTCTAAGAACGCAATTCTGAAGTAAAGATGTCATTGCTTTGTTGGGTTAGGATATTTGATCCTTAAATTATGTCAAGTAACAAAACAAAAACCATTCGCGTCATCAATGTTTATTGCTCTTGCAAAACCTTTCTCTTCGTCTAGGTTTTCAACTAAACGATTTTCCTTCTCGTTCCCTCCTGGCAATCTCATTTATAGCATCGTCATACCACAAAGATTAACACCATTCAACTCTTACAATTAAGACCAGAGGTAAATTAAAACCTAACTATGGCCTAGGCAACTATATAGAAAGTTTTTTTTTGTTAACTAATTCTTGTTGGTCTGAATTTCTGCGCGAACGTACAATGTCCCGATGAAAAGAACCATAAAATAAGAATAGTTTAAAAAAAAAAAAATTAAGATTAAATAAAATGACTTAAATTTCAGTTCAGTCAGTCAGTTAAGTGCCATACGTAAAACACGCGTGGGCGATCATGTCTCGAAAGAGACTCACTGAGCAGAACTTTATCTCGCAGTAGATTGCTTTCTGCGGTAGACTGGTTGCCAGCCAAGGCTATAGAACCAAATCTATCCTGTTATTTAATCCGTAACTGGAGGGAAGATACAGCTTAATACCTTTCTCAAGGGTATTTGCATGTAAGTGAATGCACTAAATTTAACTGGAATTCGAACTCGGCTCCCCGATTTGTCGTTCCGAGGCGATAATCCACTGTACCACAAATTTCAGTTCGGAAACTCAGAAAATATGCAAATCTTAAACGTTTATCATTAATGAAGATAATTTACGGAAAAAAAGAAGATCATGAATATTAATTTAAAACTTGAGAATTTACCTTAAATTCATGCTAATATGATATTTACATATTTATTTAATACTAAGAGAAAACTCCGAAACGGCTGAACCGGTTTTCTTGAAAATTTACACAGTTGTACTATAGCTGTCTGCGAGTGTTCTTAGCTAGGTTTTGTGTCGAGGTACTCCCGATAAATATCGAAAATAGATAATCGAAAGCACATTTGAATATATTATTAGTATTCCAAATAGTAGGCCTGCTATTTCCAAACAGTATGCCTGCTATTTCCAAATAGTAGAGAACCGTGACCGCTTACGTCCTGAATTACCTTCGTAAAGAAAAGTAGAAAATGCACTGCCTTTGTTGCCCCAATCGTTCGCAGGTTTATTTTACCAGTCAATCCCAGAATTAAGAAATTCAAAGATTACTTAATGATTTCAAAATGTACGACGAATGCTGCCAGTAATTTTGAATATATCAGTTTTTTTACGGCAATGTTCGGAAAAGGAAAAAAAAAAGGAAAAAAAAAAAAAAAGGAAAAAAAAAAAGGAAAAAAAAAAAAGGAAAAAAAAAAAAAAGGAAAAAAAAAAAAGGAAAAAAAAAAAGGAAAAAAAAAAAAGGAAAAAAAAAAAAGGAAAAAAAAAAAGGAAAAAAAAAAAGGAAAAAAAAAAAGGAAAAAAAAAAGGAAAAAAAAAAAAGGAAAAAAAAAAGGAAAAAAAAAAAGGAAAAAAAGGAAAAAAAAAAAGGGAAAAAAAAAAGGGAAAAAAAAAAGGGAAAAAAAAAGGGAAAAAAAAAGGGAAAAAAAAGGGAAAAAAAAAAGGGAAAAAAAAAAGGGAAAAAAAAGGGAAAAAAAAAGAGAAAAAAAAGGAAAAAAAAGGAAAAAAAAGGAAAAAAAAAGGAAAAAAGGAAAAAAGAAGGAAAAAAGGAAAAAGGAAAAAGAAAAAAAGAAAAAAGGAAAAAGAAAAAAGGAAAAAGAAAAAGGAAAAAGAAAAAAGGAAAAAGAAAAAAGAAAAAAGGAAAAAGAAAAAAAGGAAAAAGAAAAAAGGAAAAAGAAAAAAGGAAAAAAGGAAAAAGAAAAAAAGGAAAAAGAAAAAATAAAGGAAAAAAAAGGAAAAGAAAAGGAAAAGAAATTATGTGGAGATTACACTAATACAGACATTTGATTTGGTCAAGTTTCGAATTCATTTGCTTAAACTAACCACGTCTAATGTACATTTTTTTTTCGATCAGTTTATTTTCTATCCTAAGCTATCGTATTGTTTCTTCCTATAGTCATTAATATCACCAAGACGATTAATTTTAATGTTTGCACCTTTTTCTCTCTAACTTACGAAATCTAGACGTTGGTTTTCAAAACTAGGTCGGAATTTGTTGCAACAAAACGCGTAAAATAGGCAATGTGCGTTGTGGTGCAGTGGATATCGACTCGGAACGACAAAACTGGAGCAGAGTTCGAATTCCAGTTGAATTCCTTACGCACAAATACCACTGGGAAAGGTATTAATCCGTTTCTTCCCTCCAGTTATGGGTGAAATAGAACAGATTGCCTTCTATCGCCTTGGCTGGCAACCAGTCTACCGCAGAAAGCAATGGCAACCTACTGTGGGATAATGTTCTGTCCAGTCAGTAATGTCTCTTTCGAGACATGATTGCCCAGAGCGTGCATCATGTATGGCAGTCAACTGACTGAACCAGAAAACATTTTATTAAAATTATTTAATATTATAGACTTTTTTTTATAGACTCCTGTTCATAAATATAAACGGAATGTTTTTAAAGTTATTTGGGAATTCCAATTTTCTATGTAAATTGTTCTCCATTTGCAAGCTAAAACAATTCTTCTCATCAGACGTAATTTTATTCTATTTTTTAAAATAAAATATCTTAATGTGGAGTACATTATATATATAACCTGACGTATCTAATTATTTTTTTATGTATAAAAAAAAGTCAACTGAACACAATTTAGCTATCATGTGGGAATCAATTTACATAGCAAATTGAACTCACCCATTTTGTTTTATAGAATATATATATATATATATTATTTCTTTAGAACATGTGCAAACTACAGACTACTAAAAAAGTGCACATTTTGCTTCGACATTGACAGAATCTCTCGTCAGGTAAATAATAATGATGGTAAACGTTTTATTGAAAAAAATAAATTAACACACACAAAAAACCAAAAAAAAAAACCAAAAAAAAACGCCACTTCTCTTTATTTTTGGAATTCTGTTTTTGTACGAGGTAAAAAGATTAAAATGCGTAAAGAAAGAGGGAAGAAAAGACCAGAAAATAAAATGAGAAATCAAGAAAATGAAAAGAAAGAGGAAAGGTGAAGATACAAAAAAATATAGAAAGTTAAGAGGAAAAAGCCTTTGGAAAAGGCTAAGAGAGAGAAAAATTTTAAACTCTAGCCGGAAGTGAATTGCAGACAGATATCGACATCGGTTACACGGTGTATGGGTATCTTAGCATTAAAAAAAATCTACTTCGATAAAGAAAAAGAAAAGAGGGAAAGGAAAGATGCATAAGAAATAGAAACTGAAAAGAAAAAAGTGAGAAAATGTAGAGAGGGTTGAGACGATGGAAACGGTTAAGATATATTTTAAATTTAGGCCGGAAGTGCATTGCAGAGAGATATAGACATCGGTTACATTGTTTCAAGTTAGATCTTTCGGCATTAAAAAGATAATGATGAAATCTCATACACAAACAGAAAATTATTCATAAAACGTAAAATGAAGGTAGACACCTCAATTCATTTTCGATACCTACATTTAAATTGAATTCAAAGTAAAGTTTTCTTGAAGTTTTAATTTTAGTTTAATTAAAAGCCGAGAGATTAAGCTTACTAATTCCAGTACACAAAATACTCTGAAATTATATTGATTGGAATCTAATTTTCTTTTATTTTAAAAGAATTTCAATTTTTCGGTTATTTTTCATCGATTAACATTTTGTAAACAATAGCCAATTCTCGGTTTAAAAAAAAATCTTGCAAAAATAAAATCTAACTCGCTGAAACATTGACATTAGCAAATTTAAGCTTACCTTAATCTGATTTGAAACAAGTATTATTTGCTTACTTTGAAATGTACGATAAAAGCGTTTCTTCATCACGGTTTCTTCTTATAAAGGTCATCTGATGTACGAATGATTTAATGACAAACTAAAGCCGCCAAAAACGTTAAGTATGACAACCAAACAGGACGTAATTGTATGTAATCTTTTCGAATTTTGGTTTTTAACTACACAGTAAAATTAAAAATTTTACTATTTTCAGCAAATCTATAAAATTTTATAGGATTTTAGTTAGTTTAGCCTTATAGCCATACGTTTGAATGTGCTTTCTGAATAAATAAAAATAAAACTTTTAAAATTTTACAATTGAATAAGAAAGAACGAAATTGTAATAAACGAACTCAATTTAAGAAATGTTATGCTGAGTAGAAATTTAACAATAAAAAACTATAATGCCAATGATATGATTAGCAACCCTTGAATCACGTGACGTTTTAATAATAAATATCACGTACGGCCACCCGTACAAATAAACTACTGGTAATCAGCATGCACACAATTGTTTTATTTTAAAAATCAATTGGCTACATTATTTGTATTAAGTTTTACAGTTTCCGAATAGAAAATATAGTTGTCTCGCATTAATTTAACACCAGAACGCTAACGATGAAGGAGGAAATGTTAAAGTTTTTGAAACTTTATAAATATAAACTTTTATAAATTATTATAATAAAAATAATAAAAATGAAAAGTTTTGTAAACATTCATTATTCATTGAAAAAGAAATTTCTTTTCAGACTATGATCTTTTTAATATATATTGTTTATAAAACCAATTAAAAGTTTAAATAAAAAAATGGCATAGTTTTATTGCAGTTTTTTTTTTCGCAGTTCCTGGCAAATTTTCTAAAAAAAAAAAAAAAAAAAAAAAAAAAGAGGGCTAATTTCGAAGAAAAAAAAGAGTTGATTAGCATTTCTTAATGATTCCTGAATTTAATTAATATTAGATTTACGGGGAAACGATGGCGAATTTCTAGACATTTCCGGAAATTAAATATTTATAAAGATTTTCTAAAAATAATTATTTCACAAATGATTTCAATCCATTATGAATAAGTCCCGAAATTTTAATCAAAATCCGACCATTATTTGATTTTTGCAAGAATTTCCAAATTAATGTCTTTCACCGGCAAAAAAAGTGATTTGCGTAATATTACGTTTGTTGTAATAAACCCTTGTAAAATTTACGTTGCTCACGGACAAAAGAAAAACAAGAACGTGTTAGAATTTTAAAAATTAAAAAATCCTTTGATCTATTCTCTTAATGACATGAAAATGTTGTGGATAAAACTTTCTATGTAGTTTTGGGACTTTTTTTCTTCATATTTTGCTGTTTGTTCAACGATTTTTTGGAGGTACTTAAAGGATATTTAAAAAACATAACACGAAGATATAAATTCATTAAACCTAATAAATTGGAAAATAGCAAAGCAAATTAAAGTTAAAAATGAAGTAAAAATTGAAATAAATTTAATTAAAATTAATATTGTAATTAAATTAAAATAAAATGATATAAAATAAAAATACAATAAATAAATATTATAAGTGTATATCAAAATAAAAAATAGAAAAAATAAAAATAAGTTAGAACATGACTAAAACTATTAACAGTAATTAACGAGTGCAACAAAATACTTAAGGCAATAAATAGATCAAAATACTTAAGGCAATAAATAGATCAAAATACTTAAGGCAATAAATAGATCAAAATACTTAAGGCAATAAATAGATCAAAATACTTAAGGCAATAAATAGATCAAAATACTTAAGGCAATAAATAGATCAAAATACTTAAGGCAATAAATAGATCAAAATACTTAAGGCAATAAATAGATCAAAATACTTAAGGCAATAAATAGATCAAAATACTTAAGGCAATAAATAGATCAAAATACTTAAGGCAATAAATAGATCAAAATACTTAAGGCAATAAATAGATCAAAATACTTAAGGCAATAAATAGATCAAAATACTTAAGGCAATAAATAGATCAAAATACTTAAGGCAATAAATAGATCAAAATACTTAAGGCAATAAATAGATCAAAATACTTAAGGCAATAAATAGATCAAAATACTTAAGGCAATAAATAGATCAAAATACTTAAGGCAATAAATAGATCAAAATACTTAAGGCAATAAATAGATCAAAATACTTAAGGCAATAAATAGATCAAAATACTTAAGGCAATAAATAGATCAAAATACTTAAGGCAATAAATAGAT
Source organism: Ascarosepion bandense (assembly GCA_037127315.1). Classification (NCBI taxonomy): domain Eukaryota; kingdom Metazoa; phylum Mollusca; class Cephalopoda; order Sepiida; family Sepiidae; genus Ascarosepion; species Ascarosepion bandense. Next base: position 4,500,137 of record JBBBDQ010000201.1, read on the forward strand.
CAAAATACTTAAGGCAATAAATAGATCAAAATACTTAAGGCAATAAATAGATCAAAATTCGTAATGGAAAATAAAAATGAAGATAAAATAACATACGAAATATCAGATAGTTAAAATAAATTATCAACATAGTAAGGTTTATACTGCAAAATGTTTACAATTGCTTTTGTTTCATAGTTTATATTAGGTCTAATGAATTTATATCTTCGTGTTTTGCTTTTTTAAAATATCTTATTTTACGTTTTATGAATATTTTTTCTATTTGTGTATGCGATTTCATCATTTTCTTTTAATGCCAAAAGATTTAACTTGAAAGACTTACCAATGTCTATATCCGTCTGCAATCCACTTCCGGTAAAAATTTAGAATTTCTTTCTCTCTTAACCTTTTCCATTGTTTCTCCTCTCTACATTTTCTCACTTTTTTTTTAAATTTTCATCTTTACTTTCTATTTATCTATCTTTCCTTTATAGAAGTAGATTTTTTTAAAATGCCAAATTATACCCAGACACCGTGTAAGCGATGTCAGTATCTGTCTGCAATTCACTTCCGGCTAAAGTTTAAAATTTTTCTCTCTTAGACATTTGCATTAGCTCTTTCCTCATTATATTTTCTCTTATTTTCCTCTTCACTTTCTATTTCATTTTTATCATTTGCTTTCCTTGAATTCTCATCTTACTTTCTGATCTTTTCTTCCCCTTTTTTAATATCGTTTTACCTCGTAAAAAAGTGTTATTTTTTTTGTTTTTAATAAAACGTTAATTACCATCATTATTAACTGACCCGATGAGACGTTGTTCTTTCAATATCGAAACAAAACGTACAATTTTGTAGTAGGCTTCAGTTTTCATATGTTCTAATGTAATAATAAATATTAATTGCTCTATTTTTATACTGAGCACGGTTTTAAATTAATGTTTTTTTATTTAGTTTTCTTCGTTTCTTATTCATTTAGATATATATAAATCTAGGTAAAGGTTGAGTTGTATAATAAATCATGCGACCAGAAAATTTTTCTATTTTATTATTATAGTAAAAAATGGTCACAAGACCTGTTGTACAACTACAAATATTTTTAATCACTTATATCATCGAGAAGATAAGCGACAAATACTAACTGCGCTTTGAGAGCAATTCGAATTCACGTGACCTATATTGGTTATACTTTGATTCTTAAAATATCCTGACAAAGTCTTAAGAGAATTTGGTCCAACTCACCACGTACGAAAATGGTGTTTTCACATGAAGAGATAATATTACTTTGCATATTCGAAATATTTATTGGTCATTTAGGCTTCAGTGGAGGTTTTAAATGTAAAGGTTTTGGGCACTTCTTTTTGAATAGGTTGAAGTTAAATTCCCACGAGTGGCATTGAATTTTATTTCAGAAAAAAAAAAATTGTTAGCCAAAAAAAAAAAAAAAAAAAATATATTGTTAGCAAAAAAAAAAACAAAAACAAAAAAAAACGAAGATTAACAACATAGAAAAATAATTAAACATTAAAATGTTACCAGACATTAAAAATAATCATTAAGAACGATTCTTTGGTCATAGAAACGCTATGATATTTGTCATTATTGTTATTCAATTTTATAAGTTTTTTACCAATTTCTTGTTGCATTCAATAAATTTGCTTTTCCCGATACCCGCTCTAAATCTTTGTACTGAACCTCCGCCCAAAAGCGAAATTGGGAAGCATTTTTACTATCTTGTTTGATATTATGACGAGTGACTACTCACCGGTTTATGAAAGAGGAACACTTCATTCGCAAGGTTTCATTTCATCCAACGTAATGAATTTTGGAATATCCAACTTCATTTATATCTGATTTTTTTTTTTCGCCCCAGATGTTAACTAATGCCAGTATGTAGCACTTCACTTGTCGGTGATCTAATGAAAAATGAGAAACAGTTGTTGAAATTGGCGGGAATGTTGTATTGTCATGTGATACTAGAAATTCCAGTAATTGGTCTACGCTGACCAATCAACGACTCTGTTACATGTCAGATTTGTTTGACAGAAGAGTCGTCTATGAGAATAATTTTAGTTTATTTCCAATCTATCAAAGGATATATTTTTTTAAAATCTTTTAAAAACTTTTTAATCCTATTTGGATTACGACATAAATCAATATATCTTTGTCATATATATATATATATATATATATATATATATATATATATATGTATGTATGTATGTATGTGTGTGTGTGTATTAAATAAATGAACGATTGCATAGGTTAATCTATTCATACGAGTGACCAAATAATGAGTTACTTAGCATAGCTTAGATGTAGCACAAGGATATCTGAAACCACCAAACATTTTCGTTTTTATAAAATTGTATTTTGCCACTTTTTTTTTAATTAGGTCGTTCTTTTTGGCAAATATTTTTTTGTCAAAGATTGTTTTAAAGTGTGTGCGTTTATATATATATATATATATATATATATATATATATATATATATATTTTAATCATATCACCCCGAGCAAGGCGGTAACGCCACTGATGTGCAGGGGGCTACGTAGGAGTGAAAAGATTTGGAAAAGAGAAAACCGGAAACCACATCCTAAACAGGGAACAAGGGATGAGCCTCTACACCTGTACAACAGACGTGGGTGGAGTGTGAACCGGGCGATAGTTTAGTCTATTTACTCCAATATTATTAATATTATTGTTATACATATATATAACAATAGTAATAATATGATTAATAATTCTTATAATATATTTCAATCCGTCTCGAAATTGCCCTGACGATCCGTTAGGTGAAACCTTGGTAGGTCTGTTGGCTCTAAGTTAGATTTATTCTTATTTACTCATATATATGGATATATATGGTGTGAGAGTTTGGGCTGCAAATTCTTTTTGCAAATTTGATTGAATATCGTCAAATTGTTTTTTCAAGGACTGATTTTAGTTTGTTGTTATTGACATAGATTATAGATTGTGTGCTGTTGATCTGATGCCTTCAGTGTTTAAGCAGCTTTAATGAGAGTAAATCGATTCGGATATTTTCTATTAATTCACTCAAAATAATAATAAAAAATACATTTACTAAAATTCACACTAATTTCTTCCAGATCGAGACCTAATCATTGCATTCAGCTGGGTTGACTTTTCGATTGGACTGCAAATGTGGGCCACTTGGGTACGCTATTTCTAAGTGTGGGGGTCTCCGTTCGGACTCTCTTGATAATAAAGCGACAAACAGAATGTTTATTTTATTTAAAATTAAAAAAAAATTAAGTACCTCGAATATAATCCGCACTTAAGAAATGTGAATAACTTCTTGATCTTTGGTAATTTTTCATTCTAAGGTATGGAGTTGTTGGGAAGTTGTTAAAACTTATAATCTCAAAATTTATTTGTCGAAATCTATATCGATAAATGTGACTAGGGTGGACGTTGTGTAAGTAATTGTTTGTTTGATAGATTCGACTTAGCGTCTGCATTTTGCGGTCTAGCTCGACGGGAGTTGCGCTCAGATCTAGATAAAAATTTTAGACCGCTAACGACACCTTGAAATTTTTCAGAAAGCCAAATTAGGGGTAGAAAAATATATATTACCCCCCCCCCCCCCAAAGTCAGGGATCAGTTTATGTATTGATTATAATATAGGATCGATCACCCCACTTTTTATTATCTATATATGTTACCCCTCTTCCTCTTCCTCTTCCTCCCACCCTAATCCAATAAAGACATTCTACATTGTTATCTGTATCTATAAAAGTGACGAGGCTAGACGTTTTTGTTTGCATCCTCTCCAATACCTTATCGTTGCTCAGATACTTGGTCTGTGATATCCTCAGCATTCTTCTGTATAACCACATTTTTGTCGTTTCGAGTCTCTTCTTCATCTTTGAATATATACCATATAGAAGAACAAATATCAAATAACAGTCCAGTACTCTTTTCTTTGTTTTCAACAATATCTTCTTGTCTCTCAGTACTCTGGTTAGCTTTTGAAATGCGTCCTTGGTCATGCCAATGCGTCTTTGGATCTCCATGTCGCACTATCCGTCATGTGTCAGAAAACTTCCCAGGTACTTAATTTTCTGCACCTACTCTAGTCAAATTTACAGCCGTTTTTGACAGTTACTAGAAGCAAAGTTGCAACCCCTGACCTAAGTTCAGTAATATTTGATTTTAAATAAGGACCCCAAATTTACATCCAAAGCTTTTTTGCTAAATCGTCAAAGATACTGTATATACTTGAATATATTGTGAGTTTTTACATTTTTACGCAAAAGAATAGATCGCACAATACATAGCTTTTTTTTTTCTAAGAGGTTAAAAAGCAGACATTTTTCAGTGACTGGTTGCACTATACATTATTTTTTTCAGGAGTGAGTAAAATTCATGCAATTATATTTGGTTTGCACTAAAAATTAAGTCTACATATACACGAATATATTCGGTAAACAAAACGAAAATTATTGACACTTGTAATTTTTTATAATGATGATAAGTTGACGAATTGACAGAATAAAACTAAAATGTAATGATGATGAAACTAATATTATGAATGATTTCAAATATGGTTTTAATTATTCAATATGAGAAGTAAAATATATTTGAAAGGAAAATGTCTTTTCGAAACAGAATTTAAAAAAAAAAAGTAAAATTTTTAACAGACGCTTTCTCACTCGCTGAGGCGATCAGCGTTACATAAATAACCGAATATCGATTTTGGAATAAATAGTACTGTTTTCTTTTAATTACTGTGTATAATAGTTTTATATTTGATATTAAAAAATATTTCACTTATGCTCGACTTGAGCTTTTCAATATCTTTATCAATAAAATTTTTGAAAAGAATTTCTATTCAATCCCTCATACTCTAGTTATCTTTCTCGGTATTTTTTAAAGAATCTTTTTCAATTTCTGTGCATTTTTTTTCTTCTCCTTTTTGCTGATCAGTGTGTCAAATTTAACTTCTTGTTTTGTTCAATCATTCTAATCTGAAATCAACAGACAGCGAAGCGGAAATGAGTTTCGAACAGCCATTGAACAAACGATGTCCGGTCCGTTTGAATTGACGACGGGAACTCACGCCACCCTCACCAAATCACGCTTAGCACATAAGAAGACATTGAAAGACACTGAAGTTCGGCCTGTGGACGTGATTCGATGAGATTCTGCGTGACTTCAGGAATTTGTGACCTCTAAAGCCTTTTATTATCGGGTCCTTTTCTTATGATATAAGCAGAAAAGTTAAAAATTGGACTACAACACTTTGGGCTAAATGGGAGTTCAATACCTGGCTACAGCAGAGATAAACAAAAATTTGCAGAGTTGAGTTTAAAGCAGATAACTGATACTGAGACATATGGGAAAGGCATGGCACGTCAAATTAGAATAGTCTACCCCATTAGACGAAATAAATGGTTCAGTTCGAAATTCCAATCACCGAAAAAAGGCTGGAGCTTATAAGGGTCAAAACGTCGTGAATATGATATGAAGATAAAAGTCCGAACAGTGTAAATAATCTATGATCTCCCACATGTATAATAAAATTTATATCATTCCTACCGACTTTCAAGCTTATGGCTGAATCACGTTGAAACACCAGTTCTTGTATAATTTTTAGTTAAGCAAAGTTGAGCCTGGTCAGTACCGATATGAGATGGGAATACCAAGTTCTGTAAGCTCGGATGTGCTGGTGATGTAATAAATGCTCGCACGGAATTGTTGTTCGGAGAACCGTGTTCCAGTTTCCGTTGACTTCGTTATATTCCTTTACGCGAGAAAAAAAAACAAAAAAAAAAAAACACAGGGGAATGAAATAAATCCACAGCTTCTCCTTTTAAATTATTTAAACTTGTATCATGAAAACATTATTATCTTCCACAGAAAAATATCTTAGATCTAAAAATATTATTTGGCTTTAAATAAAACCTGTAAATATCTCAGAAGTCGTAGAAAACCAATCAATCAATCAACTAGCCGACCTTCCTAAAGTATCTTCCGTGTATCTACGCGAATGTATCCCGTCATTAGACATTTTTTAATGTCATTTGATTATGCTCAATGAAAAAATAAAAAATCCTCTCCAGCTTGTTAAGCAATATTTCTATGGATAGCAGCAAAGGAACGAGTTAAATAATACGTTCCAATGTTGCGTATATTCAGTGTTATTTTAAAATCCAAATTCCGAAGGAGGATCTGTAAGATAATCGACTCGGACTTAGCAGCTCGCTTTCAGTCACTTTCACACCGACGTCTTTTCTACAAGTATTTCAATGGCAATTTAACTGAAGATCTTTTTCCCTTGTACCCCGACCACATGTATTTACGTATGCTTCTAGATTAGCATCAGGGTCCCACCCTTTTACCGTCAAAATAGTTAAATGTAACCGCCTTTTCTTTTCGAATAGTTTATTTTCTCGCACTTCCCGTTTGTGGAACTCCCTTCCGTTTGCTTGCTTCCCTGACAGCTTCTTCTTCTATGTGCCTTGTTTCTTTAGGGCGTAGGCGATCATAGCTTTCCACGTATTCCTATCCCTGGTGGCTCTCAGCACGCTTTCTCCTGCTTCTGTGCAACCCTCGTTTCGCCATCCTCCCGCACAGGCCAGTCAAGGACGTTACACGCTGTTTTCCCCTGTCTCTCCGTCCCTCTATCTGGCCTGTTAGTATCGGGTTCTTCAAGCCATCCTCATTGCATGTCCCAGTCCCCGATAGCTACAATCTCTAAAAGTTTAAATTCAACGTCAATTGCCATCTTTTATCTACCATCCATCTCTTATTCTGTCTTGGATATCTTCTCTACATTGTTTTTTTCTCTCACTGTGCACCAGTGGTGGTCTTGCCTTGCTTATGGTGAAATGATTTTAAAAAATGTAGATTTTTTTTTTATAAGCGTTTCACCCCGAGCAAGGCATGTCACTGCCACTAATGCGCAGGGGGCTACATAGAGTGGAGAAAGGATGATTAAATATAGGAAATGTCATAGGGTGGGTGATAGGCGGGTAAGGATACCGAGAATGAGGGTTGGGTAGATGAGAGTGTTCTGAGAATAATTGGGAGTTAGTGTGATAGGAGGTGTCTATTGACCCTACATTTAAACACCTGGAGATTGTAGCTGTCGAGAAAGCAGACTTGTGGAAGGGAGTTCCACAGGCGGGAAGCGCGAGAAAAGAAGTTGTTGGAGTAGAATTTACGGTTACATCTTATTTGTTTAACTGTAAAAGGGTGGGACCTAGTTGCTAATCTAGTATCTCGTGTAAATTTGTGCTTAGGCGGCACCAGTGATCTAAGCTCATCGGAGCAGTAGCCATGAAAGTACTTGTAGAAGAGGCACAGGGAAGCCACATCACGCCGGTGAGAGAGCGGCTGCAGCCGGACTGACAAGTCAGTATCAACCACGTTACAGATCCTCCTTTGTATTTTGTCAAGAAGCCCAAGGAGAGCAGCAGGGGCACCCGACCAGATATGGCAGCAATATTCAATACACGGGCGGATGAATATTGCTGCCATATCTGGTTGGGTGCCCCTGCTGCTCTCCTTGGGTTTCTTGACAAAATACAAAGGAGGATCTGTAACGTGGTTGATACTGACTTGGCAGTCCGGCTGTAGACGCTTACCCACGTGATAACAGTTTTTAGATTTCCCATCAGATCGACCTTCTGTTAAAAAGTTTATTAAATCACAAGGTAGGCAAAGAAGTATTTTGCTCGTATTCACTTTGTTTAAATATTTAATTACACATTTTTTAAGCTGTCTAATTTCTCAACAAACAGAATCCCGCAAGTACTCATCGAATACACAACGTGTAGCATGTTTTTACGTTACTAAACGACAGACACTGGCAGACACTCAGGTATTCAAACACTAGTAAATACAGTATTAGAACTGTAATGAAATTACTGAAGTTTAAGCTTCAGGGACCCTAATCAAAGAGGATCTTCTGAGTGCAATTTAGATGTAGCACGAGGCATCCTGTAAGGATTGAACTCAACTTTTATGATTCTAGCAAGTCAAGCTTGCTAATCATTACACCACCTCGAGGTTTAATGAGTAAAGTTTTCACCAACATCAATGTTTTGTTATCAATTTTATTAAAACACTGCCATTTTAGTAATAGAAGTAGTTAATGTTGGCCTTAGAATAACCCATTCATATGGTCTTACAAATTTCTTTAATTAATAAAATTTTCAAATTTTCCTCAAATGTTGTAGTGTCTGAATCGCCAGATGTGTGGCCTCACCAGAATTTATCCATCGTCCACATTTTGGCAGATGGATCATCGAATCTATTGTTGATGGTTGTGAAGAGGTCCCTATATCTGTTCAAGATTCCAGCCCACAAAAATGTAGGTCAGCCACTGAATAAATGCGAAAAGGCAAAAGTTGAAAATCTTTCACATCAACCAGAGAACATAAATATCTGTCTATTAACAGATCAAGATTCCAGCCCACAAAAATGTAGGTCAGCCACTGAATAGATGCGAAAAGGCAAAAGTTGAAAATCTTTCACATCAACCAGAGAACATAAATATATGTCTATTAACAGAAGTCTTATGTAATTAAACTTAACTAAAAAGAAACGAAAATAAAAAGAGCGATTGATATTATTCATACCCGTATTTTCAACAACGTAACTTATTTTTGCGACGATTAGTATTGTGTTGTAGTGGTTTTTACAAACAATTTTCTCTAGTTTCTTGTAGATAATATTTGTAAATATGTAAATATGCATTTGGGACAATTAACTGTTCCTACTATTATACTCTCACAACAAAAATAGTATACATGAGACAGATGAATACGTTCTATAGAAAATGAAGAATTATGGAATTTGCAATATAGCGTTGTGGTAGTAGGGAAAATATTTGTGAGATCGGGTTACTGATCTAAACTTATTTATAAATGGAACTTTTTGTGTGTGTCTGTGTGTGTGTGTATCCGTTACTTATAGACTCCAAAACGGCTGAACCGATTTTCTTGAAAATTTACACAGTTGTACTATAAGCATCTGCGAGTGTTCTTAGCTAGGTTTTGTGTCGAGGCACACCCGATAAATTTCGAAAACCGACAATCGAAAAAATCGGATTATAGAAGGAGTGGTCCGATTTTAATCAAATTTGATACACTCATAGACACAGACATCAGAAACGATATTCAGAAGTTTCAAGGTTGTAGTTCTTCAAATAGTGCACAAAATCGATAATATATATATATATATATATATATATATATATATATAAAGCAAGATGTTTGTGTGTGTGTCTGTTTATTTGTCTGTATGTCCTTTATACAAATCCACAATTTTTATCCGATTCTCACCAAACTTCACAAATATTCTTTAGGCTGAGTCTGAGCTCAGGACCCTGGATTAGTTTTAAAGCTTTCATTACACCCGAGCAACGCCGGGCTATACTGCTAGTTGTGTATAGTTTGGTTAAGTAAATCAATAGAGACCAGTTCTTATTATGTCTATTTTCGGCAGTGTTAGATGTATTACATGCTAGCAGTTTAACCCGGTTTCACTCAGGTAGTTTAAGGAATAATAAGAATAAAAATATATGATAAATTTACATAGCAAACGACCCTGCAAGTTACTTATTCACCCCTGCTGTAGCCTGGTATTGAACTCACAACTTAAGAACACATGGCCCAGTGGATATAGACGTTGGTTAGTTCCTGACTTGACTCTGAGTTGTGAGTTCAATACCAGGCTACAGCAGTGGTGAACAAGCAACTTGCAGGGAGATAACTCCAATCTAGGCTTTACGCAAGGAATGAGGATGCCAGTGATTGTAATAAAGGGTTCGGTTCGATATTCTTAGTACCTGAAGAAGGCCGGAGCGTACAACGGCCGAAATGTCGTGCAAAGGGCAACAAAGATGAGAACAATAGTCCGAATAATGTAAATACTGTAAATACTACTTCATCTCAGAAATATAGACAACTAGAATGATCTATTATTAAATGTCGTACAAATGGCAACAAAGATTAGGACAATAGTCCGAATAATGTAAATACTGTAAATACTACCTCATCTCAGAAATATAGACAAACTTTAGATTCAAACACGCTGTAAAGGCAAATAGAAGCTAATCGACCATCTATTCAATGGATTGGTTAGATCAGTGATTAAGCTTTTCGGTTCATATCATGTGATCCCTAATTATCACTTGTTTAAACATTTTAATCTTTTCATACGCAATAAATCATTTTTTTTTTTATAAAGAAGAGATAATCAAAATATTTGAACTTTTTATCATATCAACGAATGAGAATTTTTAAAGACGAGATCATGTATTTAAATCTACATTGGAGAACAGTCATTAATAAATATTTCAACTAAATAAATTCGTTATTTATCATTTCAGAATTATTTTAGTCATTTTCTATAAAGTGCGTCATTTCATGTGTGACAACTTAATACAGTAGAGGATTTAGATAAAAGTTTTATGAAAAAGCTAGTGGGCCCGTGCTGTCAAAATGCCGTATCACAAATACATCGACAAGAAATCAAATCACCGCCATAGTATCATTAATAACTTGAATAAATCAATCCATTTTTTTTATGCACATGTGCGTTGTGGTGCAGTGGATATCGGCTTGGAACGAGAGATCGGAGAGCCGAGTTCGAATTCCAGCTGACTTCATTGCATTCACTTACGCGCAAATACTCTTAGGAAAGGTATTAATCAGTTTCTTCCTTCCATGGGTTAAATAACAGGAGAGATTGGGTTCTATAGCCTTGGCTGGCAACCAGTCTACCGCAGAAAGCAATGGCAACCTACTGCGGGATAATCTTCTGCCCAGTCAGTCATGTCTCTTTCGAGACATGATCGCCCACGCGTGTTTCACGTATGGCACTTAACTGACTGACTAACTCTAATAATAAAGAAGATTTTGACAAATGAATAACATTAATGCATTAGAAAAAATGAACTCAACACTGGTTTAAAATACTGTTAAAAATAAGGTAAGCAGAAACTACATAAATGGTAAATTTCAATGCCTCTAAAACGAAGCTGTTATCAACTAACCACCATAGACAATCGCATCTACCTCCCATTAGCATGGGACAGGCTAGCCTCCCAGTGAGTAAAATACTACGCCTCCTTGGCCTTACACTTTCGGCGGACCTCAAATGGAATGACTATATCGAATCCATTGCCAAATCTGCTGCTATGAAAGTCGGCTCCCTGTGCAGGGCCCGGAAGTTTTTCCCACCTGAATCTATTCTGCACATATACAAATCTACCATCCGCCCGTGCTGCTCTCCTTGGGCTTCTTGACAAAATACAAAGGAGGATCTGTAACGTGGTTGATACTGACTTGGCAGACCGGCTGCAGCCGCTCTCTCACCGGCATGATGTGGCTTCCCTGTGCCTCTTCTACAAGTACTTTCATGGCTTCTGCTCCGATGAGCTTAGATCACTGGTGCCGCCTAAGCACGACTTTACACGAGATACTAGATTAGCAACTAGGTCCCACCCTTTTACAGTTAAACAAATAAGATGTAACCGTAAATTCTACTCCAACAGCTTCTTTTCTCGCGCTTCCCGCCTGTGGAACTCCCTTCCACAAGTCTGCTTTCCCGACAGCTACAATCTCCAGGTGTTTAAATGTAGGGTCAATAGACACCTCTTATCACACTAACTCCCAATTATTCTCAGAACACTCTCATCTACCCAACCCTCATTCTCGGTATCCCTACCCGCCTATCACCCACCCTCTGACATTTCCTATATTTAATCATCCTTTCTCCACTCTATGTAGCCCCCTGCGCAGTAGTGGCAGTGACATGCCTTGCTCGAGGTGAAACGCTTATAAAAAATAAAAAAATAAAATAAATTAATTAAAAAGCAGCACAGTATAAAAAAAGTTTTAAAGTTAATAAAAAAAAGTTTTTTCCTTCGAAATATTTAACAGGAAAGATCAGAGTAAATTTTTATTATTTTCAATTTTTTTTTATTATCTTTTTTAACACGTTCGTAATTTTGGCAAAATATTTTTTTTCTTCATCGGGTCACTAAATCGTTATGAGAGTTTAATACGGAAAATGTAATTTTACACAACTCATGTTCTTACGGTGAAAAACATTAATTTGAAATTTTTGCAAAATCAAATATTGTCGGATTTTAATAAAACTTTTAAGACTTATATACAAATGAATCAAATTATTTGTTAAATTATTATTTTTAGAAAATCGTAGTAAAACATTTTTTTAATATTTGTTACCCCCACCACCAAGTAAATTAATGAAATTTCAAGAAATTACATTTATTTATTTTATTAGTTAAACGCAGGACTCTTTGGGAAACGTAAATCATCTATTTTATTTTTCAAGCAGTAGGCAGTTTTTCTGAAAATCTGTTCTTGTTATAGTGGAACATTCTGCCATCACCGAGAATAGAATGTTCTACCTTATAAAAGACGTTAACGAGCGGTACGAAGAAGCAAGATCTTAGGATGACTGCTCTATAACACTGCCCGCACTCTGCCTTCGGGTAAAGGGCGCTCTCTGCTTCCGAGCAGATAGCACTAACCCAGTCGTGGTTCCGCCGAATGGTAGAATCACGACTGGGGAAAAATAGACAGACATTTTTTGGCCCGGCTATATGGCCGGGAATACCCACTATAAAATGATCATGTGTCACATCCTGCCTTGCGTGGGTAGGCTAGTAAATACAGCAAGGTCTTAGGCAAAGGCATTCACTATTCGATAGTCTATTCCGCCCCAACCCGTGGTTTGCCTATATGTGTATTATTGTTAATTGTACCTTAGTACAATAAATCTGTATTTCTTATTCCTGGTGTTGAGTACCATTCTTCAACTGACCTATTTATACTGTATTACCTTTAGGGATATATCAGTTCTGTAAAGTAAAATAATACTATGACATTATCTAACTGGATAAGCTTTTCATTGATTTTATATATATATATATATAATTTGTAAGGTTTTTAAAATATTTTAAAAAATTCTTTAATACCATGTCTTGATTAGGTTATTAAATTAAGCCTATGTTTACTAATCAAAAATTGAAAAGTTTTATGCAAATCATCGAACCAATAGATTCTTCAAATAATAATTTTTTTTGTTGATTTAAATTTTGTTTAATTTCAAGTATGATATTTTCTATGTTACATTAAAAGGTCATGTGTTTCACGGTTTTATCCTCTTACAGAAAAAAAATGACAAATTATGTTAATTCTGGTCAAGCATAATTAGCTTATCTCCACATCTGGCTGGCATCACACATCAATCACTTACTTCAAAGGTCAGAAAGATCAACGCTCCGTGATTAAGAAATTCATTTATTCTAAATTTCATGCTATAAACAAGTTATACTTGTGTAAATCAGATTAATTTAACTTTCAGTTTTCTGATTTTCTAAAAATAATATGTCAAAGATCTGTATTATATTTTTTGCCAGATTTTTAAAACCGGGAATTAACTTTTGTTTACAAATGTTTCGATCACTCACAAATGGCCGAAAGAAATTTCAAAATTTTAGATACCAGTCAATATAATTTTTTTGTAAAATTCACTTGTTACTCTGGTGTAAGTAAACATTAACCCAAAACCACCAATTTAGTTAAAAACCCGTTAATTCAATCAATTAACGATTTGACGGAGAAGTTCTTTGCAGTCACACATAATTTCTGAATACACATACAAAAAACTAGCTGAAATAAAATATTTTTTTGTGTACAGTATTTTTCTGTCGGATAGAAAACACTTTGAAGCTTCTGATAGGCAAAGCACATGCAGGTTTCCATAACTAGCGACGTATTTTGTCGTTGCTCATATCTTCCGTCCATGTTATTCTATCCTCAGCATCATTCTGTAGAGCATTATTTCTGTTGCCTCAAGTCTCTTTCGGATCTTTGAGGAGGTTGACTAACATTCACCTTAATATGGAAGGACAAATATCAAGTAAAAGTTGAGTGTAATTTCCTTTGTTTCTAAGGAGTTTTTTTTTTCCTGTCTCTTAATATTGTGCTTAGCTTTTCGAAGGCAGCTTTGGATACTCCAGTGCGTCTGCAGATTTCTATCAGGCTCTTGAATTGAAATACGATGATTCGAGTAACTATGAGATCAGTCCATGGGTCAGCCAGTGCTGTAGGTGTCACGCAGTCTGGCTCAGTGAAATAAATAAACAAGTGACTTCAAGGTAAATATGACTGAATATCACCTGATCTGAATAGCGAGTAAAAAATAATTGGCAGAGATCGAATAAGAGGACTAGTTCGTCAGAGATAGGACAAGAACAGTGAGGTTTCGTCAAAGACATTGGAACAAGGAACGCCATATTTATGATTAGGATACTCTCTGAAAGGGCTATACAAATGAAGAAAGACTTATACCTGTGCTTTATTGATTATGCGAAGGCGTTTGACAAAATACGCCAAAAGAATTGATGGAGATGCTTGGCAACCTTGACATATTTGGGAAAGACTTAAGAGTAATCGAGAATCTTTACTGGCAGCAAACCGCTTGTATACGGACAGGTAATGAATTGAGTAGATATACAAAGATAGAAAGGGGCGTAAGACAAGGATGTGTCTTCTCACCGGATCTGTTCAACTTGTACATCGAGAATATTTTGAGGACCCTATAGGTTATGCCTGGGTTCGTCATCGGAGGCCACATTTTAAACAAGCTAAACAATACAGTGCTGATAGCAGACACAGAAAGAAAGCTACAAGACCTCCTACAGAAGGTAACTGAAGGGAGTGACAAGAAAGGACTACAAATAAACTGCAAGAAAACCGAATGCATGGTCATCAGTAAAAAAGGCAGCCCAAATTGCCAAATACAGATAGGGAATACTAAAATGAAGCAGGTACAAAAATTTAAATCCCAGGGAAGCGTTATAACAGAAGACGGAAAGTGCGACACTGAGATCCGAAGGCGAATTGGCATGGCGAAGGAAGCATTCCAGAAGATGAGTAAAGTATTAAGAAACAGGACAATTTCGCTAGAAACAAAGAAGAGAGTACTGGATTGCTATGTGATGTCAGTTCTTCAATATGGCAGTGAATGTTGGACAATACCATCAAAGATGAAGGAAAAACTTGAAGCAACTAAAATGTGGTTCTATAGATGGATGCTGCAAATATCAGGGATCGAGCATGTGAGCAATGATGAGATTTTGGAAATGATGTGAACGAAAAGAAAATTAATACTGTGCATCAGGAAGAGACAGCTGAAGTTCCTTGGAGATGCAACGAGGAAAGGGGGCTTAGAGAACCTGATACTAACAGGTGAGATAGAGGCAAAAGAGACAGGGGAAAGCAACGGATAACATATTTGATGGACCTAATCAGGTGGGTAGATGTGCGTTGTGGTACAGTGGATATCGGCTCGGAACGAGAAACCGGCGAGCCGAGTTCGAATTCCAGTTGAATCCATTGTATTCACTTACGCACAAATACCCTTGGGAAAGGATATAATCCGTCTCTTCCTTTCAGTTATGGGTTAAATAGCAGGACAGATTGGGTTCTATAGCCTTGGTCGGCAACCAGTCTACCGCAGAAAGCAACGGCAACCTACTGCGGGATAATCTTCTGCCCAGTCAGTCATGTTTCTTTCGCGACATGATCGCCCAAGAGTGTATCACGTATGGCACTTAACTGAATCAGGTGGGTGATGAACGAGGGTTGCATGGTGTAACAGGCGAAGGCGTGCTAAGAGCCACCAGGGATAGATAGACGTGGAAAGCCATGATCGCCTACGTCCTGAAAGGACAGAGTACATAGAAGGAGAAGAAGAACGACTATAAAGAACTCGGAGAGTCCAACAACCAAAATCTGAATAATGAAGCAGATAATAAAATGTTCATTATTAATATCAACTTCTTTCCACGATTCATATTTTGCGTCATATTAAGCAGATTAAATATCTGGCTAAATAATGGCGAAGATAATTAAGTCAGTTTAAACGGTCATTACTAGTTTTTAGAAAATTCAGTGCTGACTGGATAACTTCACAAATAATACAATTAAGTACGCGATTTTTGCTTTTCACGACATTCTACAGGCTTACAGTCACCTCAAGTTAAAACACCAGTCCTCGTACTCTCCCAAAATTAAGCAACGTCAAGCCTAGATGAGTGACTGCATGGCACTACCGGTGATGTAAACTTGGATATACGGGTGTACGGGTGGTATAATGGATAGTTATTCGGAACAGCCAAGTTCAAATTCCCTTTGGATTTGTTATATTCACTTGCAAGTACCCTTGAGAATGGTATGAATTCAACTGTTCTCTTCTAGCTATGGGTTAATTAGCCTATGTAACTAAAACCATTTAAGCAATATCGAGCCTGGTCAGTACTTAAATGGGTGACCATTTGGGAATACCAGGTGCTGTAAACGTAAGGACCAAGAATGGTCCACTTGTCCTTCATGTTTGGGGGTTGGGTGAAGGGCTAACAACCCTGCCCCGTAAAAAACAGTTTGTTACAGAAACAGTAACAAAAAGTTGCTGCCCTATGCACCATTGGGTGTGATGGATAAATGATGATGATGATGATGATGATGTAACTAAAACCATCAATATTTAGAAATTTAAATGAAATATCAGTCGTGATCTACTGTCTTTTTAATTTTTGTTCATTTAATGTTCTCTCTCTTTGATAATGTTTTCTCTCATATTCTCTAACATTCAGTAACCCTTACACCTTAATGGTTTGATTGCCTTGCCGAGGGTGGGGGGTTAAATCATAAAAATCTTTTCTTGCTGTAAGCAATGTCTTTCATCTTACTATTTCTTCGTCGTAAAAAAAAATAATTAAACTTTCAAGCGAATAGCAGTAAAGCCCAGGAGAGATCGGAGAGCCGAGTTCGAATTCCAGCTGAATTCCTTGCATTCACTTACACACAAATACCCTTGGGAGAGGTATTCATCCGTCTCTTCCCTCCAGTTATGGGTTAAATAAACAGATTGGGTTCTATAGCCTTGGCTGGAAACCATTCTACCGCAGAAAGCAATGGCAACTTACTGCATGATAATCTTCTGCCCAGTCAATCATGTCTCTTTTGAGACATGATCGCCCAAAGCGTGTATCATGTATGGCACTTAACTGACTGACATATATGAATGAAAACAGTATTCAAGCAAAGATAGTAAAAAAAAAAAAGGGTGTAAGTTATGTAAATTCGAAATTTCAGCAAAAGTAGACGAAAACTTAACTTGTAAATGTTATTGAGCTAAGTGAGAGACTTCTTTAAAAGCTAAAAGCTATCGGCCACAGAAATAGTTATTTTAAATTTCTGTGGCTTATACCTTTTAAGTGTATTGGCAAATAAAATTTTATGCTGAACATTATGAAATAAAACTTGAAACCTGTTCAAAGAAGTTCATTTTTAATAAATATAGACGTTCTAAATTTAAATTCATCTGGCTTCTATCAATATATATTTGCCAGCATCGGTAAGTTATAAATTGTATTGTCAAAACAAGAATTTTCACCGAGGCATCTGACAATGATATTAGTTATTTTAACCAGCCTCTATCTGTTACATAGATGCTCTAATAGCTTATCTAAACTTATTTATAAATGGAACTTTGTCTCTGTGTGTGTGTCTGTGGTGTGTGTGTCCGTTACCTATAGACTCCCAAACGGCTGAACCGATTTTCTTAAACATTTACACAGTTGTACTATAAGCATCTGCGAGTGTTCTTAGCTATGTTTTGTGTCGAGGTACCACCGATAAATATCGAAAATCAATAATCTAAAAAATCGGATTATAGAAGGAGTGGTCCAATTTTAATCAAATTTGATACACTCATAGACAAAGACATGAGAAACGATATTCAGAAGTTTCAAGGTTGCAGTTCTTACAATAGTGCACAAAATCGATAATATAAGGCAAGATGTTTGTGTGTGTGTCTGTTTATTTGTCTGTATGTCCTTTATACAAATCCACAATTTTTATCCGATTCTCACCAAACTTCACACAAATACTCTTTAGGCTGAATCCGAGTTCCAGGACCATGGATTAGCTTTCATTACACCCGAGCAACGCCGGGCTATACTGCTAGTATTTTATATATTTTTTCTCTTCTTTTTATATTTTTTCTCTTCGTTTTAGCTATTGAATAAAAAATCGAAAATATAATAACCTAAACTAATTCGATTATTTCACGTGACTAGGAGTGATATAATGGTCAACGAGCTGGTGTGTTATTACTGAGTAGTTAATTTGAACCTAATTGAACATCCCATAAGTGTTGTCTTGTGCCAAACTAACCGAAGCTGAATAAAACTAAAAATAAACAGAAGAGAAGAGAGAAGGGAAACAAAATAAGTGGAGAGGGAAGGATAACAGGGAAGGAGATAGAAATACTAACGAAGAAGGGAAGAGAGATAGAGTAAACTATCGTCCGGTTCACACTCCACCCTCGTCTATTGAACAGGTGAAGAGGCTCATCCCTTGTTTCCTGTTTAGGATGCGGTTTCCGGTTTTCTCTTTTCTAATCTTCTCAGTCTTATGTAGCCCCCTGCACATCAGTGGCGTTACCGCCTTGCTTGGGGTGATATGATTAAAAAAAATAAGAAGAGCTTAGTGGAGAGAAAAGGTAAAAGAAAACGTGGAGAAAGAAAGAGAAAGCGAACGAGAAGATTGAGAGAAAAAAAGACATAGAGAAGTCGAACGGTGAGAGAAAGAAAAGGCGAATGAAGAATAGGTGGGAAAAGATAAAATGGAACAAAGAGAGGTGAGAGAGAGAAGGAGGAACAAACAATAGGGGAGAGAGAAAAGAGGAACAAATAAGAGGGGTAAGATAAAGAAGACAAACGAAGAAGGAGAGAGATAGAGAAGATGAACGAAGAAGGGGAGAGAGGGTGAAGAAAAATGTAGAGAAATAGAGAAGAATAAAGAAAGAGATAGACAAGAAGACAGAAGGAGAGAAAGAAGAATAAAGAAGAAGGAGAGAGAGAAGACGAACAAAGAAGAAGAGAGATAGAGAAGGCGAACGAAGAAGGGAGGGGAGAGAAAGAAGGCGAACGAACAAGGGAAGGGGCGAGAAAGAAGGCGAACGAAGAATAGGAGGGGGAGAGAAAAAAGGCGAACGAAGAATAGGAGGGGAGAGAAAGAAGGCGAACGAAGAATAGGAGGGGAGAGAAAAAAGGCGAACGAAGAATAGGAGGGGAGAGAAAAAAGGCGAACGAAGAATAGGAGGGGAGAGAAAGAAGGCGAACGAAGAATGGGAGGGGAGAGAAAGAAGGCGAACGAAGAAGGGGAGGGGAGAGAGAGAGAAGGCGAACGAAGTAGGAGAGGATAGAGAGAAGGCGAACGAATGAGGAGAGGGAAGGAGAGAGAAGGCGGGCCAATAAGGGGAGGGGAGAGAGAAAGCGAACGAAGTGTGGTGTGAGAGAGAGAGAGAATGCAAACAAAAAAGAAAGCGAAAGACGGAGGAAAGAAGAGACAAAAGAAAGAATGCAAAAAATGAATGTGTTGGAGAAAAGAAAGCAGCTAAAAAAAAAAGGAAATACAAAAGAAAAAAACAAAACAAAACAAAAAACAAATAGAGGAAGAGATGGAAAAAGAAAAAGGAACTATTTTACGGGTGGCAGCAATTCGTTATGTTTTGTTACAAATACATCTTTCACATCTCCAGCTGTGTTTATGATTGCTATTTCCCTTCATCGTTTCCCTCGTACCCATTCTAATCTCGATTTTCTCAAAGCATAGATTTATCAGTTTTAATGTCTCCGTTTCTTCCATCAAATGAAAAATCTCTCGACCATTCTGGTTCCTTCAATCTGTGGCTGTCGTAAAACCGCCATGTTGGCCGCGATTTTTATCGTTGGCGAATTAGACGACCAAGGCAACTTTTGAATTCCCTAGGCGTTATTAGATTAACTTTTATCTTGTGAAAAGCACGTCTTCGAGTCAATATTATCATCACCAGCATGCACATTATAATTATTCTTCATAATGCCAAAGATTATATTAAGTACAGGCTGATTTAACTGCAACTTCAAATATTTTCAAAAGTAGAACTACTTTCAGCGTAAAACATTTCCCCTTCTGTTTTTACAGACGGATAAATAATTCTAAAACTTATCTTTGCATTTCTTATACATTAACAGTGAACCTCATAAATTACTGTTTCATTTGATATCATTAATTTATGCTGTTATTATTTAGTAACGATACGAGGCATGTTTGAATAATGGATAGCGGCTCGGATTATGGTATCGAAGAGCCGAGTTCAATTCCCTGGGAAGGTATGAATTCATTTCTTACCCCAAACCCAGCTATTAGTAAAAAGCAGAAAATACTGGGTTCTATAGCTTTGATTGGCCACCGGTCTAGGAGAAGAACAACCCTAAATTAAAAACCTTAGTAGGGCTGTTTGCTTTCTTCACCCTAGCTATGGGTAAATAACAGGGTAGACTGTATTCTAAAACTTTGGTTGACAACCACTCTACGAGGACAAAATCGTAATTCAAACCAGCCTGTAGACTATTGGGCTCATCAAGCTACTTTGCCCAGGAAGACATCACTGCTGCTGCGATTGCAGTGCCTGTGGTTCCCCTAGAAACCTAAAGACTTACATGACACGTGATCGTGAACGACAGATGACTCATTCATTAATGACTCGAATCGAAACGACTAATTGGCAACGCTAGAAATAGTAAGGTATATTATGATTTATCAAGGTGACGTCATGTCTTGGCGTATTTGCCTGCAAATGAAACCGCAAGAATTTATCTAAGAAAGTGCTGTATCAACATAAAACCAAATTGTGGCGTTCCCCTTGTAGTCACTGAACTAACTGGTTTTTAAACATGTGCCGGATTAAAATCGTGACGTCCAAAGCAAAGACCCGATATGCTATGTACATTGCGATAAATCATACGCATTCCTTTGTACCCCATTAGTAAGAAGGTAGTTACATTTAAACACCTTCTTCCCAAGAACTGCTACTTTGCGGAACAGGTTCCTTCGGTGATGCTTCACGATCACTAGCATTTTAACCTCTTCAAATCTAGGGTTAATCGTTATATCAACTAGTCAGTTAGCTAAGTGCCATACGTGATACACGCTTGAAAAAGACCTTACTGACTGGCCTGATGATTTTCCAGCAGTAGGTTGCCAATACATTCTGCGGTAGACTAGAACTCAATCTGCCTGCTATTTAACCTTTAACTGGAGGAAGGAAAGAGGAATTAATATATTTCCCAATTTGATGCAACAAATTAAACTGGAATTTGAACTCGGTTCTCCGATTTCTCGTTCTGAGCCGATACACATTGCACCAAAAACGCAAATCCCTAGATAACTTCATAATCTCCATTTCTTACCCTCTTTCACTCGTACAATATCATTCATTAACCTCTCTACATTGAGTGGCTATTGGGCCTTGTATGGGGTGAACATTTGTTAAAAAAATAAGAAAGCAACATGAAAGAAAAAAATTATCTAAAATCAAAAGAAAAGAAAACTGAAATGAATTATATATATATATGTCCTTAAACAAAAACCTTTACTTATAGATAGTTCTCTCTTTGTTTCTTACTTATAAATTTAGTATTTATTCCTGATTCCTTATTTCCACCCGCAGTGTTTACCTTTTGCAATTTCATGGTTTTGTTTATTGACATTCCAAACTTTCTGAAGAAGTGGTGAACAAAAACGTTCTCTTTAAAGAAATGCATTCTGTTATTTTCAAACCTCTGTATATCTATCTAAACTTATTTATAAATGGAACTTTGTCAGTGTGTGTATCTGTGTGTGTGTGTGTGTGTGTGTGTCCGTTATCTATAGACTCCGAAACGGCTGAACCGATTTTCTTGAAAATTTACACAGTTGTACTATAAGCGTCTGCGAGTGTTCTTAGCTTGGTTTTGTGTCGTGGTACCCCTGATAAATATCGAAAATCGATAATAAAAAAAATCGTGTTATAGAAAGAGTGGTCCAATTTTAATCAAATTTGATACACTCATCGTCAAAGACATAAGAAACGATATTCAGAAGTTTCAAGATTGCAGTTCTTACAATAGTGCAGAAAATTGATAATATATATATATATATATATATATATATATATATATAAAAGGCAAGATGTTTGTGTGTATGTGTCTGTTTATCTGTCTGTATATCCTTTATACAAATCCACATTTTTTATCCGATTCTCACCAAACTTCACACAAATATTTTTTAGGCTGAGTCTGAGCTCAGGACCATGGATTAGTTTTAAAGCTTTCATTACCCGAGCAACGCCGGGCTATGCTGCTAGTATATATATATATGTACAAAGAAAAAAATCAGGATTTCACGAAGGAGAATGAGAAGTAGTGTGGTGGTGGGGAGAGAAAAAGAGTGCTTATTCTCCTGCGGGAGAAAGTGAGAAGAGGAATCGAAGAGGCAAAAACGGTGAATCAGAAAAGGAGAAGTGTTAAAAAACTGATCTGAAATTGCTCAATAAATCACTTTGTAGAATGAAATTTTAATGGATTTAGTCGAAATTTCCTCAGCTTTTGAGAAATATCGAAATATTGGAAGTAAAGCACTTAATGGGTTAGAATATTGAATATTCTTTTTATTTGCTTTTTTTTTTACGCCCTTAAAAATTCATTTCTCTCATTTTTGCTTTCTGTCTTTATTGCAGATCTCTGGTGAGAAATACATTTATGACAGGGAAAAGATATTAATGCAAGACAGAAACAGTCATAATAACAATACGGCCGATTTTCAAGATGGACATATTGCTAAGGTTGTGAGTAGGTGTGCTTATGTTTTATTGGTTAACCGTATCACGTGACGGTAATTTTATTAATATGAAAGTAGAATTTCCGAATAAGCTGTCTGTGTCAGGAAAAAGTTATAATGATTAATGAAACGTTTTCCTAGAAATCATTTGTAAAAGAAGGAAAATGTATAACATACTACAAGGAGCAGTCTCTCTATAAGTAAATGTATTCAAATATTCACTCATTTCACTTTTATTCTGAACAGTCGATAATGCATTCTTGTTTGCCAGATAAAAGTGGAGTAGATAGACTAAACTATCGCCCGGTTTACACTCCACCCATGTCTATTGAACAGGTGTAGAGGCTCATCCCATGTTTCCTGTTTAGGATGTGGTTTCCGGCTTTCTCTTTTCCAAACTTTTCACTCTTACGTAGCCCCCTGCTCATCAGTGGCGTTACCGCCTTGCTCGGGGTGATATGATTGAAAAAAAAACTGCCGGAATCATTTCTTTCAATTTCCACTCCATACACGATGCTTATTTGGTAGGCACGTTTATCTTTATATTATACTAGAAGTATAGCCCGGGTTGCTCGGGTGTAATGAAAGCTTGAAAACTAATCCATGGTCCTGGAGCGCAGACTCAGCCTAAAGAATATTTGTGTGAAGTTTGATGAGAATCGGATAAAAATTGTGGATTTGTACAAAGGACATACAGACAG
Organism: Ascarosepion bandense; assembly: GCA_037127315.1. Classification (NCBI taxonomy): domain Eukaryota; kingdom Metazoa; phylum Mollusca; class Cephalopoda; order Sepiida; family Sepiidae; genus Ascarosepion; species Ascarosepion bandense. The sequence continues at coordinate 4,523,535 of JBBBDQ010000201.1, forward strand.
ATAAACAGACACACACACACAAACATCTCGCCGTTGATATATATATATATGTATATTATCGATTTTATGCACTATTGCAACAACTGCAGCCTTGAAACTTCTGAATATCGTTTGTTATGTCTTTGTCTATGAGTGCATCAAATTTGATTAAAATTGGACCACTACTTCTATAACACGATTTTTTCGATTATCGATTTTCGATATTTATCGGTGGTACCTCGACACAAAACATAGCTAAGAACACTCGCAGACACTTATAGTACAACTGTGTAAATTTTCAAGATAATCGGTTCAGCCGTTTCGGAGTCTATAGGTAACAGACACATACACAGACAAAGTTCGGTTTATAAATAAGTTTAGATTATTTTTTTAATCATTTCACCCCATGCAAAGCAATAAAGCCACTAAGAAGCAAGGGGGTTACCGATTGTTAGAAAATAGAAAGAAAACAATCTTTCTTATGAAGCCGGAATTACTTAGTGTATCAGTCTAGTGGTAGCCATTTATCTCGCATACCAAGGGATTGATTTTTATTGTCTTTCCCTCCTCCCCGAACAACAACAACAACAAAAAGAAGAACTACTTGTGAGATGCCATATTGGGGATTGAACAAATATTATTGGCAGGGAAGTTCGCTTTTTTACCGGTCAGCACATGATAATCGCAAATCGAAAGCCTGAGATCTTTGGTGCGCTAATAAATGCGACACAAGGATCGTTTAAAGTGTCTTTAACGCAATACCGCGGATAAATTTTCGGCACTTCCAAATTTTGAGAACTTCTCAGACGTGGGACAATGAACTCAGCTCCCCCTCGAAGGTCAGGTACTGACTGAGGGTATAGGCTCTTGAGCGAATATTATTGTCAGCGGTCAGTACATGATAGTTTCATACCGAGAGCGACTTCTTGGGAATTTATATAGTCTATACTTTATCTATGCTAATTAGACCGTCATTTACATAGTACTACACCTTTGTTTTTTGTTTTCGTAGTTTATTTAATATAAATAAAAACCAACGATAGAACGTTTATTTAAACCGGATAAGTTGAAAAATCCTCACCGCTAAGCCTATTCCAGACGGCACCTAAATAGACCCAAAAAAGTAGGACGAGTTTCCTCCACCCTAATTTTTTTAATCCCGTTGATTCATCTCGACTGGGTCAGAATTTTTTATTTTACCAAGCCGTATTGAATTCCTCTTTATTTTTGTGGATTGGACAGCTCCAACTAACATCTATTGATTTATTTTTCTATATTAGGTTGAAATGTTTTGTTTGGATTTTTTGTTTCATGTACACCCCCTCCATTTCATTAAACATCATGTATAAATTTTATATATTTTTGTATTTATATTGTACATAAAGAAATTAAAAAAAAATAATGTGGGGATTCTTTTTTAGGTTCCCTGAACGCATGTGGTATTTTGGTATATGGTAGATTGATTGACGATGGATGGGTCGTGATGGTGAATGAAAAATTGTAAAGAATGATTGGGTCGTGATTCTGATTAGCTAGGTATAGGATAGTTATCTCAGTTTTTGTCCCCTCCAAACACTGGCCTTGATCTCTTCCCTGACTTTTTCAATGGAGTAAAACGGTCTTGTAACTGTCAATACTTCAAAAGCCAAGCTAGTTTCATAATCCACAATCATATCCTCAGTGGCGAACTGGGACTAGGAATGGATTTTAAATTTTAAGGCCTACAAAACAAAACTGCTTTCATTTAAACATCACATAGTCCTGGTTATGACAGTAAACTGAATTCGGCAGCAAGGCCCCTGAGTCGGAGGTTGTGAGGAGCATGGAACCACGTCTTAATTGCTGTTGTTCCCAGGTCAAATCTGAGCCGGGGTTGTAGCACTTGTTAGGGTCCCAACTATGAGTAAATAGTTAACCCCCAAATCAAGGTCAAATCAATATGAAAGGGTAAAAATATATACATAAAATAAGAAATATATACATAAAAATAGACTTTTATAGAAAAATACACGTTTTTGAAAAAAAAATATGACCAACAATGCATTTTTGAAGAAAGAAATTATTGCTATGATACATTTTTGAAGGAAAAAATATTACTAGCAATACATTTTTTAATACAAAACTAGAAGGCATCTTCAGTTTTCTAGATTAAAAAAATAAAAGAAAATTTAATAGAATTCTGATTAAAACAACCTTCTCACTATAACCGAACATTAAAAAAAATTTTAAACCCCACTTTTTGGCATTAAATAACCCACAGAGGTTGATATGCAATTTAACAAAACTCAAACGTTAAACACCACACAGACCCTTATTTGCCAGTCATCAGCGTTTCTGATACTAGACTTCAAAAGAGCAACACACTTCGCCTTCTTAGCATCACGTTTTTCCACTGAAATAAAGCAAAGCGATTATGTCGAATCAATGGCCGCGAGGAAAGTTGGGTCACTGTGTCGTACCTGACATTTTTTTCTCGTCAGGTTTCATCGTGAACATTTACAAATTTACCATTCGTCCATGCATGGAATAATGTTACCATGACTTGTCTGGTGTTCCTGCCGTACATTTAGAAATTCTTGATAAAATCCACAGAAAAATCTGTAATGTAATCGATCCTGACCAGATATCTCAACTTTAATCACTTTCCCACCGACGTGTCCCACTTTCTTCCGCCATTTCACACTGTCTCTTCAACAACTATTTTCATGGCAACTTATTTCCCTGGTATCTCAGATACATGAATTTAAAGAGTGCTAGTAGATTGGAATTAGGTACCACCATTTTACTGCCAAAATATTTAAATTTCAACCGCCACTTTCACTTCATCAGTTTCACATCTAGCATTTCTGACCTGTGGAAATCTTTTAAGTTTCTTTACTTCCCTGATAATTACATTTGTCACAAGTTTAAATTCAACATCAATCATCATCTTCTGTCTCCTTAGACCGCAGTCAACTTTTGTTCTTTTCTCAGTCATCCTTGATCTCAATCTCCAATAAATTTTTACTTTTCGTAACAGCCTGCGTAATCGTATATTTATTTTGCACAAAAAGTACAAAAATGTGGCACAAGGCCGAAAAAGGGGGTGGATACAGGATGGTACTCATTAACTACATTATATTTAGCTAAACACTTTCACAAGAAATTCACCTAGAATTCGAACTCGTCTCTCTGAGTTGTCGTTCCGAATCGATATCCATACCGCATATCCATTTTTGTAAGAAAGAAAAAATGTATATGAACCGAAAATTTTATTCATAGGCTTTCCTTTTTTAGGCCCCCCAGTAAAAATGTGGTATTATGGTGGTTATAAATTTGAGAGATGATAGATATTTTCTTGTGGTGAATGAGCTAACTGTAATGAATGTTTGGGTCATGAATCCAGTTAGCTAAGTATATAATAAAACGTGATGACCAAAATTGTGTCAAAATTAATATATTTTTCAATAATAAATATACTTCCCGCACTGTCTGATATTTATAAGAGTCAGATCAGACCAAAAGTGGTTTATTGCTGCCATATATGGGCTTGAGTATGGGAACTTCGACGTCGCGTAATGATTATCAACCCTGACTCGCTAGATGAATTACGACTGAGTAGTGAGTTCGGTCCTCACTGGGTACCTCATATTTTTGGCCGGATGCCACATTTAAGCTACGCTTAGTAAATCACTGTATGGGCTGGAGTTGCCCAAATCTTTAGTTTCCAAAATTGTTACAGCTTAAAACCATTTATCTGGTTTGAAGGGGAAGTATTTTTTACGCTGGAGGATTTTTCCTCACCAAAAACTATCGTAAAACTATCGCTACTCCGTAACTATTTCCATGGGAGATTTTAAGAGAATTTTAATTTTGTTAAAATTCCACTAGTTCTACATTTAAAGTTATGATAGCTCGTGGTACTGTCATAGAGCCGAAGGAGTCTCAGTCCATCTATACACCATTTGTAAAGAGGACGTTTCACACGAACATCTTTTTTTCATCATTGTAAAAAAACAAAAAAAAAACCCCAAAAAAAACCAAAAAAAAAAAAAATGATATTTTGTGAAATATGCTTCCCAAATGCTAAAAACTTAACCTCTTCAATTGAAATATCAATCGTATTCTATACCCTGAATCCTCATTTCTTCCAATACCACACACCTCATTTGTACCCTTGGTGAACATTATAAAGAACAAAAATATGACCAAAAGTGTCTTCTATAGATATTAATTGATTGACGTGTCCGCCTGCTGTCAAAAACTGACGGCAAAATATTAGTATATGCCTCTTTACATGTCCCAGGAACTTCAATTGTCTTTTCCTGATATTAAGTATTAGTTTTTTCGATTCTATCCTCTCTAAAACCTCGTTCTTGCTCACATGTTTGGTCCATAGTATTCTCAGTATCCTTCAGTTGAACCAAATGTCAGTTGTATCAACTCTTGCGCGTGTTTGCTCTTTAACTGTGCCATATTATTTTATTTTATTGTTATAATTATGTCGTCGAATAGTGAAGAATAAAACGTTTATTATCATCATTATTAACTATCAGATGACACATTGTCCTTTCAATGTCGAAACAAAATGTACAATTTTGTAGTTGTTTGTAAATATTCTGAAGTAATAATTAATAATAAATATTCATTGCTCTATTTTTATATTGAGCACTGTTTTAAATTAATGTTTTGAACTTTGCAATTATTTTCTTCGTTCTTTATTCATTTTGGTATATATATATATATATATACCCAAATGAATAAAGAACGAAGAAAATAATTGCAATATATATATATATATGTGTGTGTGTGTATATATCCGCTCTATTATAATAAATACCATTATATATATATATATATATATATATATATATATATATTATATGTTTGTGTGTGTGTATTTTTTCCTTCCTGTCATACTCAGATGAGTCGGGTGTAGGGTTGTAAAAACATTGCGGTCAAAGCACTTAGCCTTGTCTGCTGTAAATTTGAGAACCTCATAATTAATGATTACTAGAAAGATTGAAGGTTTACTGTTGTTTAGGATACTTTTTCATAGACGCCAGTAGTCCTTGAGCCAAACTTGCGAGATGCTATACGCTGCTTCATTCTATTAGCAAACAGCAGCTTAGCATAATTTAGGACACGCTTGCATTCATTGCGAGCAGAGACAGAAAGGCGTCTATTGTACGTAGACGCGTTACTCCGGTAAAGCTGAAAGAAGTGGTTACTGTGAGCAATGGCAGCCGAGTAAGCATGAGAGAACCTACGGGTAGAATGAGGCTTCTTGGAACTTTCTGGATGTGATGAAAGCATCGATGTCAGCTTTCATCCAGGAGATCTCGGATGCGCAGTCTTTAACAGGGAGACTAAAAACTTTGTTCAAAGAACACCACAAAAGTTGTCCTGGAACGCCTCCCAGTCAACTATTTCACAGCAGTCAGATATTCTGCTGGTAGGAGGTTCCTGGGATTAGGGGAGTGGAAGAATATATTAACAGAAACCACGGCGTGACCGGAGTTGCTATGAGGACGGAGTTGCATGGCATGACAAGAGTCAGTGATAGAAGTGAAACAAAGATCTCTTAGTGAGCTGTGTCCATCAGGGTTATTGGGGAAACCCGTGAAGAAATCCACCACTTTCGGGATTGAGTGATTGAAAAGTTTATGGTATAGGTACCAACAAGATCTGTGACAGAGTTTTCCAGCCACTTGGCATGGTGAGCATTAAAGTCACCGAACAGAAATATATTAGTGAACGGATGAGAGGAAATGACCATGTCTATATTATTTGAGATTTTGTCTAGTACGAAAGTCAGAAGTAGTGGAGCGGTGGATAAAGAAAAGATAGCTAATCGAGCTTAGTAGAAAGAGACGGAGACATGTAAGAATGGTCAGAGGATTCAATAGAAATCACTCTAAATATTCGCTTGCATAAACGCCAAGGCAATACATAGGGACACTGGAGTCCTTCCTAAAGAGGAGAAGGTAACCAGGTAGAGAGAAATCAGAGGAAGAGATTGAAGGGTCAACGTTAGTTTTACAAAGAGCTATGATGTCTGGAATGTTTTCGCAGAGGAAAGATTCCACACTGCAAAAGATGGTACAGATACCAGGGACATTCGAGAAAGAGATGTTGAGGGGTTTATTTTTTTGTTTATCTGGTTTAGTTTTATATCTTTGTGTGTTGTCCTGATTCAAAATTATTTTGGTAATGAAATACAACATGTGTGGGAAAAGGATTGGCGCAGACTGCAACATAGTATGGCCTGAGGGTTGCCAACCGGAGGTACTTGCAGAGATAACTATCTGTATGCGCGACATGGCACTACAAGAAACTCCGATATTACTAAGCTGTTGATTATTGTGGGCTCTCAAGATGCTACGCAAGAGTGCGGTCTGCTAACTACCATTCGGAAGCTGCAACCAAAAAACTGCCAACCCGGTACCCACAGTATGAAAACTTGTGGCAGCACCACTATTAAAACCAGAGGAGAGGAAAGAAACCGGGAACAAAGAATGAACCTCTATTCCTGATCAAAAGAAAGGGGAGGAGTATAAACCGGGTGATGGTATGGCCTATCTACTCGAATTAAAAGAAGTTAAGGAAAACAAATTTACTTAGTTTTCACTTTGTTAAAGTCAGGTGATAACTTACTGTTTCCGTCGATAATTTAGACCAGTGGTGGAGTTAATCAAAAAAAAAAAAAAAAAAAAAAAAATTCTAACGCTAATTCAGACTGGTTACGGACAAAAATGGCAAAGTCTTATTTCAGAAAAAGAAAAAAAATCGGAACCTAATAATGATGTTTGCCATTAAAGTGAAGATCCATTACAGCCGAAAATAACTTTCTTTTTTTGGCAAAAACCAAATTGTGCGAAATTAACCCAATCGAACGAATGGGCTAGTGCAAATAGACGGCAAAGCGGGGTTTGGAACGTATAGCAGGAGACAGCGGGTTAGGAGCTTCTAGGGATGGAGAGATGTGAAAGGCCATGATTGCCTATGTCCTGAAAGAAAAGAAGAAGCAGAAGACGTAAAGAGAAAGAACTGAGCCGACACTGTCTCGCTATTTTCTTTCTGTCTTCCTGAGCATGGCAATATATATATTTATCAGTAATGAATTAGAGCACTCTGGCTATCGATGTATGATATATCATGCGTTAAAATTCTGCCTCCTTCTACCGAGCGCCCATAGCTCAGAGGTAGAATCGCCGACTGACGCCAATTCAGTCAGGTTTCAATCCTGGGTAAAAAGCAGTCGGATGTCTAACCGTACTGATGAGCTGTGATACAGCGAAACAGATCTGTCTGCGGATGACTATATATATATTCCATTTTTAAACGAGTTATTTTGCTACCCAGGTTTTTACCATGAGTGGTGTCTTCACGCGATTTTTAATAACTGATTTTACCTTTTACCGTTTTTCTTTTTAAGAACGATCTTGGAACGTTGTTTTATTTGAACGTTCACGTGGCAGAGAATTTATGAATGCGCATTGTTTAAATTCAAACAAAATTAAAAATCGCCTGAAGACACCACTCATGGTAGAGACCTGGGTAGCAAAATAACTCGTTTAAAAATGGAAAATATTCAAGAGTTCTATAATATAATTGTATAGAACACTTTTTAATACAAATGTGTACTGGTCTGACCCTATTAGGACCAAAAACTAAGTATTAAACAATCAATCAATATATATATATATATATATATATATATATATATATATATTCTACTAAATTGAAAATAAAGACAAAAATTCTCAAACAAAACTAAATTCTCTACAAAAAAACAATGTGTACCAATTTACATGCCCATTCAGAGATTGCATCTCTGATACTAATAAAAAGCCCAGTACATTTATTGGTTTTACTACAACCACGCCCTCTCGTAGACTTACATGTCATCTTTCTGATCAGAGTACAATTAAACAACATTTCTCTGAAAAACACAAACATGTAGGTAATATCAGACAGATTTTGGTCAACAATACTGTGATCCTTACTCATGCACACAGTAAGAGGAACCTGCAGATATTGTAGGCCATGTACATCAAATCTAAACAATCAACACTCAATAAAATCACCTTTAAATCCGGACATATCATATTACATTGCATTTGACTACATGGTTTTGTTGTCATTTCGCGCTATCACGCGGTGTGACGTCATAAAACCGCATCGCAAATTTAAGAGCTGCGTTTATTATTTTTGGTAACTATTGCCGTTGCCAAGCGGAGTTTTATGTCAGCACAAAATAAAACCGACGGTGATGGTGGATGTTATTGTATTTCAGTCTAAATAACCTCTCTGAAGATGGCTCATGTGGGTCGAAAGCTTAGAAGCAAATCAATAAATAATTATCCAAATTTTGGAGAATTTTTGTCTTTATTTTCAACTGAAATTAAAGCTAAAATAGTTTTAGAACGGCTCATGATTAAACATAATAGACATTCATTGTCTCTTATATTTAACAGCATATGTTTAGGATATATATATATATATATATATATATATATATATATATAGCGGAGTATATTTTGCATTTTGGTGTTGTCATACCTTGTACAAGAGAAAGAGGACAGAAAAAATTTCCAAAAAATAAAGGGTAAGTGAGATTTTTTAATTTTCTTTTTAAAAAGTAACTTAAAAAATAACGCTTATTACCATTATTATTAACAACCTGATGAGACATTTTTTTCGATCTTGAAACAAAATGTACGCCTTTGTAATAAATAATTATTTACACATGTTCTAAACTATAACTTTTAATAAATATTCATAGCTCTATTTTAATATTGAGCACACTTTTAAATTAATATTTTGAACATTGTTAATAATTTCTTCGTGTTATATATATATATATATATATATATATAGAGAGAGAGAGAGAGAGAGTTAGAGAGAGAGGGACAGAGAGAGATACAAATAAATACACAACAGTCTTTGTTATAACAGGGAGTATTTTTGTACTTTTACGGTTTATCCACCTTTTTAGGTTATTTAAGGCCAGAAAATGTTAATTTCTAACACTCTTTTGGGGATAATAATAATTGACACATACATGTCTTACTAATTAACCCATAGGGAGACAGAGAAGCGGTAGAGTTATATATGACACGAGGGTATTTGCAAGGTTGTGAGTATAACGAATCTTACTGGAATTGGAACTCGTCTCTTTGAGGAAAGTACACCACCCGAACATCAAAGTTTACAGCACCAAACGGTTACTTATCTAGGTAGTGACCAAACTCTATGTTGCTTAACTTCGTACGAGAACCGGTGTTTCGAGCTGTAAGCCTGCTGCTTGTGTAGTTTATAGAATTATATTGGAAATAGTGAGGCATCAATCGTTCAAGTGATTTGAGACGGTTTTCATTTTTTAGTTGCGCTCAGTCACCTACCCCTGACAACAATAACAACACCTTTTTTTTTTCTTTTTTTGTCCAAAAATTTTGACATCGGAGATGAAACTCATTATGGCTGCTTCACAACGTAATGAACTTTTTCTTTAGTTTATTGTTTTTGCTCTGAAGAAATATTCAGTCGTTGCCAGCGGCTCTAATAGTTGTTAAAAGTTCCAACAAACCAATTTCGGATAATCTGAAAATGTATCCGCGAAAATCAAGGGAAATCAGATCAGAAACTTAACTCTGAATAGCGTAATCAATCGTCGATCGATAGTTGGTCCTGGTCTTCATCTCTCCTAGCCTGAGAACGAATCTCACTGGGCGCCAATTTCACCGTTTGATTACGTTGGTTTATTTAAGTTGAACATAACCTCCCAAATAGAGGCGCAAATTGAATAGCTTCTTCCATGTGCCGTGTCCTTTTCCTATCATAAGTGATCATGGATTTCCACTTGCCCCTGTCGCTCTTAATATTTTCCTCTTAGTATCTCGACCACACCCTGCTCAAGCCCATCAAGTAGTTTTCTCGCTGCTTTCCTCTTTTTCCCCCTCTCTCCGTCCCGTGAAGATCAGGTTCTCCAAATCTTCTTTCGTCATGACCTGTCCCAAATACCTCAGTATTTTTTACTGATCCTAAGTCAGTCAGTTAAGTGCCATACGTGATACACGCTTAGGCGATCATGTCTCGAAAGAAACATGACTGACTGGGGCAGAAAATTATCCCACAGTAGGCCATTACTTTCTGCGGTAGATTGGTTGCCAGCCAAAGCTATAGAACCCAATTTTTCATGTTATTTAACCCATAACTTGAAGGAAGAGACGGATTAATACCTTTCCCAAGGGTATTTGCGCCTAAGTGAATCCAATGAATTTAACTGGAATTCGAACTCGGCTCCTCGATTTCTCCAAAGTATGTTTTTTTTTTAGTACTGACCAGGCTCGATGTTGGGAATACCAGGTGCTGTTAACGTAAGGACCAAGAATGGTCCACCGGTCCTCCAGTTTTGGGGGTTGGGTGCAAGGCTAACAACCTTGCCCCGTAAAAAAACAGTTTGTTACAGAAACAGTAACAAAATGTTGCTGCCCTATGCACCATCTGGGTGTGATGGATAAATGATGATAATTGATGATGTTTCCTTTTCGTTTGCATTTATTCTAAGACATCGTCGTTTCTCACATGTTTGGTCCACGGTATCCTTAGCATCCTTTATTTTTTTTTATTTTTTTTTTTTAATCGTATCACTCCGAGCAAGGCGGTAACGCCACTGATGTGCAGGGGGCTACGTAATAGTGAGAAGATTGGAAAAGAGAAAGCCGGAAACCACATCCTAAACAGGGAACAAGGGATGAGCCTCTTAACCTGTTCAATAGACGAGGGTGGAGTGTGAACCGGGCAACAGATAGATCTATCTACTCCAATTGGAAAAAAAAATAAAGTGAAAAGATTGGAAAAGAGCAAGCCGGAAACCACATCCTAAACAGGGAACAAGGGATGAGCCTCTTAACCTGTTTAATAGACATGGGTGGAGTGTGAACCGGGCGATAGATAGATCTATCTACTCCAATTAATAATTATAGAATCACATTTCTGTTACTTAGAGTCTCTTCTTCATTTTTGAAAAGTTCGTTCAGCATTCGATGCCATATAGGAGGTCAGATATCACTCAGCAGTCCAATCCTCTTTTCTTTGTCTCCAAGAAAATCTGACTGTCTCTCAATACTCTTCTTAGCCTTTGAAATGCGTCTTTGGCCATGCCACTCCGCTTTTGGATTGCAGTGTCGTTCTTTCTGGGAGTGCTTCCCAGGTACTTAAACTTCTGTACCTGTTGGATTATAGTGTCCACGACGTGGAGTTGGCATTCTGGGGATCTCTTCTTGCTGATGACTAAGCATTCGCTTTTCCTGAAGGTAATTTAGTCCTTTCTTCTCACGTTTTCTTATCTTCTTTAGGTGATCCTGTATTTTCTTTACCGTGTCTTCTCTCAGCATAGTATCATCTGCGTATCTTATATTGTTCAGATTTTGTCCACCAATTACGAATCCTGTGAGGATTTCTAACTCTCACAGAACTGTTTCACTGTACACGTTGAATAGATCCGGTGAGAAGACACATCCTTGTCGTTCCCCACTTTCTATTTTCATATATGAGCTGAATTCATTTTCTCTCCGTATAGAGGTGGTTTGCCACCAGTTGAATTCATTTTTTGTCCGTATAGAGGTGGTTTGCAACCAGTATAAATCTAAACTTATTTATAATGTCACGAGTGATTTTTTTATTATTAGGTCTCCTGTAAATATGTGGTATTTTGGGGTCTTTGGGATTGGAAGATGATGGATGGGTTCCTGTGGTAGATGGACAAAATTGTAATGACTGTTTGGGTCGTGAATCAGTTTAATTAAAACTAGGATAAAAAGTGATGATCAAACTTTTTCCCATTCACCTCTGGCCTTGTGCCATTATTGCATATTTTATACAATAAATAATTATGTCTTAATTGGTAAAAATCTCAAAGAATTAATCGATACTATTCAACTCACCTGATTTAGGCCCGAATAAAATTAACAAAACACGAGTTGCATAATATTTTAAATAAATAAATAAAAGCTTATTAAAATTTTAAATATCCGTCTAAAAAGAGGAGAAACTAATTGAGACAAGTTTACATGTTTATCAGAATTGTCATATTTTTACAAATCTGATTCTACTTGAATAATCTTGAGTTCATCAGTCTAAGAAGAACGAATCTGGTTTAAATTAAGCAGGAAATATTTTTTCTTTTCTTTTGATATATATTTTCTTAATTTCTTTCCATTTTAAGTTTCTTTTTTTTTCTGCCTACTTTTCACATTTTTTTCGCAATACATTTTGCCAGAACGGAAATCGAGTCAAAAGAAAAAAGTCAAGTTTGGCGAGGAAAATGTCACACTTAATTCATAGTTATAAACTAAGTAATATTTGAATAAACATCAAATAGCAGTATGTCTTAGACTCAAATCATATCTTGGATTTGTAATAAAAAGGTGTTTTCTTTTTCATTAAATTTTAAAGCTTTCTCAACTCATGTGTCGCAACTAATATCTTTGTTCAATTAATTATTCGTTAAATATTTTCTTCAAACTATATTTTAATTCTATTTAGTATAATGTAAAAACAAAAGACTGCCAATGTCTCGCCATAAAAATTGTTTTTTTTTCAAAAATTTGCCGTCAATCTGAAAGTTTTAGAAAGCTTTGCGAGTAAATAAAACTATTTATTTACTAAATGTCTACATTTAGTTGTGGTAAAAATTCAGGTTGGTCTTCATTAATTATACCGAGCTAATTCTATTCACGACCCAGTCATACTTTACAATTCCTTCGTTCACCATAAGAACTTATCCCTCATCAAACATTCATCTACCACAATACCTGATACACTCAGAGGACCTAAAAAATCTAAATGAAAATAAAAATATTATGGTAAATTTTCGTTATAAATCTCGACGCTTTTCCCCTTCAAATTTATCTAAAATAGTATTATCACTGTGCAAATGTATATGCTGAACTCAAATCAACTGTTAGTTATTGAAGAAACTTACCGTTTTTTAACTAAATGTCCATAAAATAAACGAACTATATCTCGCACTTTTTCTCTCCCGTAACTCTCACGAAGTCATGTAATTAACTGCAGAATGACGTACTGCGCATGTGAACGAATTTTGACAGATTTTTGGTCGATTTTTTTCATTTACTGTTCCTCCCGGCGATGTACTTCCGGTAATGAAAGTAATGCGCTATTGTATTTCTACGCTTATTACTTTCATTACAGGAAGTACATCGCCGGAAGTTTCAATAAAAGAAGAAAATTGACCAAAATTCGACAGAAAATTACTGCCTACGTACAACGTCATTCTGTAGTTAATTACATGACTTCGTGAGAATTACGGAAGAGAAAAAGTGCGAGATATAGTTTTTTTTTTATGGACTTTCAAAGCAAAAAAGTTATGTTTCTTCAATAATTAATTGTTGATTTGAGTTCAGCATATACATTTGCACAGAAATAATGCTATTTTGAATAAATTTGAAAGGGGAAATGCCGTTAGCACCTAAAACGAACATTTACCAATAATATTATATACAATATATGATATACAAAAATATATAATTTTTTTTTTTACATGACCTGATAGATAGGCGGGGGTATGAATTCAATTCCAAAACAAAATTTTTCAAAAAATACAAAATAAATCCATGATGTTAGTTGGACCCAACCAACCCAGAAAATAAGAGACCGCTGTCTTCTGCCTTTATGGCAAAATCAAGCAGCTCTCTTTCTACAGGGAGTGGAGAGGAGAAAAATAAAATGGATGGGAAATTATAATCCTGACCCAGCCGAGATAAAATGAGAAAATTAAAAACTGGGGAAACTGGTAATCTCGACCTGGATCGTTATGATCCAGGTCGAGATTACCAGTTTCCCCAGTTTTTAATTTTAAAACGACAATGCCGGGAATAGGCCGGGACTCACACTCATTCACATTAACTAGGTACACAAGAAAGAATAACCTTAACCAGGGGAGGGTTCCAAAGAAATCCACCCCAATGCAACCAGCAGACCTAAAAGAGAAAATCGAGGTTAGCCCCGTTCACGCGAACCAGGCTTGCCACATTTACCCACCTTTTGCTGAAGCTTGTCGATGTCAAACGTTTCCAATCAGATCTGATCTTCATTTAATAAAACTATAAAGTCTTTTGTCATTTACTGACAATTTATGACGTTGCACATTGGTAACTGGCTTGCAGACTATCTCGTTGAATACAACGATTCTCGCTCGATCACCGAAGTTAAGCAACGTTGAGCCTGGTCAGTACTTAGATGGGTGACCGCTTGGGAATACGAGGTGCTGTCAGCGTTTAGTGACGGAAATGTGTTGTGGTACAGTGGATATCCGCTCGGAAAGAGAAATTGGTGAGCCGAGTTCGAATATCCTGCATTCACTTAAGCACTGGTACCCTTGGGAAAGGTATTAATCTATCCCTTCTCTCCAGTTATGGATTAAATAACAAGGGTAGGACTTGGGAACACTGCCCTTAAAAAACAAATCCCAATAAATCTTGATACTCGAAAAGAAAAAGTATTACTAGACACAAAACTTATATAAAAACAACAATAAATTTTTGAAAGAAAAAGGTAATACCAGCAATAAATAAATAAAATTTAGTTGGCAATAAATGGCCCACTGAGGTTCATTTGCCACAAAAACAAAACAACAAACATTCGTAACTCAACGTGGCATTTGTATTTGATGTGCCAAAACATCTCCGCTATTTCCTGTATTTGTTACTCTAAGTTTTGAATATTTACCATATTTCTTTGTCAGTCAGTCAGGTAAGTGCCATACGTGAAACACGCTTGGGTGATCATGTCTCGAAAGAGACATGACTGACTGGGCAGAAGATTATCCCGCAGTAGGTTGCCATTGCTTTCTGCGGTAGACTGGTTGCCGACCAAGGCTACAGAACCCAATCTGTCCTGTTATTTAACCCATAACTGGAAGGAATAGACGGATTAATACCTTTCCCAAGGGTATTTGCGCGAAAGTGAATACAATGAATTCAGCTGGAATTCGAACTCGGCTCCCCGATTTCTCGTTCCGAGCCGATATACAATGCACCACAACGCACATCTTTCTTTGTACTTGTTCGAATATCCATTCACACAAACACGTTAAATATTCTATTTGTCGCTGTTTCCAAAACTGATTATCCTATTTTCTTTTTTTTCTTCCGACTCTCAAATTCCCCATTTTTTTACATTATGAGTCGTAGAAGTCTTAAATGATTCGATCTTAAGTTTCTTTCTTCTTACTATTTATTTAAAAAAGCCCTTGTTTCTCGCAATTTCTGGTTACAGTATTCTTAGCATTAAACAGTAGAATCGTACATCTGAAATTGCGTTTCTTGTTTGCGTGTGAGGAAAATTGTCCTACATTCAATGCTATGGAGAAGATTAGATAATACATATCAGGCCAGAACTCTTTTTCTTTGTTTGTAACTATATTTTCCTACCTCAGTACTTTTGCTATATCGATCGACCTTCGAATTTATGTCGCATTTTCTATCGTCTGTTACGGCATTACAAAGACAGTGATGACTCTTCACCTGCTCGATACTGAAGTCACCAATACATATCCTCCACCTTGCGCTGTTTTGGTGTACAGACAATCATGCATTTTATTCTTTAACCGTTAGTCTTATCTTCTTGCTTCCATTCACTGCTTTTTCTGAGGATTTTCAAATACGTTAAAACAGTGGTTCTCAAACGGTGCTATGGAAGAAGATAGCAGGTGAGGCGGAAGAGGATAGCAGGTGAGGCGGAATGATTAAAAGACAATCAAAGATTTAGAAACAGTTTTAAAAAATCATATGCCCAAAATAATCTTTTTTATCATCATATCGCTCAAAGCAATGCATTTTACTGCCACTATTTTGCAGGGGGTTACATAGAAGGAAAGTTATGAAAACAAGTGACAGGTTATAGGGGGTGTCAGGAAGTGGGTAAGAGAAGGATGAGAATACTGATGAGGGTAGAGTAGACTGAGAAAGGAGCATGAGAGAGGATGTAGGTTAGTGAGATAGGAGATGAGTATTGACATTATACATATCAGGCCAGAACTCTTTTCTTTGTAACGATATTTTCCTACCCCAGTACTTTTGCTATATCAATCGACATTTGGAATTTATGTCACATTTTCCACCGTCTGTTACGACATTACAAAGACAGTCATGATTCTTCACCTGCTCGATACTGAAGTCACCAATACATAGCTTCCACCTTGTGCTGGCTTGGTGGACAGACAATCATGCATTTTATTCTTTAACATTTAACCGTTAGTCTTATCTTCTTGCTCTCATTTACTGCTTTTTCTGAGGATTTTCAAATACGTTAAAAACAGTGGTTCTCAAACGGTGCTATGGAAGAGGATAGCAGGTGAGGCGGAAGAGGATAGCAGGTGAGGCGGAATGATTAAAAGACAATCAAAGATTTAGATACAGTTTCAAAAAATCAAATGCAATAATAGATGATATATAAATTTCAAATACTATTACGGGTTACTTATAATTACTTATAATCAAATACTATTACGGGTTACTTATAATTACTTATAATCAAATACTATTACGGGTTACTTATAATTACTTATAATCAAATACTATTACGGGTTACTTATAATTACTTATAATCAAATACTATTACGGGTTACTTATAATTACTTATAATCAAATACTATTACGGGTTACTTATAATTACTTATAATCAAATACTATTACGGGTTACTTATAATTACTTATAATCAAATACTATTACGGGTTACTTATAATTACTTATAATCAAATACTATTACGGGTTACTTATAATTACTTATAATCAAATACTATTAACGGGTTACTTATAAATTACTTATAATCAAATAATTACGGGTTACTTATAATTACTTATAATCAAATACTATTACGGGTTACTTATAATTACTTATAATCAAATACTATTACGGGTTACTTATAATTACTTATAATCAAATACTATTACGGGTTACTTATAATTACTTATAATCAAATACTATTACGGGTTACTTATAATTACTTATAATCAAATACTATTACGGGTTACTTATAATTACTTATAATCAAATACTATTACGGGTTACTTATAATTACTTATAATCAAATACTATTACGGGTTACTTATAATTACTTATAATCAAATACTATTACGGGTTACTTATAATTACTTATAATCAAATACTATTACGGGTTACTTATAATTACTTATAATCAAATACTATTACGGGTTACTTATAATTACTTATAATCAAATACTATTACGGGTTACTTATAATTACTTATAATCAAATACTAAATTACGGGTTACTAATTACTTATTAATCAAATTACTAATTACGGGTTACTTATAATTACTTAAATAATCAAATACTATTACGGGTTACTTATAATTACTTATAATCAAATACTATTACGGGTTACTTATAATTACTTATAATCAAATACTATTACGGGTTACTTATAATTACTTATAATCAAATACTATTACGGGTTACTTATAATTACTTATAATCAAATACTATTACGGGTTACTTATAATTGCATGTATGTATCCTGGTATAATGCTTATAAGTAATTATTGATCGATTTTATCATGGTGATATTTTTGCATGATATAAATTATTAAGAATGTAGTAATTAGGGTCTGCAAATTGGAGGAGAGAGTCATTTATTTTTTTATAATCATATCGCCTCAGGCAACACGGTTTACTGCAAGGGGTTACATAGGAATAAAGTTATAAGACAGGTTATAAGGGGTGTCAGGAAGTGGGTAAGAAAAGGATGAGAATATTGATGAGAGTGGAGTGGACGGAGAAAGGATGCAGGTTAGTGAGATAGGAGATAACTATTGACTTTAAACTTAAATTCTTGCAGATTGTAGCTGTCGGGGAAGCAAATAAACGGAAGGGGATTCCACAGACCAGAAGTGCGAGAAAAGAAGCAGTAGGAATAGAGTTTGCATTTACATTTTATTGGTTTCACAGTTATATCGTTACCTAGTTGCTAATCTTGTGGCTCGAGTAAATTCATATATAGGGTGTACCAGTGAGCTAAGTTCATCGGAGCAGAAACCGTGAAAGTAATTTGTAGAAGCGACACAAGGAAGCCACATTGCGCCAGTGAGAAAATGACTGTATCTGAGCTATCAAGTCGGAATCGATCACATTACGGATTCTCCATTAAATCTTTTCAAATTTATCAGGAGTACCCGACCAGATATGATTTCAAAATTTAAAATTTAAAATATTATTACGGATTACTTGTTATTGCATGTAAGAGCCCCGGTAAAAATAATTACTGACCAATTTTATCATTGCGATATTTTTGCATTATATCAAGAATTAAGAATATCGTAACTAGGGTCAGCAAATTGAAGGAGAGAGTTATCAATAATAATGTTCTTAGAATCCGAGATTATCTACCGTCAATCCTCTTTCAGGACTTTTTAGTCGTAGGATTGCTTGCATCTTTTTAATTCTAATCTAAACTTATTTATAAATGAAACTTTGTGTGTGTCTGCGTGTGTGTATCCGTTACCTATAGACTCCAAAGCGGCTGAACCAATTTTCTTGATAATTTACACAGCTGTACTATAAGCGTCTGCGAATGTTCTTAGCTACGTTTTGTGTCGAGGTACCCCCGATAAATATCGAAAATCGATAATCGAAAAAATCGAATTATAGAAGGAGTGGTCCGATGTTAATCAAATTTGATACACTCATAGACAAAGACATAAGTAACGATATTCAGACGTTTCAAGGTTGCTGTTCTTACAATAGTGCAGAAAATTTGATATTGATACCAGGAAACCAAAATTTGATTTACATCCATTTATTTTTCTTTCAGTCTCCGGTTTCGCTTTAACTGGAAACGACTATTGGTCTTTCGTGCCAACGTCCAAAGAGTCTGAGCTCCAGGACCATGGATTAGCTTTAAAGCTTTCATTACACCCGAGCAACGCTGGGCTATACTGCTTGTAAATATTAAATACCGAACAAGAAAAAAGCATTTTAGTGTTGATGAGGACATGAGTTTGTTTCTCAAATTAGGCCAAATATAAAGGAAATTACTCGTAAAAAATAAGCAAGCTTATTACTTTCATTAAATTTGTGTACTTTAATCATATCATCATTTATGTGTTATATACTATATTTATGCTAAGGATGTGCGTTGTGGTACAGTCGATATAGGCTCGGAACGAGAAATCGGGGAGCCGAGTTCGAATTCCAGTTGAATCCATTGTATTCACTTACGCGCAAATACCCTTGGGAAAGGTATTAATCCGTCTCTTTCTTCCAGTTATGGGTTAAATAGCAGGACAGATTGGGTTCTATAGCCTTGGTCGGCAACCAGTCTACCGTAGAAACCTACTGCGGGATAATCTTCTGCCAAGTCAGTCATGTCTCTTTCGAGACATGATCGCCCAAGCGTGTATCACGTATGGCACTTAACTGACTGACTATATTTAACGCTCTATTAGTCGTTTTTCAATGTACTTTTATCTCAATTTGGTGAGGTGTAAGTAAACGTTAATTCCGAAAATGCGGTTCAAAGAAAAGAGTCTAGGAACCACTGCGTTAGAATAATCAATTCATTGTATAGGTTCAGGTTCACACTGGCTTTTTTTTTTTTGCTAATGTTATCTTTCTGTATACATCGCTGTATCCCGGCAAATTTTATAAATTCAAACCAGATATACATCAATATTCAACAAACCTTTCAATTCCTTATCTCTTAAATTTAACCACGACAATGAAACAGCTTCCTGATTCTTACACAAGTAAAATGACCGGAAGTGACTGAGAAAGCAACGGAATTCGATGTCTTGGTGATGGTCTCTGCCAACTTGGCCAACAGCATAAATCTATATTAAAAACAAAACCCGAGTTGGCAATTCTCTTTTGCTAAACAGGCACGGCCACGTTTCCATTGTTAGAAAAGGACCTACATATCGTGCCTGATACGTTGGTAGAAAACGAATCTTTAAAGAATGCTTCAAGTCACAAACCGCAATTCTATCACTGCTTGGCACCAACAGTATATCTGGCATTTACCTGATAGAAGACGCTAGTTTAGAAGCAGCTGTTACTGGAACAAGGAGAGGATTTGGAAATTTGTGGGTACAGCCTGTTACACCCCACCCAGGTAATTGCTTGGCACTGTCTTTAAGCTCTTGTTATTGGTTAGATTTCGACAAACACATAATAAAAAAACACTTCCAAGTGTGTGACTAATCTAACCCATCCTCCGTTAGTATTGAACAGGATTTTCTTGCTTTGTATATATTTGAATCCTTGCCAAGATTTGTCTTCATCAGATTTCTAAGCACCGAATTACTTCAAGTTCAAATGGTCATATAGGCTAGTTTCTGCGGGCGCACATTTATATCTGTAGGATTAAAACAAAATTGGCACAAGACCCCATTTATGGAGCTCAATAGATTTAATAGAATAACCTGTCGAGCATTGTATGACTGCCGCTTGGATTTTTGAGTAAACAAAATTTGGCACATGACCATATTCGCCGGTACGCAAGTGAGAAACCGTCACTCATGGAAGAACTTGCGCGATTTTACTTGAAAATGGAAGCCTTTAAGCAGTGATGTACATTGGTTGGTAAATACATGGTACAGACAACGTATACAGTACGAACTGTGCACCAAAGATGGATGAAACTAGCTGAATCATCGGAGTCGCTGAGAAATGTGCTTAACTCTTGAAGCATATATTATCAAAACTAGGCTAATGTTGATCCACGGGGAATATTTTGAGAGCACCTAATATCGATTGCAAGGAATTATTGCATGGTAAGCATATCGTTAGGCAAGTGAATTGCAAAGTGGAAAAAATTCTGTATAATGCGTTTCATTTTCTAAAATTCTGCGTAAGGGGTTTTGTTTCCTAAAAGGACATCGTCAGATTAACGAGAACGAACATAGTTACACAGATTTTTTACCCAGATTGCCATTAACTTGTCTAACATCTTTCCAATTTATGGGAAAATATCTATGACTAGCGGTATAGCTCGGCGTTGCTCGAGTTTAATGAAAGCTTTAAAACTAATCCATGGACTCTTTGGACGTTGACACGAAAGACTAAAATGAAAAAGAGAAAACTTATATTTAACATCAGAAAGAGGCAGCTGAAATTTCTGGGGTAGGTAATTAGGTAGGAGGGCTTGAAAACTTTGATACTCACAAGGCAGATTTAGGGGAAATGGGGAAAGCAGTGCGTAACATACTTGATGAGTTTGGGCGAGTGGATGGCATAACAGGGTTTGGGAGAAATAAAAAAAAAGGACAAAATTTACTAAGAGCTACAAGAGATAGGAAGATGTGGCGGGGCATGATCGCCAAAGTTCTAAATAAAGACTGCACTTGGAAGAAGAAATCAATACATAGCAGTTTATATCTTATTTCTGGCCAAGAGATACGATAGTGGACAACTTGAAAGAATCACACTGCAAAAATATGGGTCTACGATTCGAGATCGGTGTCTGTTTATCTGCCTGTATGTCTGTATTTTTTTCAGCCCTTTTATTTTAGTTTTTGCTTCGGGTTTGGCTCTAAGGAGGTATAATTGTAGTTCTTAGTCTCCGCCATGATACCGTTTACTCAGATGAATTATTTAGCTTTCAAAATTCAGTTTACGACAAAAAAAACTTATTTGATATCGATACAAGGAAATCAAAATTTGACTTACATCCATTCATTTTTCTCTCAGTCTACGGTTTCGCTTTAACTGGAAACAACTATTGCTTTTTAGTCTTTCGTGCTAACGTTTATAGAGTCTGAGCTCCAGGACCATGGATTAGTTTTAAAGCTTTCATTACACTCGAACAACGCTGGGCTATACTGCTAGTTTTTAAATAATTGTTTCACTCCAACTGCTACTTGGGCATAGGGGTTACAGTGAGAGGATACGGAAAATAGAAAAGAAAAAAAACGATAGAGGGGATGTCGATGAAAGGGTAAGAGTAAAAAGGTAGACAAAGATAGAAGATGGTAGTTGACGTTGTACTTAAACCTTTGGAGATTGTAGCTATCAGAGAAGCAAGGATGCGGAAGGGATTTCCACAGGCAGGAAGTGTGAGAAGAAGTAATGGTTACATTTGCCTATTTTGACGGTAAAATAGTGGGGCCTACTTGCTAAAAATACTTGTAACAAAAAATGAAAAAAAAAATGAGGGAAACCACTTTTTTGTCAGCGAGAAATTGACTGAAGATGAGCAGTCAAATGGGGATCCATTACATTGTGGATCCTCCTTCGGTTTTTGTCGAGAGCCCCGAGATGTATAGTAGGAGCATCCGACCAGATATGATATTCGATTCGTAGATTTATAAATGTGCAAGATAAATTTTGAGGAAGGTGCGTTGTGGTGCAGTGGATATCGACTCGGAACAACAAATCGGGGTGCCGAGTTCGAATTCCAGTTTAATTCCTTGCATTCACTTACACACAAATACCCTTGGGAAATATATTAATCCGTCTCTTCACTCCAGTTATGGGTTAAATAATAGGACAGATTGGATTCTATAGACTTGACTGGCAACCAGGCTACCATAGAAAGCAATGGCAACCTATTGCGGGATAATCTTCTGCCCAGTCGAACAGATGTAATATGAACATCTTGTCAGTATTAAGTATTCCATTGAGGTTGATACGCCGAAAAACAAAATAAACTTACCATTACAACTTTTTGTATATCAGGTCTAATCTATTTCACCACATTTAGTTTTCGTCATTAAAAGGCTGTAACTATTTCACCACATTTAGTTTTCGTCATTAAAAGGCTGTAACTATTTCACCACATTTAGTTTTCGTCATTAAAAGGCTGTAACTATTTCACCACATTTATTTTGTCATTTTAAAACGAACTATTTACCACATTTAAAAGTTTTCGGTCATTAAAAGGCTGTAACTATTTCACCACATTTAGTTTTCGTCATTAAAAGGCTGTAACTATTTCACCACATTTAGTTTTCGTCATTAAAAGGCTGTAACTATTTCACCACATTTAGTTTTCGTCATTAAAAGGCTGTAACTATTTCACCACATTTAGTTTTCGTCATTAAAAGGCTGTAACTATTTCACCACATTTAGTTTTCGTCATTAAAAGGCTGTAACTATTTCACCACATTTAGTTTTCGTCATTAAAAGGCTGTAACTATTTCACCACATTTAGTTTTCGTCATTAAAAGGCTGTAACTATTTCACCACCTTTACTTGTCGTCATTAAAAGGCTGTAACTATTTCACCACCTTTACTTGTCGTCATTAAAAGGCTGTAACTAGTTACTAACTGGCGAGTTTTCTGTAAATATAGAAACATTATCGGCTATAAGCTACACACCAAACTGAAGTCTTGTTAACTGAAGTCTTGTTCTCAAACTTGGAAATTAAGGAATGTGTCTCGGATCAGATATTTTAGGAATGTTTACAACAGGCATTTAGAATAGCTGAGCTTAGCTTTATGAAGAACTACAAGAACCCAAATTAATGAAAGCGGACAAATATTCCATCAAAATTTACAGTGTCTTCTTTTTTTTTTAAAAAGAGAGACGGTATCTCCCTGCTGCAGACAGATCTACTTGATCATTTAGTAAAAAACCGCGTATCCAATATTCGCCGAGCTAGACGACAATTAATATAACTACTGAGGTCTCTCTCTCCCTTTTTCTGGGGTGAGGTATTTTGACTATTTACAAGATTTACATTGTTCGGATAGTTGTCCTCATCTTCATTGCCAGATTTCCGACGTTTCTGCCATTGTACACTTCGGCCTTCTTCAGGTTTTATTTTTGGAATTTTTTAGCCAAAAATGATTTGACCCAAAGAGCTATGAGTTCATTACTTAGCCACGACAGAAGAAATGAAAATTTAGAGAATTATTAAGGGGTAATAACTGAAAACAGAGATATCCAAAAACAGGGCACGGGGAATTAGATGAATGTGCCCTCGTTGACTAAATAAATGGTTCATTCAAAAATTCCAACAAATATAACCTAAAAAAGACTGAGGCTTACAACGGTTGAAATTTATAGGGATAAAGAGACATGGAAAGCCATGATCGCTTACATCCTGAAAAGACAAGGCACATAGAAGAAAAAAGAAGGTTGAAGAATTAAGTTTCATTATATAATTATTTTCTGTTCTAGTTCAATTTGCTAGAGTTTAGTCTCTGCTCTTGGACTCATTCAAGTAGTGTCTGTTCTGTTACTCGGTAAAGCATTTTGTTTCCGATTTTTTATTGCCTGACATTTGATGGAGCATCCTTAACTTGAAGATGTATGAGATTATTTAGTTTGAAACTACTTTAAAACATTGATGAGAGAAAATAATTGCATCTACTTGATAGCTTTGAGATTTCTGCTGCAGATGGATTTTAGGCATAACACCTGAGATTCTGAAGTAGAAAAAGCCTATTAACCCTCTAGGGCCATTCGTATCATATTTGATACAGTATTTCCCTATAAGGAAACATTTGGTATTTCCCTATAAGGAAACATTTGGTATTCATTGACTGAGCAGTCAGTACTGCTTTCATTTGAAATTTATAAAATATTTCTCTTAAAAAATTTTTCAGGAAAATATTTCTTTCAAGGCTTGGTTTCATACTGTATCAAATATGATACGAATGGCCCTAGAGGGTTAATAATATAATATGATTAAGGCTTCTACTTGTTATAAAGTGGGGGATCAGTTCTATATTGTTATGAAGTAATAAACAGATCCCCCACTAATTACTACTTAACCCTCTAGGGCCATTCGTATCATATTTGATACAGTATTTCCCTATAAGGAAACATTTGGGATTTCCCTATAAGGAAACATTTGGTATTCATTGACTGAGCAGTCAGTACTGCTTTCATTTGAAATTTATAAAATATTTCGCTTAAAAAATTTTTCAGGAAAATATTTCTTTCAAGGCTTGGTTTCATACTGTATCAAATATGATACGAATGGCCCTAGAGGGTTAATAATATAATATGATTAAGGCTTCTATTTTCATAAAGTGGGGGATCAGTTCTATATTGTTATGAAGTAATAAACAGATCCCCCACTAATTACTACTTAATAATATAATATGATTAAGGCTTCTACTTGTCATAAAGTGAGGGATCAGTTCTATATTGTTATGAAGTAATAAATTGATCCCCCACTAATTACTACTTAACCCTCTAGGGCCATTCGTATCATATTTGATACAGTATTTCCCTATAAGGAAACATTTGGTATTTCCCTATAAGGAAACATTTGGTATTTCCCTATAAGGAAACATTTGGTATTCATTGACTGAGCAGTCAGTACTGCTTTCATTTGAAATTTATAAAATATTTCTCTACAAAAATTTTTCAGGAAAATATTTCTTTCAAGGCTTGTTTTCATACTGTATCAAATATGATACGAATAGCCCTAGAGGGTTAATAATATAATATGATTAAGGCTTCTACTTGTCATAAAGTGGGGGATCAGTTCTATATTGCTATGAAGTAATAAACAGATCCCCCACTAATATGATACGAATGGCCCTAGAGGGTTAATCGGAGAGCCGAATTCCAATTCCCGTTCGGTTTGTTATACTCATTTACGCATAGATATAATTAGGAAAGGTATGAATTCACCACTTCTTCCCCAGGTATGGGTTAATTAGTAGAACTTGTATCAGTAAATCATTATTATTTAAAAAACTTCTTACAATATAAAATATTTTCTGTCTTTAAAAATTCTGCAAAATGTTTAAAATCCCAAATAAACAAATCAATGAATCAAGAATTAAATTATTCTTGCAAGAGGGATATATAAACATTTAACCGATTATTGGCGATCCGATACTTATAATATATTTGTTTACTTGATATTTTTCAAAATATTTCTTGTGGCAAAAAATGCTTTGCAAGGTAATATCTCAAGCCTTTTATAAAAGTGTTTGATCCATAGAATATAAGTAGTCATTGGATTAACGTATTAGTCTTGTGTGGCGGTTAAATATTTAGATTCTATAAAGTTGCCCCGAGGTTGTCTTCGCTTGTATTTATTTCTTCACGGTGATAAAGTGGGCCAAATAATTCTTTCGATTTCGGGATATATAGTAAATCAATACCGGGGCCCATAGTCTCAAGACACGCATTCACTATTATCATCGATATTCTATCTATCTATGAACTAATTCCTATCGAGTTGTTATGCACAGTGGTTTTGAGAGAAAGCATGCGCTCTCTGAGAGCCTTCTCGTTTAGATCTGTGATTAGAAATCGATCAATCTTATCGTCAGATAATTACTCAGAATGTAGGGAGATTACCCAGAAACACTCGCCAAAGAAATGATGAGAGTCAATCAATGCCCCTTAGCCTGGCGCGAGACAGCAGTGTTGAATTTTTTATTACAGTGTTCGATCTCTAAGAATAATAACCATTGCTTAAGTGCTTTGGCAACGAAAGTTATTAGGTCGAATATATATATATATATATATATGAAGAGAGTTTGTTTGTTTGGAGGTTTAACGACCTATCAATCCTTATGGGATCATTTAAGGTCATAACCAATGATTTTTGGGAAAGGTTATTTTATTTTAACAACATTTTCTTTTCGAGTATCAAGATTCATTGAGATTTGTTTTTAAGAGCAGAGTCCTCAAGTCCTATCCTTGTTATTTAAGGCATAATTTGAGAGAAGAGATGGATTAATACCTTTACCAAGGGTACCAGTGCTTAAGTGAATGCAGGGCATTCAACTGGAATTCGAACTCGGCTCACCGATTTCTTTTTCCGAGCCGATATCCACTGCACCACAACGCACATCTGTCACTATACGCTTACAGCACTTGGTATTCCCAAGCGGTCACCCATCTAAGTACTGACCAGGCTCAACGTTGCTAAACTTCGGTGATCGACCGAGAACCGGTGTATTCAACGTGATAGTCCGTAATCCCTGAAGAAAGAATTGTTCCAAAAGAAAGATCAAATTGATTTAAACAGAGTAGACGTCATAATATAACTAACACTTTATGACCCTTTCGACCAAAACATTATCAAAAGTGAACGTTGGCAAAATTATAAATAATTATCAGGACACATTCATTTGATGTTTCAAAAGGGAAGGTGGAACTCGATTAAAAATAAATTCTAATAAAAAAATAAATAATTAAAATGTAAGGAGTGTGTAAATATAAGTTCCACAAGAGAAGTAGAAAAGAAAAATGGGGCTCACAGAGCCTCCAATAAACGTAAGGAGCGAATGAAGTGCTCCTTTTGTCTGCACAAACTGGGCTGGTGTATTTTTAAGTACACAGCTTCAAGAACACGTGGATGATATGATGATCTAGTATTGTGCAGAATAGAGATCCATGTGTCTTCATACCGGTTGGCATAGTCATGATTGTCGAGCAAATGTTGACCAATAGCAGAGTCATGGAGAGCGTGAGTCGTTCTTATAGAACGGCTTGGACTACTCGAATGCAAGTTGGCGGGGACGTGCTGCACTATTCGTGCTTCCAATTTCAGATTGGTACGTGAAATGCCGATGCGATGCATACCGCATATATATATATATATATATATATATATATATATAATAGGACTCTCCCGTCGTTTTTGACAAGAGGTTACAGGTCTTAGAACGTCACAGCCAGATCACGTGCACATATGATTTGATTTTACTAGTGAATGATTAAGCAGACCACAACCACACCTCTTGAAATAGAAATAATACATATAACGGGTACGCAGTGGGCCACAATTTTTCCAAACGATCTATATCCGGTTTTGCATTGAGAGTTGTCCTCATAGATTGGTTGTCACGCAAAGCTATATGACCCAGTTTGCTCTGCTATTTACTCATAGTTTGGGGGATGGAATAGATGGATTCATACCTTTCTCAATGTATATGTAACGAACTGAAGTAGGATATAACTCACGACTTTCCGATTCCTCAATATGAACCACTATCTATCTATCTATCTATCAGCAATGAATGGAGTTCTTTTGGTAACTGGCGTGTGTATACCCTACTTATATACAACAGGCTAAAATTTTCCTTCTCTGATTCCATACGTCTGTGGTTTAGGGGTTAGCAGCTCCGACTGACACCAAGTCCGTCAAGTTCCAGAAGCAAGTGGATGTCTAGTCACACTGATGAGCTGTGATACAGCGAAACAGGCTTGTATGTTGATGACGAATATCTAAACTCATTTATAAATGGAACTTTGTCTGCGTGTGTCTCTGTGTGTGTGTATCCGTTACCTATAGACTCAGAAACGGCTGAACTGATTTTCTTGAAAATTTACAGTTGTACTATAAGCGTCTGCGAGTGTTCTTAGCTACGTTTTGTGTCAAGGTACCCCCGATAAATATCGAAAATCGATAATCGAAAATATCGGGTTATAGAAGGATTGGTCCGATTTTAATCAAATTTGATACACTCATAAACAAAGACATAAGAAACGATATTCAGAAGTTTCAAGGTTGAAGTTATTACAATAGTGCAAAAAATTTGATATTGATACCAGGAAATCAAAATTTGACTTACACACATTTATTTTTCTTTCAGTCTACAGTTTTTGCTTTAACTGGAAACGACTATTGGTTTTTAGTCTTTCGTGCCAACGTCCAAAGAGTCTGAGCTCCAAGACCATGGATTACTTTTAAAGCTTTCATTATACCCGAGCAACGTCGGGCTATACTGCTAGTCTATATATAGATAGATATATATTGGAGGGAGACTGAGAGTGAGTGAATGTGTATGAGTGAAAGTTAGAATTTAAGACACGTCTTGCATTTTATGAAGTTATGTTTTTAGTGTTTGGTTTTATTTACATTGTCCAGACTGTTGTCCTTACCATTACTGACATATTTACCACGTTTCGGCCATCTTCAGGTGCCGGAAATTTCGAACTGAACCTTTTATTTCGATTACTAGGATGTATCATTCTCATTCCATGGACAATGCCACTTCCGGATGCCATGTAGTTATCTATCTTTTAACTCAACTCCCTGAATTATATGTTCACCACTGCAGTAGCCAGGTATTGAACTCATAGCTATTTGGGTTAAGTCACTGGAACTAACCAATGCTTATAGCCACTGAGTCATGTGTTCTTGATGAGATAACATAGAAAGAGAATGATATACCCCAATGATCGAAATAAAGGGTTCGGTTCGAAGAAGGCCGAGGCGTGCAACGGCCGAAGTGTCGTAAACATGGCAATAAAGATGAGGATAACCGTCCGAACAATGTAAATAATCTTATCTTTTTAGTATGCTAAATGCTTCTACGTGATGGACTGGTTCGATCCTTAGAAACTTATAAAAGTTTTGATGAGAAAAAAATCTATGAGTGTTTCGAAAATAGCTGAAGGTTATGAATGAGTCAAATAATTAATCGAATCCAGATTGTTTCCTGTTATAAACTATCATCGCCGAACAATAAAGTTACTTTTTTTCCCCCTAATTCTCCAAATATGAGCAACCCTCTGAATGCAGTCGATTTTCTTTGGTTGCATTGAAATGGTTCCTTTCCTTGTTTGCGACGTCAACAACGATCGTTGAAGGAAGCTTTCCTATTTTGGGCTCTCGATTTACACATTTGATTAACAAACCTAGACATTTCATATAACATCAAGCAAGAATTCGGCTTCGCTAACATCAAAACAAATCTTTGAAACAAACGAAAGAGATTTTCAGAGTAATGCAGATTCTTTGACACAACAAGACTGGTTGATTTTTGTTCAATTTATTTTTGTTTTTTTTCTAAAATCAACTGTTAAAACGCTGCAGTTTGATGCGATAAGTACTGACACCAAAAATGAAATTCATAGCTTTTATCAATTTGTCAGGCATTTAGTCTTAAAGACCCGAACAATTTACAGAAATGCTTAATTTCCATAGGTTTTTGCTTACACATTCACTTAAATATTTTACTCCAGAATAAATACAATTAACGTTGCTAATTTTATTATTACTTGGACACTTCGACGTGATATAAAGGTTAGCAAGAGTAGGGAATTCGATTATCACTGGGTGCTTCACAAATTTTGCCTTGTGCCACATCTAAAATACATTTAGAAAATCATTCCGAGCACTTTGACGTGATCTATTGGTGAGCAAGTTTGTCTTGCGAGATCAATTACGAAAGAGTAGGGAATTCGATCTTCACTGAGTGCTCCACAATTTCTGCCTTGTGCCACGTCTAAACTAAACTTAGAAAATCATTCCGAGCACTTTGACGTGATGTAATGGTTAGCAAGTTTGTCTTGCGAGATCAATTACGACTGAGTTCGAAGGATACTGAGGATACTATGGATAGAACATGTGAACAATGACGAGGTTTTGGAGAAGATGGACACAAAAAGGAAACTAATATTTAACATCATGAAAAGACAGCTGAAGTTTTTGGAACATGTAATGTAATTGGGTGTGCGTTGTGGTGCAGTGGATATCGGCTTCGAACGACAAATCAGGGAGCCGAGTTCGAATTCTAGTTGGAATTCTTTGCATTCACTTACGTACAAATACCCTTGGGAAAAGTATTAATCCGTCTCTTTCCTCCAGTTATGGGTTAAATAACAGGACAGATTGGGTTTTATAGCCTTGGCTGGCAATCAATCTACCGCATAAAGCAATGCCAACCTACTGCGGAATAATATTCTGCCCAGTAAGAGACATGATCGCCCAAGCGTGCAACATGTATAGCACTTAACTGACTGAATGTGAATAGAGGGCTTGAAGAATTTGATGCTCACAAGAGGGTTAGAAAAGAAACGCGTGATAATACCAGATGGATGGCGGATCGGGGGTTGAGTGATATGACAAGAGAATTGGTGTTAAAAGATAGATAGATGAGGGAGAACTTGGTCGTCTACGTCCTGAATGGAGACGCCAGATAGAAGAAGTGAGTTCGATCATCACTAAGTTCTGCATACTTTCGAAAAGCTAGAACTAAGTTACGATTAGTAAGCTACTATTATTACAGATACTATCGGTTTTTAATCTTAAAAAAGAGAGAATTTGACGTTTTCAACAAATGGTATGATTCTGCTAATCGTTCATCCATCCTTCACTCATACCTCAATTTATATAAAGTATGGACATGTTTGAGCGTTTACATGGCCAACGAAAATTTAGAAATATCTAATTCTACAACTGTTGTGGATTTTCGTCGCCAATTTCTTGTGTAGTTATGGCGAAACTTCGCCGCAAAGTTGTAGCGACCGGTTTGTACCGGAAGTAAGACACGGAACAAGGAGGTAGGTTCAAAACAGTGTATTAGTATAACAAGAAACAAGATATTCAAAGTGTTAATAATAAGTAATATAGAAATTACAAAGTACGAAAGTATTATTACGCGGCCTGACTAGTAGCTGTCGTTAACTGCTGTACTTGACTGCTCGTAACTAACTGCAGTATTTATCTGTCTCCCCACTTAATACAAAATGTGGCACAAGGCCTTTTTAATGTGGGTTACACGGGCCATATAGCCCGGCAAAAAAAATTCTAATTTTCCCCAGACGAGACTACCCTTCGGCGGAGCCTCGACTGGATTGATACTCTCCGTCCAAAGGCAGAGGGTTCAACAGTGCGCAAGACACTCAACTGCTGATGACTAACTGCAATATTCAGTCGCCTTCCTACTAAGGGAAAATGTGGCACGAGGCCTTTTTAATGTGGGTTCTCCGGGCTATTTACCCCGGCCAAAAATTCCTGTCTAATTTTTCTCCAATCGAGACTCTACCTTTCGGCGGAGTCGAATGTTCTCCGCCCAAAGGCAGAGAGCTCGACAGTGCATAAGCCTGTCAACTGGTCGTGACTAACTCGTATTTATTTTTGTAAAATTACAAAAAATGTGGCACAAGGCCGAAATTGGGGATGGGGAAGGCTGGTCTTCATCTGTCCTAGTTTAACACACTTATAATAAACCTACTGGTCGTAACTAACTGCTTTACAGAAGTCACGCAGGTGATATATATATATATATATATATATATATATATATATATCCAGAGGAAGAGTCCATTTCTCGTAGGGGGGTACCATAACAACAATACTAAACAGTTTGCCTATCACGCATTACGATCTCCTCGGCTTAACTTACGACGTATAACGCTGTTATAGCAAGACATGACACACATAAACGAACACGCATTGCGTTACCATAACAAAGAATTTTGTAATGCTACCTATCAAATACTAAAATCAAGGTAAAGATAGAACCCATGCCGCTCGAAGAATAATACCAACAACTCACGCCAATTAAAGAGTAATACAAGCAACCAAAGAATTTTAATGCCACACCATTGCAAATACAAAATACCAACGGCTTTTAAAGATTATTGCCAATATCTCACGCTTTTTAAAGACGAAAAGCAGCAACGAACTCCATTTAAAAGTAATGTAAATAACCTACGAATTTTAAAGAGTTATAACAAAATCCCATACTTTTTAGTAGCAACAACATACAGGATAGTGAGACAGTAGGTGAACTAGTTTTGTGTATTGGTTATATTATTACAGTGGTGTTCATTATAACTTTACTATTTGTATTATCGTAAACAGTAAAAGTAAAATTTAAATGTATTTGTTTGAACATTATTTTTTAGTTTTTGCATTTTGTTGATCTGGCTGTGAAAGGGTGAGACCTGGAGTTAAGTGGATAAGAGATGGGAATTGACTTTGCATTTAAATTCCTGAAGGTTATAGCCGTCAGAAAAGCAATTATATGAAAGGGAGTTCCACGGGGGGAAGAGCGAGAAAAGAAGCTGCTGATATAGAATTGTCGCCTGCATTTTGTTGATCTGGCTGTAAAAGGGTGAGACTTGGAGTTAAGTGGATAAGAGATGGGAATTTACTTTGCACTTGGATTACTGAAGGTTGTGGCCGTCAGAAGGGCAATTATATTAGAGGGAGTTCCGCAGGCGGGAGGAGCGAGAGGGGAAGCTGATGGTATGGAATTGTCGCCTGCATTTGGTTGATCTAGCTGTGAGGGGGTGGGACCTTGTTGCCGGTCTGGTTGCCCGAGTAAATTCTTGTGGAGGGGGCACAAAGATGCGTTTTATTAATATGCGTGCAATTATACCAAATATTCTATAAGGTAAGATTATTTGTATTATACTTTTATCATTTTGATACAATAATGTGAAGTGAGTTGTTCCTATAGAAAATATTTGTGTTCCTATTTAACAAAGCAGTGGTTATCACACAGTCAAAAAGCTTTCATAGGAACAAGTAATCATAAACCACAGGATTTCAGATTCACATTTTAAACCACTGGACTCTAGCTCTCTCCCCATCCCCGTATAACCTTCCCTTTCTCTCCACCAATGTATCTGTCAACGCACCTGCTTTCTCAGCTTTCTATTGCTCCTTTCTAACTATCTTGTACTCCTCACTCTTTTCTAATTAATCTTTTTACAGTTATGTAGCCCCCTGAACATCAGTAGCATTTCTGCCTTGCTCGGGGTGAAATGATTAAAAAAAAAATATGGTGGTTCATATAATTTCGTAACTTTCCATAAGATTTAGTCATATTGTCTTTGTTTATGTTTGTTTAAATGTGGATAAGAACCAGAGCAGATATGAATATTATGAAAAATCAGGAACTTATGTATTTATGGATTAATTCAGCTTTGTTTAATCATGAAAACTTTCATAGTCGAGTAATTAAGACACATCAGATCAATTAGTGGCATCTCCTATGGGTATAGGAGTCGCAGGTATAGAATACAAATCCTATATTATCCATCAACTAATTAAAACACACAAAGTAAAATTGCACACCTGCAAAATCAGATCCAAACGGCTAAAAACATTTTGGAAAACCCCAGACCAAAGCAAATTTCACAAGTCAGTGTGAAAAGCAAAATTCTGGATCCTGTTTGAATAGCAAATAGAAAATTCATAGATAACACCAGTCAAAAGTTTTCTCACAACTAGAAGGGAAAGTGCTCGCTGGAGCCGGTCACATGACCAGATCTACTACTTAAGGACATTTCGTGACCAGTCAAAAGCAATCAAAATGGGAACGGTATCTGATAGCATCTTACAATGTAAGGAAGAAAATTCAGGCTATTTCGGTCCCGTCTCGTCGACCTCTTCTTCCAATTTGTTTTTCTTTTTCACTCCACGCTGCCAAAGAGAGCTTCAACAACAACAACAACAACAGGACGCGCTAACTACAATTTCTTTATTTCCTTAACCTTCTCTCTCACTGTCACCAACCTATCAAGCATCACCAAGGCTTCTACACAGGTATGCTGGAAGATGCATATTTTTCTAACAAGTTTTCTCGAATATTTAGGCCGGCGGATATAAGCATACTGTTTGATTATAGAAAAAAACTGAGTTTCCACTCAAATACGAGTATTCACTAAAGATAATGTTCAAACAAATAAATCTAAAGTTATTTATAAATGGAACGTTGTGTGTGTGTGTGTGTGTGTGTGTGTGTGCGCATGTCTGTGTGTGTGTCCGTTACCTATAGACACCGAAACGGCTGAACCGATTTTCTTGAAAGTTTACACAGTTGTACTATAAGCGTCTGCAAGTGTTCTTAGCTAGGTTTTGTGTCGATAAATATCGAAAATAGACAATCGAAAAAATCGGGTTATAGAAGGAGTGGTCCAATTTTAATCAAATTTTATACACTCATAGACAAAGACATAAGAAACGATATTCAGTAGTATCAAGGTTGCAGTTCTTACAATAGTGCAGAAAAGCGATAATATATATATATATAAAAGGCAAGATGTTTGTGTGTGTGTCTGTTTATCTGCCTGTATGTCTGTATTTTTTTCAGCCTTTTTGTTTTGGTTGTTGCTTCGGGTTTGGCTCTAAGTAGGTATAATTGTAGTTCTTAGTCTTAGCCATGATACCATTTACTCAGAGGACTTATTTAGCCTTCAAAATTGAGTTTCCGACGAAAAAACTTATTTGATATCGATATTAGGAAATCAAAATTTCACTTACATCCATTCATTTTTCTTTCAGTCTACGATTTCGCTTTAACTGGAAACTACTATTGCTTTTTAGTCTTTCGTACCAAAGAGTCTGAGCTCCAGGACCATGGATTAGTTATAAAGCTTTCATTGCACCCGAGCAACGCCGGGCTATACTGCTAGTTTAAGTAGAATTGAATATGTAATCTCAAAGTAAATGTTATCTTTTACTCTCCACCTACTTTTGGATCACCCTATATAACGCTGTATATATACAAAAATTAACGCTATATATATATATATATAGCGTTAATTTTTCAACCGATCGGTTGTATTTGGCGAGTAGAGAGAAAGAAACAAGATAAAATTTCAACATAAATGTTAGAAGCGACGCCGAAGAAAGTTCGCACAACCAGTTATAGAAAAACATAAACGGAAGTGATATTACGCATGCACGTCAACGTTCATGATTTAATGATAATTATTTCAAAATTTTCTCTCGAAATCTTCGGTCTTAAAATAGAGCGGCATGTAAAAATGTTTAAACACTGTTTGTGAATTTGTGGATAAGTCAGGCTGATATAAGGTAAAAATGCAAAAAAAAACAAAAAAAAACAGATTTCATCATCAGTCAGTCAGTTGAGTGCCATACGTGATACACGCTTTGGGCGATCATGTCTCGAAAGAGACATGACTGACTGGGAAGAAGATTATCCTGCAATAGGTTGCCATTGCTTTCTGCGGTAGACTGGTTGCGAGCCAAGGCTAGAGAACCCAATCTGTTCAATTATTTAACCCAGAACTGGAGGAAAGAGACGGATTAATACCTTTCGCAAGGGTGATTGTGCGTAAGTAAATGCAAGGAATTCAACTGGAATTCGAACTCGGCTACCCGATTTCTCGTTCCTAGTCGATATCCACTGTACCACAACGCACATTTTATCATAGGCAACTTGAAAAAAAAAAGATTTCTGTAAGCAAGTGAACAAACAACGCTCACATTTAATCTGTGAAGCATTCAGTTATTCAATATCCGAAGATGCAGAAATCGATTCAGCGTTACAAAATTTTAAAAGGGCCTGTTAGCGTAACTACCGTGTTAAGATTGTAAAAAGCTGCTCATTCAAGGTCATTTGTAATTCAGAGAAACGGTGTCAAACTGTTCAGACATTTTATATTGTCGATTCCTATTTCTCAACTCGACATTATATACTAGAACAAATACTTGGGCACTTCGACGTGGTGTAATTGTTAGCAAGTTTGCGAGATCAATTGCCACTGTAGCGAGTTCGATCCCGACTAGGTGCTCCACATTTTCTGTCTTGTGCCACACTTAGAAAATCATTCCGGGCACTTCGACGTGTTGCAATGGTTAGCAAGTTTGTTTAGTGAAATCAATGGCGACTGAGAATTAAGTTTGATCATCGCTGGGTTCCCCACACTTTCGAAAATCAACAATCGAGTTATGCTTAGTAAACCAGAATTACAACAGTTTATTGATAGGGTCTCTAATCTAAAAACAGAATGTTTGTTTGTTTGTTGGTTTGGAGGTTTAACGACCTATCAATCTCTATGGGATCATTTAAGGTCATAAACCAATTATTTTGGGTAAGGTTATTTTTACAACATTTTTTTTTCGAGTATCAAGATTCATTGGGATTTGTTTTTTTAAGAGCAGGGTCCCCAAGTCCTACCCTTGTTATTTAACCCATAACTGGAGGGAAGGGACGGATTAATACCTTTCCCAAGGGTACCAGTGCTTAAGTAAATGCAGGGTATTCAACTGTAATTCGAACTCTGCTCACCGATTTCTCTTTCCGAGCCGATATCCACTGCACCACAACGCACATCCGTCACTATACGCTTACAGCACGTGGTATTCCAAAGCGGTCACCCATCTAAGTACTGACCAGGCTCAACGTTAAAACAGATTGTATTTGACGTTGCCGGCAAGTGATATTATTCTGCTTATAGTTCATTCATTCTTCTCTCACACTATAGCTTATATATTTAAATTATGGACAGGGTTTGATGGTTTGACTTCACAAACGAAAATCTGGGAATATCTGGTTCTAAATATTAAACAAGTTGACAGTCACGCACTCCGATCTCATTGTCTTAACTTACGACGTATATCGCTGTTATGACGAGGCATTACACAACGCTGATAAAGAAACACCCATTGCGTTAGCATAACAATTATATAGGCAATTTTCGCGTTTGCTTTGTACTAATGTTCTCGCCAAAAGTATGACTCCATCTTTTCTCAGTATTCCTCCTTTCTGGACGTAGAAGATAATGGCATCTTCAGAAATTCCTATCTTTTGTTGAATCATCATCCCTAATGGATGACACGTATGATCCCCAACCCGTTCAGAAATTGCTAAATTCAGTGGTATAAAACAGCCTTCTCAGTTTAGTGGTTACAAACGGCCTCGATCGAATGAAGCTATTAGTTCTAAGCAAGGACCATTCTTCTACGAATCTCGATTACTGGTACTACAGAATCAGAAAGAACATTCTTAATTGATTAATTCGTTTTCTACGGCTTATATATCCTTTTGCAGTTTATTTAGAGCCAGGAAATAGTTTTAGATTATAAGAATTTTGTTGGAGATAATAGTGATTTGCTAATATGTCTTACTAATTAACCCGTAGTTTCGGGGGAGAAGAGGTAAATTAATACATTTCTTAAAGTAATCTGCGCGTAGGTGAATATAACGAATCCGACTGAAATTGAAACTCGACTCTCCAATTAACAATTCTGAGTCATTAACTTTTACACCACCTGCACATCCAAGATTACAGCAACTGGTATTCTCAAATAGACATCTATCTGGATAATGATCAAACTTGACGTTGCTTAACTTCGGTGGTCGTATGGGAATCAGTTTTTCAAAGTAATATTATCGTGAACCAAATAAAGAACTGTACCAAATAACAGAAGCCACATCATCTGATGAATTTCAACAGCAGCAACAATTAAAATCGATAGAACAACTAATTCAAAGAAAAAAATAATGACATACCAAAATGATGGCGTTCCACACTATTTCGAAAAAAATATTAGGAAAGAAACCGAGATCAATACTGGAATTAACAACAACAGTGGACCCGAGAAAAGCATTTATTTGATTGAGTGATTTTAGAAATTTTAGCCAAAACTATTGAACAGGTGTAGAGGCTCATCCCTTGTTCCCTATTTAGGATGTGGTTTCCGGCTTGCTCTTTTCCAATCTTTTCACTTTTCTTTTTTTTTTCTTCTTATTATTTTTATTTATTTATTTATTTTTTCTTTTCAATTAGAGTAGATAGACTAAACTATCGCCCGGTTCACACTCCACCCTCGGCTATTGAACAGGTGTAGAGGCTCATCCCTTATTCCCTGTTTAGGATGCGGTTTCCGGCCTTCTCTTTTCTAATCTTTTCACTCTTACGTAGCCCCCTGCACATCAGTGGCGTTACCACCTTGCTCGGGGTGATATGATTAAAAAAATATGAACACTGGATGCTTGATCAAACAATCCTTAAATCGTGAAGTTCCATTGTATTTTTTTTATTTAATCGTTTCACCCAAAACAGGGCGGTAACTCCACTAATCTTTTCACTCTTACGTAGCCCCCTGCACATCAGTGGCGTTACCACCTTGCTCGGGGTGATATGATTAAAAAAATATGAACACTGGATGCTTGATCAAACAATCCTTAAATCGTGAAGTTCCATTGTATTTTTTTTATTTAATCGTTTCACCCAAAACAGGGCGGTAACTCCACAAAGGGGCTACATAAGAGTAAAATATTAGATAGGAGGAGAGTAAAGAGAAAGACGAACCAGTTAGAAACGATCAAGAGAAGGATGGGAATACAGGTGTGATGACAGTTGCAAAGGTAGATAGAAAGGAAAAGATTATACAGGGTGATGCAGAAAGAACTAGAGTTAAGTGGTTAAGAGGTGGGTATTGACATTGCATTTAAGTTCCTGGAGGTTGTAGCCGTCAGGAAAGCAAGTATATGGAAGCGAGTTCCACAGGTGAGAAGTGCGAGAAGAGAAGCTGATGGAGTAGAATTATCGTCTGCATTTGGTTGATCTAACTGTGAATGGCTGGGACCCAGTTGCCAGTCTGGTTGCACGAGGAAACACCTGTTGCAGGGGCACCAGTGACATCAGCCATACGTGATACACACTTGGGCGATCATGTCTCAAGGGACATGACTGAAGATTTTCTTACCGCTGGTTGCCATTACTTTCTGCTGTAGAATGTTTGACAAACAAGGCTTCAGAGCTCAATCTGTCCTGTTATTTCACCAATAGCTAGAGGGAGAAAGGACGGATAATTTCCTTTCCCAATGGCATTTGCAACAAATCCAATTGGAAATCAAACAAAGATCTACGATTTCTCGCTCCGCACTGGCATCTACTACAAGTATTTCGAGAAGTAATAAAAAAAAAAAAGAATTTCGGACAATTAATCCACAGTCTGAATTTATATATTTAATTTATTTTCTATGGCTTAACCTTTTTTAGGTTATTTAAAGCCAGATTCTATTTTCTTTAAGATAATAATGATTTATTGATGCAGGTATTACTAATTAACCAATAGCAGGGGTGAGAATAGGTAGATTCATACCATTCTCAAGGGTAATTGCGCCTAAGTGAATATAACAAACGCAATTAGAATTGAAACTCGGCTCTCCGATTAACAAAGGCGAGCCATTTTAATTACACCACCTGCACATCCTTACAGTATATACTATTACCAAACGGTCACTCTTCTACGTACTGACCAGGCTCAACCTTGCTTAAATTTGGTAATTGTACGGAAACCGATGTTCCAATGGGATGCAGTCTTATTAGTTTATTTGGATTTAGAAGCACGGCTTGGCCGAAAATTTAAAAAATATTAAAAAAAATTATTTAACAAAATTTAACAAAAATGTTTTAATTATTTTTGCTGCATATACATGAGAGATGGAGAATCGTGGTGATAATAGGTCCCCAGTAGCACATCTAAATACCTGTAACCATATACACATATATATATTCCACAGGGCATATATATATATATATATTGTGTGAGAGAATATACTAAATAAATATGTCTGCCTGTGTGTGTGCGTACTGGCCTTTACTTCTGTATTCAAGTGAAAAAAAAATTTCTCTAGGGAGTTGGAGCCTAGAATGGCTGCCTGTCGAGACTAAGCGGAGATGGTGGATGATTTTGTAGTTCATTATTATAATCGGAGGCAGCTTTCTTCAGTTCTTGAGCTCTTTTTCAACGGCTGACTTTTTCAACTGACATTCAGTTAGTCGACCGTCAATCGATTTTCTCCAAAAACCTTTCACTTCTGGCCTTTTGAGATAATAATCACCATAACTCACTTGTTTTTAATTTTTACTTTCGTTTAATCCTGTTTCAATTCGTTTCAGCCGGTCCAACTTTTTAAGACTGCTCATGGCGTCGAGGGTCGACCGTGGGAATTGGTTGCCGATGTTAATGTGTGTTTATTTTTTCTCATGATTTCGGTTTGCCGTCAGTCGTGACGTCAAGATTCGAGGACTCCTCACCGAAGATTGAAATCATAAATACTTTATAACAAATGTCTCCAGCGGTCATAGAAATAATTCCGAAGTTGATTGCATATCGTAGATTTTAGATGACTTCGAACATAGAGACTGTTTTGCTATGAATACGAACAAGTTGAGAGAAAAGGAAAAAGAAATAAAATAATTTGTTTTTATTCATTACATAATCCAGAATTCTATACTGTTTCTAAAAGAAAAGGTTAGGAACCCCCTTCATCAATAAGGGAAAGATAACAGTGAACTTGAGAAAAGTCAGTCAGTCAGTGAAGTGCCATACGTGATACACGCTTGGGCGATCATGTCTCGAAAGAGACATGACTGACTGGGCAGAAGATTATTCCGCAGTAGGTTGCCATTGCTTTCTGCGGTAGACTGGTTGCCGACCAAGGCTATAGAACCCAATCTGTCCTGTTATTTGACTCATAGGTAGAGGGGAAAGAAATGTATTATATTATTATGTAGTAATTAGTGGGGGATCGGTTTCCTATTGTTATGAAGTAATAAACTGATCCTCCACTTTATGACCAGGAGAAGCCTTAATCATTATTCCAACTATTATATTCAGTCAGTCAGTTAAGTGCCATACGTGAAACACGCTTGGGCGATCATTTCTCGGAAGAGACATGACTGACTGGGCAGAAGATTATCCCGCAGTAGGTTGCCATTGCTTTCTGCGGTAGACTGGTTGCCGACCAAGGGTATAGAACCCAATCTGTCCTGCTATTTAACCCATAACTGGAAGGAATAGACGGATTAATACCTTTCCCAAGGGTATTTGCGCGTAAGTGAATACAATGGATTCAACTGGAATTCGAACTCGGCTCCCCGGTTTCTCGTTCCGAGCCGATATCCAGTGTACCACAACGCACTCCTTGAGAAAAGTGTCTTCTTGAAAAATTGTTTTAATGGAAAGCTTTTATAAATTTCAACCGAATGTAGTATATGCCACTAGGTCAATGAATGCTAAATGATTCCTTATGAGAAAATGGTTAATATCACCATTAATTGCTCACCCAAAACAGAACCCAAGAACCACTCAATGTAGTAGATTTGTTGTGAACAAAACAAGTTCTAGATTTAAAAATTCAAATGCTAAGCACTGACTCATTGATTTTGTTAGAAATAAACGAATTTACTGAATTTTACAAAACCTTGCTTAGCACACATGCAAAAGCGAATCCGAAACAAAAGTAGTGAAATTTCACGCCTAGATGCGAAACATTTTCGGCCAATACAAAACTAGAAAAAATCTAAAAACAAAATTCAAATAATCTTAAATCTTCACAAACAAATTCCTTTTACGGCCCTTTTTCGCGAGCCGACGCAAAGTTTGTTCGTCGTCTAATTGAAAGGCCAGAATCACATCCGGAATTAAATTTCCAAACTACCTTTTCTAGCCCCACAGACGAAATAAAAGGCGCAAAAATCTCGACTGTCACCAGAGAGAAAAAGACGAGCGTAATTAACACGTACCCTTGTCAAACGTCAAGCGATCGTTATTATTATTACCGCTCTCTTTCTTTCTCATCTCCTACCTCTTCATCGTTCACCTGTCTGTCTCTTTTTATACTTGATAACCGAACGGAACCCTTTTAAGATTGAGCGAATACTTCAAAGACATTCCTACCCAAAGATAACGCTCATACATACATACATACATACATACATACATACGCACGTTCCTGCCTACATCCACACAAGTTACTACTATGAACTCTTGATACCCTTAACTCCTTACTACTGTTTCTCATTGAACATGAATTTCTACCAATTCATGTTATTCTTTTCTATTAATAAATTTCTATTTAAACTTACAAAAGGTATTTTTTTTTATTTTTCTGCAAAATCTACCTTCTGATAATTTTGGATAAGACCTGTAAGTTGAAGAAATTTTGCTTATGTTTCACACAAGGCCAATTCAAAAAACATTAACCATCTCCCTACTTTTACAGATTAACGAATTAAGTTGTATAAATATAAGAAGATATAAGAATCACAGATAATAGGAATATATTAGAAACCGTCGATTTTAAACATTAAGAGATCAAGAGAGTAGTGATAGAGGAAGCATCCACTCAGGAGTTTGATCTATAAAGTAGTGATTCTTGTAAAGATTGGAACTTCCTCATTGACAATCTAAATTTATTTATAAATGGAACTTTGTATGTGTGTGTGTCCATTACCTATAAACTCCAAAACGGCTGAACCGATTTTCTTAAAAGTTTACACAGTTGTACTATAAGCGTCTGCGAGTGTTCTTAGCTAGGTTTTATGTCGAGGTACCCCCGATAGATATCGAAAATTGATAATCGAAAAGATCGAATTATAGAAGGAGTGGTCCGATTTGAATCAAATTTCATACACTTATCGACAAAGACATAAGAAACGATATTCAGAAGTTTCAAGGTTGCAGTTCTTACAATAGTGCAGAAAATTGATTATATATATATATATATATATATATATAAGGCAAGATGTGTGTGTGTGTGTGTGTGTGTGTGTGTGTGTGTGTGTGTGTTTATCTGCCTGTATGTCTATATTTTTTTCAGTCCTTTTATTTTAGTTTTTGCATCGGGTTTGGCTCTAAGTAGGTATAATTGTAGTTCTTAGTCTCAGCCATGATACCATTTACTCAGACGACTTATTTAGCCTTCAAAATTCAGTTTACGACGAAAAAACTTATTTGATATCGATACCAGAAAATGAAAATTTGACTTACATCCATTCATTTTTCTTTCAGTCTACGGTTTCGCTTTTACTGGAAACAACTATTGCTTTTTAGTCTTTCGTGCCAACGTCTAAAGAGTCTGAGCTCTAGGACCATGGATTAGTTTTAAAGCTTTCATTACACCCAACCAATGCCGGGCAATACTGCTAGTAGGATATAAAAGAAAACCGGGTGATTCGTCCCAGTGTACGTGAAATGACAGGTCTTAACTGATGCAAGTTTTCTTGCGAGCAACCTACTGCGCCTCCTTCGCCTCACTTTCTCAACCGACCTTATGTCGAAGGAATACATCTAATACATGACTGCATCTCATTTTGTTTTTAATTATTTAACCCTAAGAAAGGCCGAACTGCCACTAGTGCGCAGGGATGTTACAGAAGAGGTGAGTGATGAGAAAGAGGCACAAGTTATAGGGGAGACAGAGAATGAGTAAGGAAAGGATGAGAATACAGGTGTGAAGAGGTCTGCATGAGAGTAGAGTGGAAAAGAAGAAGAACACGATACAAGGGTTTACATAGAAAGGATGTGAGTTAAAAAAATAAAAGATGGCAACTGGCTTTGCATTTAAATTCTTGGAGATTGTAGCTTTCAGGGAGGGAAGTATACGGAAGGGAATTCGACAGGCGAGAATTCCCTTCCATATACTTGCCAAGTAGGTTGGCTCTCTGCGTCGGGCAAGAAGGTTTTTATAATCAAAATTGATCCTGCACATTTATAAATCTAC
Organism: Ascarosepion bandense; assembly: GCA_037127315.1. Taxonomy (NCBI): domain Eukaryota; kingdom Metazoa; phylum Mollusca; class Cephalopoda; order Sepiida; family Sepiidae; genus Ascarosepion; species Ascarosepion bandense. Next base: position 4,567,471 of record JBBBDQ010000201.1, read on the forward strand.
CATCTGTCCGTGTATTGAATATTGTTGCCATATCTGGTAGGGTTTTCTTGTTATTCATCGAGATACTCGACAAAATCCAGAGGCAGATCTGAAATGTAATCGATCCTGACTTGAATTCAATCACTTTCCCACCGATTTAACGTTACTTTTCTGTCGTTTCTAAAAAATATTTTCATGGCATGCTCTGATGTGCCTTTTCTCTGATGCCCGACCACGTGAATTTAAGCGTGCTACTAGATTGGCAACTAAGTGCCGAATTAGTTAAATGAAACTCTCACTTCTACTCGAATAGTTTCTTTTCTCGCACTTCCAACCTGTGGAAATTTCTTTTATTTACTTGCTTCCCTGATAGATACAATCCCCCAAAATCTAACTGCAACGTCAATTGCCATCTTCTGTCTTCTTGAATCCCGTTCATCTTTTATCCTTTTTTTAATACCCTCTGTACCATGTCTTTCCTATCACTGTAACGCCCTACTCACTGGTCAGGGTTCCGCCTTGCTAGGGTGAAATGATTAAAAACAATAATTGGTGGAAATAATGTAGTTCCTCATAATATTTTTGTGGAACTATCGAGAGAGTAGATAGATGCTTGCAACATTTCGTCTTTAATCTAAGTTCATCAGAGCAAAAGCCGTGAAAGTATTTATAGAAGAGACACTTTTCACGGCTTCTGCTCCGATGAATTTAGATCACTGGTGCCCCCTAAATACGAATTTGCACGAGATAATAGATTAGCAACTAGATCCCACCCTTTTACAGTGAAACCGATAAAATGCAACCGCAACTTCTACTCCAACAGTTTCTTTCTTCGCACTTCCCGACTGTGGAATTCCCTTCCACACGATTGCTTCCCCGACGGCTACAATCTCCAGGAGTTTAAATGTAAGGTCAATAGACACCTCCTAACACACTAACCTGCTCCCATTCTATCAAACACTCTTCCCATCTGCCCAACCCTCATCCTCGGTATCCTTACTCATCTGTCACCTGCCTCCTGACATTCCCTATGTCTAACCACTCCTTCTCTTTACCTTCCACTATGTAGCCCCATGCGCAATAGTGGTAGTAGAATGCCTTGCTTGGGGTCAAATGATTAAAAAAATATTAGAAAGTAAGTGATTATTTACTAGGCCGCATAGACGCTTTTAAACCTATCAAGGCTGGAACGTGAGGGTTTGAGGAGCCCTCGCTCAGACATGGCAGCTCTGCTCTATTGCTTGATCTGGCTCTTGTAAAGATAAAGCAGAGGAGAATGAGTTAAGTATTTTCTGGAGTGTTAAAAGGAACAAAGCTTTTCTCAGCATCTTTTGTCATAAAGCATCTGAAACCTCTTTAGCATTATCAAATATGGAATGGTATGTGGACCGAAATAGCTATATGAATATAGATTAATAGCAGTCAGAAATTCGGGCTGTCATTGACAGTCTGAGGGGAACGACTGCATGAGTCAGTCGTTCATTTTGTCCGTTTTCCTGCCTTTGGGCGGGGAGGAACCCAGACGGTGTTCCGCCAAAGGGTAGAATCTCGTCTCGGAACAAGGAGACAATAATTGTTGTCCGAGCTTATGCGCTCGGTTCTATCCATGTTAATTGGCATTGTGCCGCGTCTTTTACGGGCTTCTGTCCACATGGGGAGGTAGTAAATAATTCAGACTGTCATTGAGGATTATTACCGAACTGTGCTCTCTGCGACTGTAGCAACTTAACTTCTCCTTTCTTTCTAAGTATTGTTGTTCTGTCTTATCTGTGTTTGTCTTGCTTGTATTTAATATCCATTAGCATGGATATTGTGCTATAGATACTTCAACACGCATCATCTGGTATCATACTGCCATCTCGGCGATACAACAAAAATACAACGACAAACGTCTTCATTGATAAATGAGCGAAAGAAACAAAAATTACTTGATAATTTTAAAAAAAAGAAACGTAAAAAAGGGCGTGAAGTCGGTCAGTAATTCCGAGAGAAGAAAAAAAATAAAAAGAAAAAGAGAGTAAAAAAAAACAAAAAAAAAACAGGAATCAGAATAAAAGGACGAAAATCAAATGATATATAAAACAGCAAAATCTATTTGTATTTTATTTCTGAAATGAGTAATTTTCAATAATCTTTGGAATTATTTCGAACTTTTAAATTACTCATCTCAGAAACAAAATGCATATTATGAGAAGTGGCACGAATCCACTAACCGAATCCAGTTGTCAAAATCCACTTGACACTGAATATAAAAGGCTCCGAAAATACATCACTAAAGTTCTTCGGTGGCGTAGTGAATGTAGTAGCTGGTTATACATGTGTTAGTATCATCTAGTGGTCATGGGTTCGATCCTTGGACTTGGTAGTGAGAGTACCGAATTCCAACATGAATGAACAATAATTCATAGGAATTTTTGCAAAAATTAACGAGATAGTCCATATCAGCCAATCTATGGGCACCTGATGATGACCAGAGGGTATTTGGTCAAAACGTTGTGTCTATTATATCACCTACATCAACCAAGATGAAAACAAAATTTCGAAATAATTCCAAAGATTATTTTAGCAAAATCTATTTTACAGAACAGCTGCTTTGTAGAACTGACTCCCGTGTGGATGCTTTTAAAACGTTTAACTTCTTCAAGTCAAGGATCAGCCTTTGTTGCATATCCACGAAATTTATACGTGTTATCTCCTCTATTTACATTCACATCACACACCTTATTCAATAGCCCTCGACATACAGCAACGTTGAGCCTGGTCAGTACCTAAGTGATTGAACCCTCGGAAATAGTAGCTTCTGTAAACTTGAAAATGTGGGTCGTGTAATGGATAATGGCTAGGAATTGTTAATCGGAGAGACAAGTTTCAAATCCCGCTGGGGTCGTTAGATTTAATTACGGGCAAATATCATTGGGAAAAATATGAATCTATCGCTTCTTCCTCAGCTATTTAAGTTAATTAGTAAGACTTATTTAATTAGTAAGATTTGTGTTACTAAAATTATTGTTACTTTAAAATATGTGTACAAAATATTTAGATTTCGGTATTCACTCACTTAAGTGCCACACGTGATACACGCTTGGGCGATCATGTCTCGAAAGAGACATGACTGACTTGGCAGAAGATTATCCCGCAGTAGGTTGCCATTGCTTTCTGCGGTAGACTAGGCTATAGAACCCAATCTGTCCTGTTATTTAACCCATAGCTGGAAGGAATAGACGGATTAATACCTTTCCCAAGGGTTTTTGCGCATAAGTGAATGCAATGAATTCGGCTGGAATTCGAACTCAGCCCCCTGATTTCTCGTTCCGAGCCGATATCCAATGCTCCACAACGCACATCCTTAGATTTCGGTATCAATGAATCCATATTTGATGATAAGCCGCTATAAAAGCAAACAAACAAAAAACAAATACCCAAAACCTACCTCGAGTGGCTCTTGGCATAAATCTTTATCTTGCCTTCTTTATTTAGAAATGCACCGTTGTTTTGACAATAGAAAGCCTTACACGTCGCTGATAATCGGGCATGCTTCATATTACCGTACCAATAGAATATCTCATTAGTAAGTATGCGTGAATAGGATACTAATAATGTATCTAATTTCGTTTGTATCTTGACAGCGTCTTTCCGATAATTTTTCTTTTTACAATTGACAACAGAGTTAATTCTATAAATAAGGCTCATCGAGTTTCGATGTAGACAGCGATTGGCAACGTAATATATATATGCAATGCAATATTATTTAAATATTGCTCTTATTCTTTGATAGTATGGAGAAATTCTGATCGCATGAAAGGTATAGAAAGTGCGTAGCAATGAAAGACTTTAAGTCATGAGGGTGAAGAGAAAAATATCAATATGGGAAAGATAGAAAGAAAAAAGAAACATTCGATTAAGGAACGGACAACACGAAAAAAAAACAAACAAAAAACAAAATGAAACAAAAAACAAATTAGAAACAAAGAAAAACAACCAGAGTGAATGAAAGAAAAAAAGACCATAAAGAAAGAAAGACAAACCAGAAAAAATGAATAAAGAAAAATCAGAAAAAGAAAGAAAAATAGTCAGGAAAAAAGGAAACTGTTAGAAGAAAATAATTAAAGAAAGAGAAAAAAAAATGCAGTGAAAAATATTTACAAAGAAATTCGACTTCCCACTCGTCAATGTAATCTAGCATAACCTCACCATCCGCAAAATAAAGTTAACTGACCGGAAAATGATGTGGGGAAACTATATATATATATATAAACGAGAAATAAAACAAAAAAAATCACTGACAAAACTTTACTTTCTATCACCTCACAGGGATCAAAAGGTCAAGAGTATGTACCTGCACGACTACTAAAAAGGAATGCGACACAAGGTCACGTTTAAAGAAGGCCCCCTAGCGTACATGAACTAGAAACATAATTGATTAAACCCCCCTCGGCATTTCTCCATGAGGGGACGCCTCAAGCGCCAGGTAATTACTATACCACCCCTCCCGCAGAAGCTGAGTTATTGCCTGGGATGACAGCACCCTGAGGCTTGAACGGATTATATTAAATAACTTTCATACTGGTGGTCCAATTAGTGACAAGGAGCGGAAGACGGGCCCGAAACTGAAATTAAGAAAAAATAAATAAAACAACCAGTGGGCATTCCCAATCGAAGTGAAGTGGCCCAATTTCCCAGGGTGAATTTAAGCAGGTAATTAATGAGCATTTTACATTGAAATGCTACTTCTTGTTTATTTGTTTTTCATCATCGTGTACATCGAGTGTGCCCTCGATTTCACTTAATGTCGTTCGACGGTCTGACCTTTACAACATGTAGAGCTTTGCTTTGTTATCTGTCGCTCGTACTTGAATGAAACTATCACCACCGCGCTACTCAGAGATAGTTAAGCAGTGACGAGCCCGATCAGTACTTAGATGAGGACCGTTTGGGAAACCCGGGTAATGTAAGCAACCTCTTACAATTCGATGTACATTTCGACTTGAAATAACCCTCAGAGGGTTGGTTATGCAAAGAAATAAATCAAGCAATCGGTTATGATGAGACGGTCGTAGTAATGGATAGCGGTTCGGAGTGAGGAAGCGAAGAGCCGAATTCGAATTCCAATGGGGCTCTTCATATTCACTTACGCACAAATGCGTTGAGTCTGAGCTTTGTTTAACGGCATATCAACCTATGTGGGTTATTTAATGCCAAAAAAGGTGGGGATTAAAGGTATTTATTTTATGTTCTGTTCTAGTGAGAAGGTTGATTTAGTCAGATTTTAATGAATTTTTTTATTTTTTTTATTTTAGAAAACAGAAAATGTCTTCTAGTTTTTTATTCAAAAATGTTTTGCTGAGAATAATTTTTTTCCTTTAAAAATGTGTTATGGTAATCATTTTTTCTTCATAAACGTATTGTTGGTAATATTTTTCCTTCAAAATATATATTTTTCTACAAAAGTTTATTTTTATAGTTTCATAGTATTTTGATCCCAGTTTGAGGGTTAACTATTTGCCATTAGCTGGGACCCTAACAGGTGCTACCACTCCAGGTCAGAGTAGATCTGAGAACAGCAGAAATTTAGAGGTGCTCCTCACAAACTCCCAATCAGAGGCCTTGCTGCCGGATGTAGTTTACCGTCAGACCCAGAACCCAAATGCCTTGGGAATCTAAATCTAAACTTATTTATAAAAGGAACTTTGTCTGTGTGTGTTTCTGTGTATCTGTTACCTATAGACTCTGAAACAGTTGAACCGATTTTCTTGAAAATTTACACAGTTGTAAGAACTGCAACCTTGAAACTTCTGAATATCGTTTTTTATGTCTTTGTCTATGAGTGTATCAAATTTGATTAAAATCGGACCACTCTTTCTATAACCCGATTCTTTCGATTATCGATATTTATCGGGGTATCTCGACACAAAATCTAGCTAAGAACACTCGCCGATGCTTATAGTATAACTGTGTAAATTTTCAAGAAAATCGGTTCAACCGTTTCAGAGTCTATAGGTAACAGACACACACACACACACACACACAAAGTTCCATTTATAAATAAGTTTAGATTTAGATTCCCAAGGCATTTGGTTTTCTGGGTCTGGCGGTAAACTACATCCGGCAGCAAGGCCTCTGATTGGGTGCTTGTGAGGAGCTTGTTAGAATAATGAAAAGGGACAATTTTAAATTTGATGAAGGTTAACGGGATCGGCAGAGGAAGATGACCGGTGGTTAAAACAATCGAAACGCTGTAAGATAAAAGTAACAACAAAACTGAAGTCATTCATAAACCATAGTAACTCTTCATCCGAGAAATTCGGACGAAAAATATCTTGAATCTTCTAATCAAATAGCTATTTCTTTTTAGGATTATCAGTTTACAATAGCTTTCGTCAAAGCAATAGTATGAGAACTAATTTTTTGACGTCAAATGTTTCAACATCATTTTTGAAAAAAAAAAAAGAAACAGAAGCACTACACTGCAATCGTAGACATTTTCAGTTTTTATCTTACTGCTCTACCAATTCCGCTTTGTCCAAAGGAGAGTCAAATATTGCTGATTCTTAACCATTATTGACTTAAAGATGGCTTCTTTTTTTTTCCCACTATTTTCCATTAATATTGCTCTAAGATTTTTGCTTGGTTTGAAATGCATATATATGAATATATATATCAAGGTGACCCGAATCTGCTGGGCAGGCGACATCATGCCGACAGGTATTGCATTGGCTCCGTTGTCAATAAGATGGCGGACAGCAAGAAGAGGGACGATGTAGTGTGTCTTCTTAATATGATGTTGTTCCTGGCTTGTCATCTCGATTCGTTCAATTTTTTGCCGCTTTCCGCTCGCAAGCTAATCTTATTACTGAACGAATCCGTCAGTTCTGGCATGTAAGCCTATAATTCCCCGAGGTAGACAGCCGGAGACTAAATGAGACCGATATGGAGAAGGAAATTGAAATCAGTATATATATATATATATATATATATACGGGGGTATGTGTTTGCTAAATGAAAAAAATTACCTTTAAGATAAAAAAAAAAAGAGAATATATTCAGTTATCATTTATCCAATACTCTTGAGAATTTTTTTTTCGCTTGCTTTGCTATAAAGGCAAAAGAAGTATAAAACTAAAAAAAAGAGTTCCGATTTCATAAAAGCTCCGGAGATTGGGAAATATAAACAGGAGCTGTAATATAAAAACTTCTTACACCTGTGTGATCTAAAATTTAAACCAAATAATCGGTATATGGATTACTTGATTTTATGAACCGACAAATCGAATTGCCTAATGCCTCTTACCAAAAGAATATATAAGTTTGTTTTTAAATTAAATTCACTTTTAAAAACCTATGCCAAGAAAAAAAATTATAAAATCTAGTATATGTCTATATTTCTGCGATGAGGTAGTATTTACAGTATTTACATTACTCGGACTATAATCCTCATCTTGGTTATCATTTGTCCGACGTTTCGACCGTTGTACATTCCGGCCTTCGTCAGGTGCTAGGAATTTCGAACCGAATTCTTTATTACAATCAGTTGGGTATATGAACTCCATTCCTTGCGTGGTAGTGCATCTTTTGGTTAGAAGGCGATAACTCAACGGCCGAAACGTCGCACAAATGGCAACAAAGATAAGGACAATAGTCCGAATAAGGTAAATTTTATGAAATCTACTCATAACTAACACATTTAGTGTCTCGAGGTAGCAAATAATTTTTTAAACATATACTGTTAAATATAAGAGACAATGAATATCTATTATATTTAATCATGAGCCGTTCTAAACATCGTATTTTGGCTTTAATTTCAGGTGAAAATAAAGACAAAAATTCTCCACCATTTGGATAATTTTTTATTAAGTTAGATCTAAGCCTTCGGCTCACATGAGCCATCCTCAGAGAGGTTATCAAGACGGTAACACAACAACATCCACCATGAGCGACGATTTTATTTTGTATTGACATAAAAATTCACTAGGCAACGGCAATAGTTAATACAACGTTCGCAAAATGTTTAGATAACTGGATGTGCGTTGTAGTGCCTTGGATACCGGCTCGGAACGAGAAATCGGGGAGCCGAGTTCGAATTCCAGCTGAATTCATTGCATTTACATACGCGCAAATACCCTTGGGAAATGTATTAATCTGTCTATTCCTTCCAGTTATGGGTTAAATAACAGGACAGATTGGGTTCTATAGCCTTGGCTGGCAACCAGTCAATCGAAGAAAGTAAGGGAAAAACTACTGCGGGATAATCTTCTGCCCAATGAGTCATGTCACTTTCGAGACATGATTGCCCAAGCGTGTATCACATATGGCACTTAACTGACTGTTTAGATAACTAAAACATGTAAATAAGACAGCATTCATATATTTTATGTATCATTTTTCTGTTGGTTTTTTGTTGTACGTCAGGTTTAAGTTAAAATCCAGGTGTGAAAAATCTTTCAACAATTAATTGTTCTTTAACGTATATTGATTTTACTTCACTTGTTAAGACACCATTTTTAATGGCAACCAATGCGTTCAAAACTATCTAAATTCTCAGCGGTATACAGCCTCTTTCGCATATCGATGATTAAAATGGCTTCTAGTGAAAGAATCTTGCTTCATAGCAAGGACCATGTTTCTTTTTTGCTCTCACGGACTGTTGCTACAACATCAAGACCTGCAACAACAACAACGACAACAAAAATAGCTAAGATTGATAGTGTTATGGTACCCTCCTACGAGGAATGAACTCTTCCTCTTGCTATATATAAATTACCTGCGTGACCTCTACAGAGCAGTCAAGTTGGCAGTCACTGAGTAGTAGACTTGCCTCTGTTAGTATTGACTCTGTCAGCTCTCTGCCTTCGGGTGGAGAGCACTAACCCAATCGTGGTTCCGCCGAAGAGGAAAGACAGACAAATATTTTTGGCCGGTCTATATGGCCCGGAAGACCCACATTAAAAAGACCATGTGTCACATTTTGCCTTAAGTGGGGAGGTGGCTAAATACTGTCAAGTTGGCAGTCAAGTACAGCAGTTAACGAGAGCAGTTAACGACAGCTACTAGTCAGGCAACGTAATAATACCTTCGGACTTATTTCTACATTATTTATTATTAGCACGTTTTTGAATATCTTGTTTCTTTTTATACTAATACACTGTTTTGAACCTACCTTCTAGTTCCGTGTCTTACGTCCGACCAAACCTGTCACTTCAACTTTGCGGCGAAATTTCGCCACAAATCCACAACAAACTGGCAACGAAGATCCACCACAGATAGCAAATATAATTTACATAGAAAATAATGATATCATCAACATTTTGATATTCAACACCGCTTCGAAGTGAAGTTAAGAAGAAACCTTCCATTAATACAGGAAAGAGAAACAATGGTCAACTTGAGAATCCTATTTATCTGCACTATTATTTTAATACAACGATTTTATAAATTTCAACCGGTTGCAGGTCCTTGTCATAACGATAAACTGCACCCGACAGCAAGGCCTCTGATTGGGAGGCTCTGAAGAGCATGGAACCACCTCTTAATTGCTGTTGTTCCCAGGTCCACGCTGACCCGGCGTGGTAGTACCTGTTAAAAAATTTTCATTTTCATTAAAATCTGACTAAATCAACCTTCTCACTATAACCGAACATTAAAAAACCTTAAAAACCCACCTTTTTGGGATTAAATAACCCACAGAGGTGTTGATATGCCGTTAAACAAAACTTAAACTCAAACTGACTAAATCAACTTTCTTACTATAACCGACCATTATAAAAATGCTTTAAAACCCTACCTTTTTGGCATTCAATAACCCACAGAGGTTGATATGTCGTTAAACAAAACTTAAACTCAAACTGACTAAATCAACTTTCTTACTATAACCGACCATTATAAAAATGCTTTAAAACCCTACCTTTTAGGCATTAAATAACCCACAGAGGTTGATATGTCGTTAAACAAAACTCAAACTGTCTAAATCAACTTTCTTACTATAACCGAACATTACAAAAATGCTTTAAAACCCTACCTTTTAGGCATTAAATAACCCACAGAGGTTGATGTCGTTAAATAAAACTCAAACTCAAACTGACTAAATCAACTTTCTTACTATAACCGAACATTACAAAAATGCTTTAAAACCCTACCTTTTTGGCATTCAATAAGCAACAGAGGTTGATATGCCGTTAAACAAAACAAACTCAAACTCAACCGGTAATAGCAAATTTATTCTAAAATCGGATAATATTTTCCGAACAAACTAACTTTATTACCATTACAATTACAGATTCTATTGACAAAAAATTACGAACGGATAGTTTTGCTCGAAAATGTTCAGAAAAGAAACGATCACAAATATACCCCACTGGTTTAAACTTATTTCTAGCAACGTTCGAGCCCTGGTGAAGCATATACTACGCAATCTGGGAAAGGCTCCTTTGCTTTAACTCGATTATCCCGACGACGGTCGACTCCTTATCTAAGTTAAAATCCAGGTGTGAAAAATCTTTCAACAATTAATTGTTCTTTAAAGTATATTGATTTTACTTCACATGTTAAGACACCATTTTTAATGGCAACCAATGCGTTCAAAACTATCTAAACTCTCAGCGGTATACAGCCTCTTTCGCATATCGATGATTAAAATGGCTTCTAGTGAAAGAATCTTGCGTCATGGCAAGGACCATGACTTTAGTGAAGAGTTCTAGATTTAAAAATTCAAAGCGCATTATACAAGCGATTCTATTTTTTGCAACTCATCTAGCATATTTTTAGACTTTAGTAAAGAAAACAAGTTCTAGATTTAAAAATTCAAATGTTAAGCACTGACTTGTTGATTTTGTTAGAAATAAGCGAATTTTTCCGAATTTACAAACTTTGCTTAGCACTCCAAAATTCGCGAACTTTCACACCTCGATGCAAAATGTTTGTTGTCCAACAGAAAGGTCAGAATTCCATCCGGTAGTAAGTTCCCAAATGACCTACAAACGATATAAAAGACGGTACAAGAAGACCATTGCAAGAAAGTTAAGAGACGGGCGTAATTAACCCGTACCCTCGACTAACGTCAAGCAATCGCTGTTATTACTTTATCTTTCTCTCTTACCTCTCCTTTTCACCATTCACCCTGAGCGATAACTTCAAAGACAATCCTACCCAACAATAAACGCTCATACAACTTAACTTATTAATAAATGGAACTTTGTCTGTGTGTGTGTCCGTTACCTATAGACTCCCAAACGGCTGAACCGATTTTCTTGAAAATTTACACAGTTGTACTATAATAGTCTGCGAGTGTTCTTAGGTAGGTTTTGTGTCGAGGTACCTCCGATAAATATCGAAAATCGATAATCGAAAAAATCGGGTTATAGAAGGAGTGGTCTGATTTTAATCAAATTTGATATACTCATAGACAAAGACATAAGAAACGATATTCAGAAGTTTCAAGGTTGCAGTTCTTACAATAGTGCAGAAAATTGATAATATATATATAAAAGGCAAGATGTTTGTGTGTGTGTCTGTTTATCTGCCCGTGTGTCTGTATTTTTTCAGCCCTTTTATTTAATTTTTCCTTCGGGTTTGGCTCTAAGTAGATATAACTGTAGTTCTTAGTCTCAGCCATGATACCATTTACTCAGAGGGCTTATTTAGCCTTCAAAATTCAGTTTACGACGAAAAAACTTATTTGATATCGATACCAGAAAATGAAAATTTGACTTACATCCATTCATTTTTCTTTCAGTCTACGGTTTCGCTTTTACTGGAAACAACTATTGCTTTTTAGTCTTTCGTGCCAACGTCCAAAGAGTCTGAGCTCTAGGACCATGGATTAGTTTTAAAGCTTTCATTACACCTGAGCAACGCCGGGCTATACTGCTAGTACATACATACGTACATACCTTTTTGCATACGTACACATAAACTCACTTTTGCAAGGACTACTACAAAATCTTGATACCTTTAACTTCTGAATACTGTTTCTCATGAAAGTTTAACTTCTACCAATTCATGTTATTCTTTTCTATTAATAAATTTCTATTTAAACATACAAAATGTATACTTTTATTCTTCCACACATCCACCTTCTGATAACCTGATTATTCTAACAACCCTAAGTACATACATGCAAGTTACTACTACGAACTCTTGATACCCTTAAATCCTTACTACTATTTCTCATTCAACGTTTAACTTCTACGAATTCATGTTATTCTGTTCTATTAATAAATTTCTATTTAAACATAAAAAAATGTATAATTTTATTCTTCCATAAATCCACCATCTGATAACCTTCTGTTGATTCTGATGAAACCTGTAAATTGTAGCAAGTTTGGTTATGATCTACACAAGGCCAATTAAAAAAAACATTAACCATCTCTCTACTGTGGCAAGACCAATCGAGGCGCTTCGATTTTTTTTCATATGGAATCCAAAAAGAACTGAATTATACTGTTTTATATTTCTCACTCTAATGCGGCATTCCCAGTTTTATTAACAAAAAATCTTTCCATAGTAGATAATATTCACAGCAGAGTTTGAATTAAAGGGAGATAAGTGATGCTGATACATCTGGGAGTGGCATGATTCAGGGAACTAGAATACCACTGAGCAAAATAAAGTTTTCAGTTTGAAATTCCAATCTCATAAATATAAACAGATATTGAAGATGAATATGGCAACAATATAAATAAGTAAATAATTACAATGTAAATAAGCAATATAATTATACAATTAATTATATAATAATTAGAATGTAAATAAGTAAATAATTACAATATCTCATCACAGAAGTATAGACATATACTGAAGGTGAATATGGCAATAAAGTTAAGGATCACAGTTCAAATAATGTAAATAATTACAATATCTCATCACAGAAGTATAGACATATACTGAAGGTGAATATGGCAATAAAGTTAAGGATCACAGTCCAAATAATGTAAATAATTACAATACCTCATCTCACAGATATAGACAAGTTTTTAGAGAATTTAAAAGCATAAGAAATAACTTCGGTTTCTAGAAAGAAGGTATTTGAAAACGTCCTTGTTATAACCAATCAAATTAATGTGTTTTCTAAAGTAAATATCACAGAGAAAAACATCTAATGTTAGCCGAAGAAGTAAATAAAAAATTAATATTCAGTACTAATTTTGATAATAACTTTAATAACTTAATTACTCAGTAATAATTTAATAAAGGATCTGATTGTTGGACTCGTGATTGGATCTCTCATGGAAATAATAAACTAAAACCATTGGAAGTACAAAAGTGTGTAGTGTACTATCTTGGGATTGTATTAGAAACGCTAAAGTTATAAGAACTTGTAAAATTGATGTGGGTGTCAAGCTAAATGCAGAAAACTAATGGTGTTTGCCTAGTAATTTTCTATATGATACAAATCACGCACAAGGTTTAATATAAACAGAAAAACTATTCAGTCAATGCGTTTTGTTTTTGGTAGGAGTTTCCAGGTCGAAATGATAACCAAACGCCTGAAAGGCATTTTCTGAACAGGTTTTCGTTTTTTGTCACATGATCTCTAGTCTTGTTTGTATGTTAAGACGCAAGTTAAAGAATATAATTAAGACAAGGCAAGGACCTTTGACATTCCGTAATGGGGATTATTGGCTACTTAGCTCCCTCACAGCAAAATAAAGTTTTCAAAGACACCACATTAATGAAATAGCCCCCAAAACCTGAACGGTCAAGTAATCCTTTGGAATGTGAAAAATAAAAACAAATGATCTTTCTTCGTCAGAAAGCATCTCATTTAATGAGTTTCAGTTTAATCATACATGCCAAAGTAATGGCTTTTCATGGTTATGGTTTTACTCCATTTTTATTTTTGCATATGGTCCACTGTGCCTGCTATACACTTAAATCCAAAGAAGAATCGACAATATTTTTGGTCCTGCCGTGGCGTGACGGCTTCAGTCAGTTTGCCACCGTCGTAAAGTTGCTTTTCTGTAAATACTTTCATGTTATCTCGTCGGACCAGCTCTTCGCTATAATAACTAATCACAATGAATTTAAACGCAATACAAGATTGGCAAAAAGGTCTCATCAATTTACACCTAAGTTGGTTAGATGTAACCGTAAATTCTACGCTAACAGTTTTTTTCTTGCACTTCTCGCTTGCGGAACTCTCTTCTGGCTCCATGTTTTACGGTCGGCTTAAATCTTCGAATATATAAAAGCAATATCAGTCATTATCTACTGTCTTCTTGATCACTCTTTTATTGTCCTCGCTCTTTAATAATGTGCATTAACAGGAGTATGAAAAGGAATAAAAAGAAAAATATCCGCGTTGGTTTGGATTCATAATCACAGAAAAATAAAATCAGCGAACGTATAGATAACAACTATGTGTACTCGAGAGCATTCGTGGGTGAATATGACGGAGAAGGAATTCTTTTTATGAAATACGGAAAATTAATTTTTTATAACAGCCGCTCTTCAAGATGTGCGTGTACGCCAGTTCTCTTCAGCAACGCGATCGCTATCATCCACTGTCCTTTCTCTGCCGCCATCTTTCTCGGTACTCTATACGCCATCATTTTGTTTTCACGGAAACCAAACAACTACCTTGTGACGCCCGATCTATTATTCAGCAGACAAGACAATTGTGGCTATTAACTTGGTTGTTTGAGATAGAATCTCTAGTAGGCCACCTGCCGATTGGATAAGAAAGGCGAGGTAGGGGCTCAAGAATGACGGTAAAGATGAAGTAAATAAAGAAGAATGACATCGAAACGAGTGTTGAAGAAAAAGAGAATGGAAAGATAGTAACTGGAAAGAGGAGCGAAAGATGAAACGAGTAAGAGAAATATTACAGAAAGAATAAAGAAGGAAGAAAGAGTAGCGGGAAGAGAAAATGACGAAGACATTATCAGAGTGGAATGAAAATAAAAGAGAACAGTTGTAGGAGGAGATAGAAAATGAAGAACGTGCAAGAGAGGAGAAAATTGGTCAAAATACAGATAAAAAACGTGAAAGAATAGTAGGGCAAAGGTTAAAAGAATAAGAATAAAAGAATTTTAAAAATTTAATGCTATGTTTCTTCAGGACGTAAGCAATCATGGCTTTCCACCTATAACTTATTTTACTTTTTGTGAATGTCCATAGCTTGTTGGGAAAGGTAATGGGACGCTTTCTCATTGACTTCTACATTACTTTTGTTAGACGTTTCCTTCTAGACTGGCTGCCACCCATGGTTAGGGAACACAGGTTATATATTTTTTCAATAGGTGCGAACAGTAAAAATTAATTCATGTTTTTCCAAAGGCATTAATGTTATCGCAGCAGACAAGGGCAGAACTTGAACGAAACTAGAAGGATATATCGGAGGCTAACCATACTGATGAGCTGTGATACAGCGAAACAGATCTGTCTGCGGATGACTATTTACGCTCTGACACTCTGATTGAGCACTCAGGAAGAATGGTAGACTTTGAAAAACAGTAGCTACTCTGGCATGTAAGCATCGCTCATTCACTAATGAATTAGAGCACTCTGGCTATTGGGCGTGTATACTGATAATATACATGCTAAAAAGGCTGCCTTGGCCTAGAGGTAAAATCGCCGACTGACGCCACTTCGGTCGGGTTTCAATCCTGGGTTAGAAGCAATCGTAGTCAAACCATACTGATGAGCTGTGATACAGCGAAACAGATCTGTCTGCGGATGACTATATATATGTTGTGGAGGAATATCCTGTCCTAACCAGGAATGGGTATGGCCCGGGTTATAAAAGACCGGGACTAGAACGAACTACAGAGAGAGTTGTTTATTATTTTAGTTCAAATTTGTTGTATTTTCGGTTTGTTTTTTGGGTTCATCCCCCTCCCATCATTTCTTTCTTGGTTAAATCTTTTAAATTATGTATTATATTGTATATAAACACATATTTATTGTCATGGATTTTCTCCCGTTTTTAGGTGCCCCTCGTAAATATGTGGTATTATGGTGTATGAAGGTTTGGGAGATGATGGATGGGTTCTTGTGGTGATTGACAAAATTGTAATGAGTGAATGGATCGTGATAGTGTTTAGCTAGGTATAGGATGGTTAACTGAAGACCAACCTCTACTCCTCCCCTTTTTGGCCTTCTGCCACAATTTTTGTATTTATACAGAAATAAATATTGAGAGAACGAGAGTGTTCGTGACTATAAAAGAATCTTCGTCATTACACGAGAGTGATCGAGAGTCTTCGTGATTATACGAGAGTCATCGACTTTTGTCGAGAGCCATCGGCCTTAGACGAGAGTTAGACGTCACTAGACGGAAGCCTTCTTCTCAAGATGGACGCATAAGTCCTATACAGAGACATTGCCTTCTTGATTGTTATTCTTGTTAACTGTTCGTTGGTGTACATGTATTTGGTTTATTGTACTGAGGTATAATAAATCTCTATTTATATATTCTCAGTGTTAAGAGTTATTTCTTGTACTATTCTTTCTCTGTTTATTCCCTCCCGGGATACAACAATATATATATATATAGAGAGAGAGAGAGAGAGAAAGAGAGAGAGAGAGAGAGAGAGAGGTAACGGAGAATCAAACCAAACGACATAGAGGGTAAGGCGAAGAATAAAAAGGAAAACAAATGAAAGAGAATCGCCATTAATTGATTGATTGATTGATAGATAGATAGATGGATATAAACAGACCGATATAGATAGATAGATAGATAGATAGATAGATAGATAGATAGATAGATAGATAGATAATGAACAGACTGCAATAAATAGACGTGATCGGAATGAGAGAGAGAGAGAGAGGAGGGGGGACGGAAATAACAAATGCAATTTTAAAGAAAAAAGATAATGGTAGAAAAAAAAAAGACAGTCCTTCCGCAGCCTTGAATTCCTTTTCTCAAATAAATAAAGAAAAAAGGGATTCTTATTTTTTTAGTATTCTACTTTCTCTCTTCCACATCAACCCTCTTCAAATGTATGCTTCATTGCCTTCAATTTGTCGTCAGTTAAACTTAATCTGGCACATGGCCAATTTGAAATAAATAAATAAATAAATAAAAACCTGCGCTTGTTTCTAAGATTTTTTTACAAATTTTTTCTAATTCACTCTTGACTGCTGCTTTTGATCGAACGTTATTTTTATTAAAAAAATCATGTTTTCTTAAGATTTTTTTTATCGTTTCGTTTCTTTAGACATCTTCCGATTTAAAAAAAAAAATCCTGTTTTTTAATAACTCTTTTCTTTATTCACATAATTCTATTATTTCTTCACTGTCTCTAGTTTCTTGAACCGTTCTTTTGTTATTTGACGCATTTATTCACCTTTATTTCATTCGTTTGTCATTCTTGTTCTAATTCAAATTTTATTCGCTTATTTATTCTTGCCACCATAAGTTCTATTCCAATAGTTCCTTCTCTCGCACATCTCGCTTCACTTCCATCTTCTTATTTACCTGTAAACTTCTTCTACATGCAATGTGCCTTCGTGGACATCGTGGTTTTCTTTAACTTCCTGCACTCCTCTAGCTCCGAGTAAAGCTTGTATCTTCGCCCGCCCCCAATTCATGTCCTGTCACCCATTAACAAAAATTCGCTGGGTAGGCTATTTGCTGCTTTTTATTCCTCTTTTGCCATCAATATATCCTGTATCAAATTATTCTGTTATGTCCTGAGTAAGAATAAATAACTCAACAACAGGAATAGGTTAATTGTTGTATTCCGTGAAAATAGTATTTACAAAGGTTATTAGTATCCAATACAAGAATAAGTGTTAATCGTCTCAACCGTCGTAAGACGTAGTATGAGCAATGGGTACTTCCGGGTCGTCACCGGAAGTCTACGACTGACTTATCGATCGGCTGCTCGGCACACTCCCCTACGTAGATGCCACCATTACTTTACATAGTAATGGAATAGTCCGTTATAGCCGAATAGGCACGGGCGTCCCAACATATTCAAACTTTCTTTAACAATTATATTCCTTAGAAATTTCAACTGTTCCTGTCAACTCAGCCAGTTGAGCATCAGACGTGATACATGCTTGGGCAATCATGTCCCTTTCGTTTAATGACTGACAGGTCAGACGATTGTCTTGCAGTAGGTTGCCATTTGCCTCTGTAGTAGACTGGTTCCCAACCAAGGATACAGAACCTAATCAGTTCTGCTATTCAATCCATAGCAAAAGGGAGATGGATTCATACTTTTCTGAAGGATATTTTCGCGTAAGTGAATGCAACGAATTCAACTGGAATTCGAACTCGGCTCTCCAATTTTCCATTCCAAGACGATGTTCATTAAACCATGCAACGTCATCTGTTTTCTAAATTCTCTTCTTTTATTGTTTTCTCTTCCCAATAATATTTTCTTATGTCCATTTACTCACAGTGACCACTTCTGTCTTAGTGGCTTTATTGCATTGCTTAGGTGACATAATATTAAAAATGCTTTGAAATTTAATTTACTGTCTTGATGTTTTTCATTTATTCATTACTAGTAGTATAGCCCGGCGTTGCTCGGGTGTAATGAACGCTTTAAATCTAATTCATGGTCCTGGAGCTCTGACTCTTTGGACGTTGGCACGAAAGACTAAAAAACAATAATTGTTTCCATTTAAAGCGAAACCGTAAACTGAAAGAAAAATGAATGGATGTAAGTCAAATTTTGATTTCCTGGTATTGATATCAAATAAGTTTTCCGTCGCAAACTGAATTTTCAATGTTAAATAAGTCCTCTGAGTAAATGGTATCATGGCTGAAACTAAGAACTACAATTATACTTACTTAGAGCAAAATCCGCAGCAAAAACTTAATTAAAATGCCTGAAAAACTGATTTTGATCAGACCTGATAAGATATCGGAGTATCGATTTCCAATATCGGAGTCAAGTAAGTCATATAAGGATAAAATAACTTAAGTTCATGAAAACTTATCGTACCCATCGGGAGTAAAATTGGAGAAAATGAGCCATATTGACGGCCAAATATCGGTTTTTGATAAGATTCGATAGAATATCGGGGGTTATCGATTTCCAATATCGGGGAAAATGTGTCGTCTGAGAAGATCTACTAATGTTTGAGACTAAAAACTATAATTTTACCAAGTTAGAGCAAATTCTGCAGCAAGAACAACGATAAAATGGCTGAAATCTGGATCTTGATCAGACCTAATCGGATATCAGTGGATCAATATCGGGGGAAAACTGGAAAATAAGCAAGCCATGACCTGACCGGAAGCCTAAAAAATATTTGTGTGAAGTTTGGTAAGAATCGGATAAAAATGGTGGATTTGTATAAAGAACATACAGATAGACAGACACAAGCACAAACATCTTGCCTTTTATATACATAGATTAATTCAATATATCTTTTTTACTGTTTGAAGATTTAAAAAATATTTCATTTATTCATAATTCTTTCTAGAACTGAATAAAAATTCTTTCATCATACATTCACAATTCATTCAAGATTAAAAAAATCTTGCATCATCTAAACTTATTTATAAATGGAACTTTGTGTGTGCGTGTCCTTTACCTATAGACGACGAAACAGCTGAACCGATTTTCTTGAAAATTTACACAGTTGTACTATAAGCATCGGCGAGTGTTGTTAGTTAGGTTTTGTGTCGAGGTACTCCCGATAAATATCGAAAATCGATAATCGAAAAAATCGGGTTATAGAAGGAGTGGTCTGATTTTAATCAAATTTGATCAACTCATAGACAAAGACATAAGAAACGATATTCAAAAATTTCAAGGTTGCAGTTCTTACAATAGTGCAGAAAATTGACAATATATATATATATATATATATATATATATATATATATATATAAGGCAAGATGTTTGTGTGTGTGTCAGTTTATCTGTCTGTATGTCCTTTATACAAATCCACAATTTTTATCCGATTCTCACCAAACTTCACACAAATATTCTTTAGGCTGAGTCTGAGCTCCAGGACCATGGATTAGTTTTAAATCTTTCATTACACCCGAGTAACGCCGAGCTATACTGCTAGTATATTTATAATTCCTTCATCATATCTTTTGTTCTTACATCATTTATTCATATTTTGACGAGTAAAAAAAAATTCTTTCATCATTCATTCATAATTCTTTTGTGTTTTTTTTTTCGAAAATTCTGGTATTTATTTATAATTCTTTCACGGTTTTAAAAATCTTTCATCACTTATTTAAAATTCCTTTGAGATTTAAAAAAAATCTTTCTCCGTTTATTCATAATTCTTTCACGATTTAAAAAAAACATTTTGTTACTTATAATTCTTTCACGATAATAACAAAAAAAATCTCATTATTTATCCATAATTCTTTCACGATTAAAAAAAAAACAGTTTGTTACTTATAATTCTTTCACGATAAAAACAAAAAAATCTTATTATTTATGCATAATTCTTTTACGATTTAAAAAAATATTTTATCACTTATTTAAAATTCCTTCGAGATTTAAAAAAATATTACATCATTTCGAGCTTTCATTCATTTATCATTCTATTATCTGCCTATTATACTTTTCATCTGATGTTTTATTATTTTTGCCGTGTTTATCAATTCCCCCGGGAGTGTTAATCATTCATCATTTATTTATCATTCTTTCAAGACATTTATTTTTTGTTTTTTATTCCCAAGTTTTTACAAATTATTCAGTCACAATTAAAGAACAAAAATTATCGTTTGCGTGTTTCATTCATCCTTCGTCTTTTCCTGTAAAGATTCATTTCTTATTCAATCTTATTCTTTTTTTTTCCTTCGTCATCATTCTTTCATTTATTTGTTTTTCTTCGTTTGCTTTGTTATTGCTTTTATTTGTTTATTTACTTCGAAATACCGGCATTACTTTCCCCGTAAGTCTTCTACCTTTTTTTCCTTCGGAACTACTTTGTTTGTTTTTCTCTCACTTTCTAGTTTCGCTTTCTTCTCGGTCGCACTTCGTCGAGTATCACTTTCTTTTGTATGATCTTATTTGTGTCTCACCTTTTTCGGCACTCAAGGGAAACATTTTCCTGTAACCTAACGGTTTTCTAAAATATTCATTATTTCAACTTGGACAGTGAAAATTGTTTTCTAAATAGGAAAAACAAAACAAAACAAAGCAATAATAATGGCAAATCGACTTACACTTAGTTTGCACGCAATTTTCTGAAGATTTACTAACTTGCATTTTTCTTCTTGTTTCTCGTTTCTTTTTTACTCGATTGGCTTTGGTATCAACATCTATATTAATATATTCATCAATCTGTCGGTCCGTTCGCTTATCTCTGTGTGGGGTAATGGTTAGCGTCTCGGAACAAGAAAACGATGAGTTACGTTCGAATTTTGGTCGAGTAAGACACAGGAAAAATTCGCTAGAGACAAAGAAGAGAGTACTGGTTTGTTATGTGATGTCAGTTCACTATGGCAGTGAATGCTAACAAATATAATCGAAGATGAAGGAAAAACTTGAAGCAACTGAAATTCGGTTCTACATAAGGATGCTGCGCATATTATGGATCTAGCATATGAGCAATGACGAGGTTTTGGAAAGAATGGAAACGAAAAGGAAATTAATACTGAGTATCAGGAAGAGAGAGTTAAAGTTCTTGGGGCATGCAATGAGGAAGGAGGACTTGAGGAACCTGATATTAATAGGCTAAATAGAGGGAAAGTGAGACAGGGGAAAACAGCGAGTAACGTACTTCACTGGCCTGAGCAGGTGAATGGCAGAACGAGTGTTGCGTGGTGTAACAGGAGAAAGCATACCAAGAGCCACCAGGGATAGGAAGACGTGGAAAGCCATGATCGTCTCCGTCTTGAAAGAACAAGGCACATAGAAGAAGAAGATATTCTATTCACCTTAGCACAAATATCTTTGTGAAAAGTAGGAATCCATCTCTTCCCACCCACATCTGTGATTTAAATAGTAAGGCAGACTGGTTGGTAACCAGTCTATGAGAAGGATAGTTCTGAATACAGTTTTATGCAGCTCTGGCGAAGCACATACAATGAAAGCAAAACGATCATGGAGTCCATAATGACATCATGATCTCGAATGGTCAAGATGATACGAGAGATCTATCGAGGATAGTTGTATTAGTATATATGTACACTATCGGCTATAATTATTAGGCCACCCCAGTTTAAAAGAAATGATATATTTCATACTATTTGAATGTTTATTTTCAAGTGGAATTTTGAATGAAAATAGAATGGTTTTTTTGTTATTATTAATTTGCAAAATTTTACAAGGCAGCCAGGAAGCTTTTGCTTCGGCCAGCCAATAAGAAGAAGAGACTAGCATGGAGAAGAAAGCACAAAAACTAAACACGAGAACAGTTCATTTGATGCACATATTATTGTGCAGTATTAACAAAAGAACTATTCTATTTTCATTTATAAATAAATACTGAAAATTGTATGAAATGCATCTTTAAAAAAAACAAAAAAAAAACAAAAAAAAACTGGGTTGGACTAATAATTACGGCTGGTCATATATCTGGTCCTAATTTTTACCAAAATTTTGATTTAAATGTTTTATTGTATAATGTTTGATATATGTGATTTACAGATCCAGTCAACAAAGGAAATTATGCTGAAAAAATCTGTTCTTCGAAATAAATGTTTTTTCATCATTTGGTTACAGACATATTGATTTAACAACGTGCCTGTTTACAAGTGTCTTAACTTGTCTATTTTTTCTAATCGCTTAAGTCCGCCCATAGTATTAAATATATATTAAATAGTTATTTGTTGAGTCGAATTAGACGATACCGCCTAACGATACCGAATAGTTAAAACTATGTTCGTGTAAGCGGCTGATTTTTCTTATATATATATATATATATATATATATTTTTTTTTTTAATCATTTCACCCCGAGCAAGGCAGAAACGCCACTGATGTGCAGGGGGTTACATAAATGTAAAAAGATTAATTAGAAAAGAGTGAGGAGTACAAGCTAGTTAGAAAGGAACAATAGAAAGCTGAGAAAGCAGGTGCAATGACAGGTACATGGGCGGAGAGAAAGGGAAGGTTATACAGGGGAGGGGAGAGAGCTAGAGGCCAGTGGTTAGTAGGTGAGTATTAACTTTGCTTTTAAATTTCTGGAGGTCGTAGCCGTCAGGAAAGCAAGAATACGGGAGTGAGTTCCACAGGCGGGAAGTGCGAGAGAGGAAGCTGCAGGAGTAGAATTGTCGTCTGCGTTTGGCTAACCTGACTGTGAATGGGTGGGACCCAGTTGCCAGTCTGGTTGAACGGGTAAACACCTGTTGAGGAGGCATCAGTGACTTAAGCTCATCCGAGCAGAAGCCATGAAAGTATTTATAGAAGAGACAGAGGGAGGCCACATTTCGACGGTGGGAAAGTGGCTGCAGACGAGTCGCCAGATCAGTACCTATCACATTACAGACTCTCCTTTGGAGCTTGTCAAGAACACTGAGGAGAACGGCAGGGGCACCTGACCATAAATGGCAGCAGTACTCCATATATATAAATTAAAAAAGGATTAATTCAATGATGTTGCCCTATGACGACACTTATTAATGAATTCCTTCCTAAGGTTCAAAAGTAAGTTCTGATGAGGATATTCCAAAATCAGAATCTTCTTCAATAAACATAGACGGCACCTATCACGAAAATTTTTTTGGGTACAAGCTGAGCCTATTAATTTCCAGCTGATTATAGGGTTCTGCCCTTCCTCCTTCATTTTCCGGAATCTACTTGATAGTGCCGTCTGGAATCTTTGGTTAGGGTTCGAATATATATATATATATATATATATATATATATATTGTGTGTGTGTGTGTGTGTGTGTGTATATATATGTATATATACATATGTGTGTATATGTATATATGTGTGTGTGAGTATATATGTATGTGTATATATATATATATATATATATATAGATATATATGTGAGTATATATGTATGTATGTGTGCATATATATATATATGTGTGCATTTATATATATGTGTGTGTATATGTGTATATGCATAGAACGATGTAATTTATGAATTTATACTCACGCACACACATATATATATATATGTATAAATTCATAAATTACATCGTTCTATGCCACTTTTCTAAAAACAGTCGATTGAACAGCCCAATGCACTAGTGTTCAACCATGTGACATCTCGTCACGCGATATGGTGTTAACGACAGATTGTAATTTCAAACTTTAACTAGTTTATAATATAAAGTATGAAGTAAAAAGCGCACACCATCGAGATAATTTATTAAAAGTATAATTACACATGAAAATTTTATTTAATGGCTATTTGTTATATTTGCTGCTCAAAATGTTCCTGTTTTTCTCAAAAGACATTTCAATTCTGTGCCTGCATGATTTATTAATACATCGGATATCTTTCTCTGTCGTTTTGTTGCATTCTTATTTAATTTACAGTGGGTTATCCATTCTTTTCTGTTAGTAGTGGAGAATCCGTTCGGGTAAAGGGTAGTTGTATACTGTTGCAGGTTAACGGAATTTGGCCTTGTTGTAGATAGCCCACTATAAGTCATAAAGAAAGGTTATAAACCAAGAAAAGCAAATTGAGTTGAAAGATAACATTTTATATATAACACATATCAATTAATGTTTTTACAATTGAAGTAATACTTGAAACAAACATAGGTCCAACGGAGGCTGAAATGTTCATTGATTCTGGGCTTGCCATTGGCCGATAAATAAAATTTGCGTAGGCTCGCGAACTGGAAATTTAATATTTAATTGATTTTTATTCTTCAACCGGAACATCTGCGCGAACCCGGATGCGCAACGACGACTTTTGGTCATTTACTTTTAGCTCGTGAGAGTGCGAACATCCGGTCCATCGCTTTTGCTCGGTATCACCACAAATTCTTTCTTTAGGTTCCTAAATAAGCGTGTCTGATAAACAACTGATTTCAAATGACCCATAAAAATGAAATTCAACGGTGTGAAGTCTGGTGACACCGGTGACTTCTCAATATGACCTCTCCGACCTATCCATTAACCCCTATTGCTTCACCCTGTATTTTTTCAGCTGTCAAAACAATGGAAGCATCATTTGACTCAAAAGCTAAAAAGCAGCGTTCACGATTTATTTATAAATTATATAATTCATCATGTTTATATTGGAACAACATCCAATTTTTTAAACTGAGAATTTGAAATGATTTACTTGTCTTTGGATTGCAAAGACAATCCACACCGAACTATTTATTCTACCAAAAAATAAATGAATAAAAGAAAGAAATGAAAATTTGATTGCAATAATGGTTGACGGAATCATGCTTCAACTCTTAGTGTTAATAAAAAAAAAAACTGCTTACGGACATTTCACGGTGAAACAACTGATTTTAAATAGCCCCAGAGAGAGAAAAAAAGCAGTCCTTGGGTGTGAAGTCTTTGTGACCACTCAACAGGGCATCAAAACAAATTAGACATTTAAAACTTGATTGTTTAATCAACCCCTATGGTGTGCGACTTTTGACCAATAAGACTATACATTCTAAATAGAATTAATGAGATACATTCTAAATAGAATTAATGAGATAATCCACAGACAACCACGGATTATGCCGAGACAACGGATTAACAGCGCAGGATAACAAAATAGAAAGAACAAAAAAAGAAAATGCTTTTCAAACTCTTCAAATACTCGATTTTCAGATAGAAGTCGGAATAAATAAAAACGTTGTCCAATATTTAGATGCAGAATTTAATCTACAAACTGCTAGTGTCTCTCCATATATGAAAAGAAATACAACTTTAAAGTACGTAAATACGACATCTAACTATTCTACTAGCATAATCAAACACATACTTAACGGAATAGAACACATACTATCAAAAATTCTTTTCACAAAACAATCGTCGATGAAAGGAAAAATGATAATGAAAGGGTCTTCAATGAAAGTGGCCATAAAAGCAAATTAGAACACAAACCTCAGTTAAACAAACAAATGAAAAATACTACTAGAAATCGAAACATTATTTGGTTAAACCCACCGTTTAATTTAGAAATAAATTTAAAATAGGGCAAATATTTTAAAAAAAAATTAATTCACAAACACTTCCCAAAGAAAACTCGGAATTAGATAAAGTATTCACTAGAAATTAAATTAAGTTTTAGTCGTACGACTGTGCGTTGTGGTGCAGTGGATATTGACTCGGAACAACAAATCGGGGTGCCGAGTTCGATTTCCAGTTGAATTCCTTGCATTCACAAATAACCTTAGGATAGGTATTAATCCGTCTATTCTCTCCAGTTATGGGTTAAATAATAGGACAGATTGAGTTCTTTAGCCTTGGATGGCAACCAGTCTACCGCAGAAAGCAATCGCAACCCACTACGGGATATTCTTCTGTCCAGTCAGAAAGTGTGTATCACGTATGGCATTTAACTGACTGACTATAGCTGTACAAGTAATTTAGAAAATTACATAAAAAACAAAACTCAAAAAATAACGGGCAACCTAATATCACTAATATCCCAATCAATGGCCCAATTGACGGACTTTGTAAAACAGAAGGGGTTATTTACAAAGCAGAGGTACAGGATAAAGATGGACAAAGAAAAATGAGGCGCAATGGGTGACAGTGTGAGAGAATACGAGAATAAAGAAGACACTATTAAGGAGGAATGACGACAAAAGAGCGGGAATTGAGAAGACAGGAGATAACGATTGACATTGCATTTAAATTTGTGTAGATAGCAGACACAGAAAGGAAACTACAAGACCTCTTACAGAAGGTAGCAGAAGAAAGTAACAAGCAAGGACTAGAAATAAATTGCACGAAAACTGAATGCACAGTCATCAGTAAAAAGGGCAGCCCCAAATGCCAAATACAGGTCGGGGATACCAGAATCAAGCAGGTACAAAAATTTAAATACCTGGGAAGCGTTATAACAGAAGACAGAAAGTGCGACACAAAGATCCGAAGGCGAATTGGCATGGCGAATAAAGCATTCCAGAAGTTGAGTAAGGTATTAAGAAACAGGACAATTTCGCTAGAAACTAGGAAGAGGGTACTGGATTGCTACTCGCTGTCCGTCCTTCAATATGGCAGTGAATGCTGGACAATACCATCAAAGATGAAAGAAAAACTTGAAGTAACTGAAATGTGGTTCTACAAAAGGATGCTGCGAATCTCATGGATCGAGTATGTGAGCAATGATGAGGTCTTGGAAATGATGAAAACAAAAAGGATATTAATACTGAGTATCAGAAAGAAAGGCTTAAGTTCCTGGGACACGCAATGAGGAAGGAGGGCCTGGAGAACCTGATACTAACAGGCCAGACAGAGGGAAAAAGAGACCGGGGAAAGCAATGGATAACATATTTGAAGGACCTAATCAGGTGGATGACGGAACAAGGATTGCACGGTGTAACAGGAGAAGGCGTGTTCAGAGCCACCAGGGAAAGGGAAACGTGGAACGCTATGATCGCCTACGTCCTGAAGGGACAGAGCACATAGAAAAAGAAGAAGATCGAAGTTGACAGGAAAGCAAGAAGCCAGAAAAGAGCTTCACAAGCGAGAATAACGAGTGAAGAAACTGTTAGCATAGAACTTACGGTGACATCTAGCCATTTCAACTATGAATTATGAGACCTTTACCGATAATCTAGTAATAAGAAGAAATTCATAAAGTCTGAGTATCAAAGAGGAAAGATAATGTACTCTGATTACGATCGGCGTAATAATCATTTTATGTAACTGTCATGCAAACTTAGATGGTAGTGGTATTATTATTGTTAGTAGTAGTAGCAGCAGTAATATTAATAGCATTAAAATATATAAGTCTTGCAGAAACAATTGCCATTTTTACAGGGCTTCCATTACCGCCAGGACACCGATCTTAACACGTGACTTTAGAGCAGTTCGACGTTCGGTGGGAGGCTGTCGCATAGAGGTAACAGCGCCAACCATCAAGGAAAGACACCTACCTTAATGGCCTTTTGTTAACTTTGGTTTCATTATCGATGTGCTGAAACGAAGGCAAATGTGATTGGGTGGCGTCCAACGTCAATATTGGGGCAAAGGCAAGGAGGAAGAGGAAGGCTAAAATGAGATGACAGTGCCGAATATTAGAATAGGTAAAGAGAAGCTGGGATGGTTGGGAGTTTGAAATAAAAGAGGAGGTGCAGAAGGGAGAGGAGGAGTTGAAGAAGATTGCAAAATGGCGGTAAGCAAAGCAAAGAAAAGAAAAAGAAAGAAAATCTCGGGTTCATTAGTATGAAATATGTATTTATGCAAATTTACTTATATATATATATATATATAACCGTGCGTGTATATATATATAAACACACACAAAGAGTCGAAAGTCTGATGCAAGAGCATAACTCTTTATCTATATATCTAGGGTTATAGATCTATTACACTATCATAATTTTGACTTTGCTCTCATTTAATCTTTTATTGTTTGTCTATACTCCTGATGCAGTATGTGCACTATTTACTATTGTCCTCATCTTTATGACCATTATTACATTTCGGTTGTTGCTCTAGCCTTCTTCAGGTGCCAGGAATTTCGAACCGAACTCTTTCTTGCGATCACTGGAGTATATCATTCTCATTTCATGGTAGCCATGTAGTTATCTCTTTTTAACTCAACTTTCTAAGTTATTTGTTCACCACTGCTGTAGCCTGTTATTGAACTCACATCTTTTCGGGTCAAGTCACTGGAATTAACTTCTATATGCACTGGGCCATGTGTCCTTGCAAGTCCGAATAATGTAAATAACGTTAATCTTTCATATTCCTGTTTCTCTCTTTCTCTATGTTATTATGGACTCTCCCGTCGATTTCGACGTATGAGTGTCTAACTCAGACTGCCACGCAAAGAATTGTTTAGAGTGGTGAAGGCTTGTGTAACACCATCCACACTTTTTAGAACTGCTCATAACAAACAACCGGTGCAGAAGTCGCCACGGATCGCATGAACAGCAGACCTCAGTTATTTAACCGATAACTGGAGGAAAGAGGACGGATTAATACCTTTCCCAAGGGTACCAGTGCGTAAGTGAATGCAGAGTGTTCGACTGGAATTGAAACTTGGCTCACCGATTTCCCTTTCCAAGGCGACATCCACCGCACCACAACGCACATCCTGTCCATAAACGCTTACAGCACCTGGTATTCCTAAGCAGTCACCCATCTAAGTACTGACCAGGCTCAACGTTGCATAACTTCGGGGATCGAGCGGGAACCAGTGTATTCAACGTGATATGACCGTAATCTCTCTCTCTCTCTGTCTTATATATTTATTTTTGTTAAGGAATTTAAAAGTTGCGTGTTGGAAGTTATTTATGTGCTGTGGTATGTACATATATAAACAATTAAGATTAGAAACATGCAAAATCTTGGGTTTCTACTATGTACCGTTTATTTTCTTGTATATATATGTATATATATATATATATATATATATATATATATATAGGAAAAACTACTAAAAGGTTGTAATTTTAAAAAATGTATTTTTTTTACAGTATTTATTTATTTCTATTATTATGTTATTTCCGACCGTCCTCGGTCCTTCATCAGAAACAAATGATTTTAAAATTTAAATTAGAAGCGTTTTCGCGAGAAGCGTTCGTAGAGAGATTGTTTACATCACGTGACGCAGAAAGCGACAGATTTTTTTAATGTTTGTAAACGTAAGCCTATCTTTGATAATAATTATAAATGTTGTTTTAAAGAAATTTGTTTTTTAAAGAAAGTTTGTTTTTAAAGAAATGTCTTTTTATATATAAATTCTTTTTAAAGAGATTTATATATATATATATATATATATATATATATAGCTGTAGAGGTAGAATGTTCTCAGCATCTCTTTGGTATATCCGCTTTCCAGAGATTAGGGTAAGAAAGTATAAACGCCGTTATAATCGTCGAGTTTTTCAGTCTTGCGCAGACTTGGAACGAACAAAGAAAATTTTACGTCTTTCTAGGACGGCTAGCTAATCGTTGTTTGAGGCACCCCCATGGCTCACTTATTGTCTATACTGCAACTATGCTGAAAGGACTTTAGTAAAAATTTAGTCACCAGTTTAAGCACGCTCAAAACTTCGGTTACGATGACTTGTGATCGTCGTATTATTTTCAGGCACTTACTAAATGTGCCGCAGAACACCAAGTCATCATCTCCCTGATAAATCACCTATGATGAGATTCGATCTCTGAGTGCCATTTTCGGAAAGCGAACATCCTAATCATTCGGTAATGTACCCATATTAATTAGAAATTTACAAAATCTTAAAACTTGACATACATGGGTATAATATATAATCTCATAAAGTAATGAATAAATTTATTTAGAATGTTACTTATTTTTATCCCTGTTATCTTATAGGAATTACATTGTGTAAAGTTGAATTGACTGATGGTGAGGTTTTTTGAGATGATAAAATTGAAGCAATATTGGTAGTAACAGTTGTTGAGCTCTTTCCTTCTCCTC
Organism: Ascarosepion bandense; assembly: GCA_037127315.1. Classification (NCBI taxonomy): domain Eukaryota; kingdom Metazoa; phylum Mollusca; class Cephalopoda; order Sepiida; family Sepiidae; genus Ascarosepion; species Ascarosepion bandense. The sequence continues at coordinate 4,597,856 of JBBBDQ010000201.1, forward strand.
TTTTTCACTCGCTAGCCACAATATGGATAATTTACTCCATAAATTCTGTCGATCCTGAAGTTATTTCTGGATTTTGAGATCTCTAGTATGTTAATGCCTCAATAAATCATTCGCTTCCTTGTTACTTCAATTTTTGGTAATAGGTACAGAAAAGAGTTCAGGCTTGCTATGATTGTTAACATATTTTGCAGCGACATCTCGGGAATTCATCAAATATTAAAAATGGGCTGAACATCATTATTTGGGAAAATTTAAAAGTCATACATCATCTGTCGGAAAAAAAAATACAGAATGACCCCGAAGACCTTAAATTCGGTTTCAATCCTTCATTTTTTAGCTTTGCTATTTCTTTTGGCATCCGTCCTTCTTTTGCAGTAAAAATTCATCTGATTTTCTTGGACTTTCTAAAAAATTGGTTATGTTATTTCTTCTGTTTTCATTGACTGATTGCGCTTAAAAAAGAAGAAATATTTCCTTCTGCTTTAACGAGAGAATCCTTTGTAAAATATTTAATTATTTTTTTAAAATTTCGTTTTTTTTCTACATATTTATTCTTGCAACAAAAATAATAAAACTAAAAATTTCTTTTACTTTTTTTTAATTTCATATCGTGTCTGTTTTTTTCTTACACCATGTACTGAGTGCGTATTTTTTCTTAATATCATCTTTTATGTTAATATGTTTTTCTCTTACACAATATACCGGGTATGTATTTTGTCTTCGTCTCATGTCCATGTTAATACGAGGGTCATTCAATAAATAAGGTGACTTTTTCGGTATAAAGAATTCTAATACAGATAGAAGCTTACTTTTTAAAAAAATTATTTTCCTTTACTTCTTTTTCAAAGAGATTTAATTTATTTTTTTTTCTTGCAGATTGAAAAAAAGACAAACTTTGAGAGTTTTGGAGATTAACAAAGATGGCCGAACAAAAAGCAGACTCCAGGATTGAGCAGAGGTCAGTTATTAAGTTTTGCTTGCTGAAGCGTGCAAACCAGTTGAAATTCATAGGAGAATGTCAACTGTGTATGATGCCACATGTTTCAGCCGAAAAATGTCTATAAGTGGGCTAAATTGTTTAAGGAAGGACAAGGCAAGTTGAGGATGAAGACAGGCCTGGGAGACCTACAGAAGTGAGGTCACTGAGGTGATCGAATCAGTCAATGACCTCATTCACTCTGACAGTAGGGTGACAGTGGATGGCATTGCAGGGACTTTGAGTCTATCTGTTAGGATAGCACACAAAATTGTCCATGATGACCTTGCCTACTGGAAGGCCTCACACAGCAGCCCAAACGGTGCAGATCATCAATGAGCTGGGCTGGGAACTGCTCCCTCATCCCCCTTACAGCCCAGACCTTGCCTCTTCAGAATTTCACCTATTTAGTCCCTTGAAAGCGTTCATGAGAGGCACGAAGTTTGAAAGGGACGATGAAGTCAAAAGTGCTGTGAGCGATTGGCTGAGACATCAGTCTAAATATTTTTACGCTGAGGGGATACGGAAGTTTGTGCAAAGATGGGAACGGTGTGTGACACTGCTGGGAGACTACGTCGAAAATTTTAAAAAAAGTAAGCTTCTATCTGTATTAGAAGTACTTATACCAAAAAATTCATCTTATTTATTGAATGACCCTGTATATTTACCACTTACACAATATACCGGGTATGTATTTTTTCTTCCTATCATTTCTATTTTAATATCTTTTCCTTTTTCATCACGTACCGAGTGTACCGGATGTGCGTTGTGGTGCTGTGGATATCGTCTCGGAACGAGAAATCGGGGAGCAGAGTTCGAATTCTAGTTGAATTCATAACATTCACTTACGCGCATATACCCTTGGGAAAGGTATTAATCCGTCTATTCCTTCCAGTTATGGGTTAAGTAACAGGACAGATTGGATTCTATAGCCTTGGCTGGCATTTAGTCTACCGCAGAAAGCAATGGCGAACTACTGCGGGATAATCTTCTGCCCAGTCAGTCATGTCTCTTTCGAGACATGATCGCCCAAGCGTGTTTCACGTATGGCACTTAACTGACTGACCGAGTGTCTAATTATCTCCTTCGTTTTGCTTTTCTTATAAAAATTCTTTTTAAATTTATTCTAGTTTTTGTTCAGATAGACTAACCTATCGCCCGGTTCACACTCCATCCAGGTCTATTGAAAAGGTGAAGAGGCTCATCCCTTGTTCCCTGTTTAGGATGTGGTTTCCGGCTTTCTCTTTTTTCTTTTCCAATCTTTTCACTCTTATGTAGCCCCCTGCGCATCAGTGGCGTTACCGCCTTGCTCGGGGTGATATGAATAAACAGAAAATATATATCAGCAACCGTTTCTTTGTCATTTTGTTAAAAGTATTATTTGTATTTCATAAAAAGACTGTTTTATCTCCACGCAGATTTTGTGTGCTAAATAAAGCAATTATTAACGAAAAGATCTGCTATATTTAGTTTTCTTTTTTCTGTTAATATTATCATAGTTTAAATGCTGCCCACTTTCACGTCATTTAAACATAAATATAATTACAATCTATGAATTTACTATTCTTTTTCTTTATTATTGGTAGGCTTACGGACTCTCACGTTGAATACACAGGTTCTCGCTCGATCACCGAAGTTGAGCCTGGTCAGTATTTAGATGGGTGACCGCTTGGAAATACCAGGTTCTGTAAGCGTATAGTGACGGATATGTGTTGTGGTGCAGTGGATTTCGGCTCGGAAAGAGAAATCGGTGTGCCGAGTTCGAATTCCAGTTGAATTCATTGCATTTACTTAAGCACTGGTAACCTTGGGAAATGTATTAATCCGTCCCTTCCTTCCAGTTATGGGTTAAATAACAAGGGTAGGACATGGGGACCCTGCCCTTAAAAACGAATCCCAAAGAATCTTGATACTCGAAAAGAAAAATGTATTAATAGACACAAAAACTTATATAAACAACAATAAATTGTTGAAAGAAAAAGTATTACCAGCAATAAATAAATAAAGTTTAGTTGGCAATAAATGACCCGCCGAGGTTGATTTGCCACAACAACATTATAATTGGTGGCATCTTGAGGAAGAATGTGGAGTAGTTTCCCGTTGAGTTCAGTCTAGTCATACTCTTAAGCCATCTACCACTTTAGCTTTGCCTAGTGTGTAATTCAAATCACAGCTACGAGGGAGTAGAAATAGATTTAACCCTTTTTCAAAGGCAGGAGTGCAAAGTGAACCCCATAGATTAAGACGGAATTATATAATAATAATAATAATAATAATAATCATAATCATAATGAATGCTTTGATGACACAACAGGTATTCTTCTCATGGCTTCTGACTTTAACTAGTTGGAGGGTTTAACCGGCGCATTTTTTTCTGGATAGATTTAAATGGGCTACAGTAAATACATTTCGGATGTGCGAAATGGTGAATCGAAGAGCCGAGTTCGAATTCCAATTGTATTTTATTCACTTAAGCGCAAATTCTTTTCGAAAATTATGAATCTATCACTTCTCTCAGCATTTATGGGTAAATAGCAGGATAGACGGTGGTACAGAATAGAAACTTTGCATTCATAACAGCTTGGAGTTAGTTGGACTCCCTTGGACGAGCTTGACCATGATACACCACTTCTATTACGACTGAAGTACATCTGGTACCCACGACGGGTTCATGACAGTAAATTTATGATAATTACTGCGGATTGTTAGTTGGATGAAATGAGCCTGTTGGGCATGCGATTTAAAGGCATCTTTGACGCAGCGTGCGATAGGCCCATTTCTTCTGAGTTCCAGGTCCTGATATTTTCAGCTTTTAGATATTATTTCGAATGATCTAATAATAATTGATAGGACCGTCGTCCTCAACAATATTCTCAACTCTCGTGAATATTCTGAATTTAAAAAAAGTCATTTCACCCCAAGCAAGGCGGAAATTCTACTACTACGCATGGGGATTACAGAGAATGAAAGAAAAGGATTAAGTTAAGGTAAAAAGATGAACGGAATTCAAGAAGATAGAAAATGGCGATTGACGTTATCAGGGAAGCAAGGAAATGGAAGAAAGTTCCACAGGCGGGAAGTGCGAGAAAAGAAAGTGTTGGAGTAGAAGTGATGGTTACCTTTAACTATTTCAACAGTAAATTGGTGGGACCTAGATGCCAATCTAGTCAGTCAGTTAAGTGCCATACATGATACACGTTTGGGCGATCATGTCTCGAAAGAGACATGACTGACTGGGCAGTAGATTATCCCGCAGTAGGTTGCCATTGCTTTCTGCAGTAGACTGGTTGCCGACCAAGGCTATAGAACCCAATCTGTCCTGTTATTTAACCCATAACTGGAAGGAATAGACGGAATAATACCTTTCCCAAGGGTATTTGCGCGTAAGTGAATGCAATGAATTCAGCTAAAATTTGAACTCGGCTGCCCGATTTCTCGTTCTGAGTCGATATTCAATGCACCACAACGCACATCCTAGCCAATCTAGTCAGTCAGTTAAGTGCCATACGTGATACACGCTTGGGCGATCATGTCTCGAAAGAGACATGACTGACTGGGCAGAAGATTATCCCGCAGTAGGTTGACATTGCTTTCTGCGGTAGACTGGTTACCGACCAAGGCTATAGAACCCAATCTGTCCTGCTATTTAACCCATAACTGGAAGGAATAGACGGAATAATACCTTTCCCAAGGCTATATGCGCGTAAGTGAATACAATGGATTCAACTGGAATTCGAACTCGGCTCCTACTAGCCAATCTAGTTGAACACTTAAATTCATGAAGTCGGGTACCAAGTAAAAAAGTTCACCAAGAGTGAATCCATGCTACATCGGTGAGAAAGTAACTAAATACGAAATGCTTGGTCTGGATCGATTATATTACAGATAGAACTTTGGATTTTGCCAACGACTGAGGTGTTGTCTTTATAATCATTAGAGATGGACTGCGGAACGAGACCAAACTAAGCCCCTAGATTGAGTAAAGTATTTAGTTGGGAATCCTCTGCAGGTTACCCGGATCGAAAGACACCTGATGAAGACCGGAGAGAATAACAACCAAAAAATGTAATATTAAAAATAATGATGAGTATAATGAAATTAATGTAGATGATTTTGTTTTCTTAGTTCCCTTTATTTCAGATAGACACTGGGATTTTTCAGAACAGCGGAGTCCATTTTTATCCAGACTTCTATCTGGGGTAGGTTCTTCGTCTGGGTTCCAAATTTATAGAGTTTTTTTTTTGTTTTATAATCATTTCATCTTAAGCACGGCAGAGCCACCACTAGTGCGCAGGAGGTTACAACGAGAGAAAAACAAGGTACAGAGGGTGTCAAAGAAATGATAAGAGATGGGTGGGGATCGATAAGATAGAAGACGACAACTGACGATGCATTAAAACCTTTGAAGGTTGTAGCTATCAGGGAATCAAGCAAACGGTAGGGTATTCGACAAAGGGGAAATACGAGAAAATAAACTGGTGAAGTAGAAGAGGTGGTTTTATTTCATTATTTCGATGATGAAAGGGTGGAAACTAGAAGCCAATCCAGTAGTACGAGTAAATACATGAGGTCGGCGAACCAGGGGTACAAAAGGCCGTCAGAAAGAAAAGACAGAAGTGTAGGAATCTTATAGAACAACAAATCTAATGGGCTATGTCCGCACAGCTTCGAATCCTCTCCGCAGCGACATGTAAGAAATTTATAAAACAACCAGCCAATAATCAACTAGAATAGAAGTTGAGTCCAACTGACCAAAAAAACCACCAGGGCAAATTGGTAGGTGGTTTAAATAACAACCTGGGAGATTCCATTCTGTTACAGGCAAGTCTATTCTGTAAGCAGTGATTGGCTGATAATTTCAGTGTGTACGTTGAGCTTCATGAATATTGAGCACAATATCCACCATTTGTCTTTGGGCCACAAAGGGACATGTATTCAGTTACAACCCTGTTTATATTTGTCTGCCAACTGGACGCTAGTTGGACACATCAGAAAGGTGAGTCTCACAATCTTGAATGTTCACCTTCCTACAGGGAGACAAAAGGAGACAGCTATGTTGAAAGGTAAGTTATTTGACTTCTACAAGAAGGAAACCACTTTACGTCAGTGAGAAAGTGACTGGAGGCGAGATGCCAAGTTTTTTTTTAATCATATCACCCCGAGCAAGGCGGTAACGCCACTGATGTGCAGGGGGCTACGTAAGAGTGAAAAGATTGGGAAAGAGAAAGCCGGAAACTACATCCTAAACAGGGAACAAGGGATGAACCTCTTCAATTGTTCAATAGACGAGGGTGGAGTGTGAACCGGGCGATAGTTTAGTCTATCTACTCCAATTGAAAAGAAAAAAAAAAGAAAAAATAGAAAAGAGTGAAAAGGTTGGAAGAGAGAAAGCCGGAAACCACATCCTGAACGTGGAACAAGGGATGAACCTCTTCACCTGTTTAATAGACGAGGGTGGAAGTGTCGATTACTTTGCAGATTCTTCCCTGGATTTTTGTTGAGAACCTCAAAATGAATAGCAGAAGCACCTGATCAGATACAACAACAGGGCTCAATGTGCTTCATTTTTGAGAAAAAAAGATAATGTTCTGTGCATAAGCCACTTGTCTGTGGGGCTAAGATTAAATTATTTGCACACATTCCAGTGCTTTACCACCCACATCCATTGATTTCTTTTCTCGTTCTTGTATTACGAAATAAGTTGAGTCATAAATAATTACCATCTTGCGGAGTCAATTATAAAGACTACTGTATCATCCAAATTAGCCGCTCCTAGACGATGAAAATGAGTTACATACGACAATGTTCAAAGTCAAGGATATATAGTATCCTTGTCAACGCAAACTGAAAACGATGACGCACTACAACCTCCCCTCAAAAGCTGAAGTCCACAGAAGAAAGGCCATATTTTGCGTGTTGGATCACCATGGTATTATTCATTTACACCTCTTAAAAATCTAAATGTACATTTATACATCCAGCAGCTACAACGTGTCTATAAAAGTATGATAGAAACGCGCGATGCTATCATCAGAAGGGAATAAATTGCCCAACCCGCTCAACAAAAATAATCATAGAAAAATGATTTGGACACAGTTGATTTTTTTATAATCATATCGCCACAAGCAAGGCAGTTTACTGCCACTGGTGTGACATAAAAGGAAAGATATGAGAAAGAGTGATAGGTTATGGGGGGGGTCAAGAATGAGAATACTGATGAGAGCTGAGTGGAGGTAGAAATGACCATGAGAGAGAGAATGCAAGTTAGTGAGATAGGAGATGACTATTGACTTTACATTTAAATTCCTGGAGATTATAGATGTCAAAGAAGCAAGTGGGAATTCCACAGGCGAGAAGCGCGAGAAAAGACGATGCTGAGGTAGAATTGGCGTTTACAATTTATTGGTTTCACAGTAAAAGGGTGAGTACTTAGTTGCTAATCTTGTGGCTCGAGTAAATTCATATATAGTGGACACAAGTTCATCGGAGCTGAAACCGTGAAAGTATTTTTAAAAGAGAAAGTGACTGTATCTAAGCTACCAAGTCGGGATCTACTTCAGTCACCATATTCACTTGACTTTTCACAAACGGATTGTTACATTTTTCGATAGCTGCTAAACATTGTGACGGTGAAAATTTTCTTTAGTGAATACCCAATTCAAAACTTTTTTCAAAACTAATTGTCGTGGACCCGGTTAAAGGTCCAGTAAGAATAACGCAAAAACAATCAAATCGGAAAATACGAAAGAATACAATAATTGGAACTTGGTTAGTAGGAACTATAATACAAGTTAGTGTGGAATACTATGATTCGACTCTCGGCCTTAAACTGGGACTCGTGATGGTCGTTAAAGTAGCAGAGATCGGAGACCGACTCTCGACTGATTTTGGGCCACTCTGAGAACGCACGCCTCAGGCTACTTCCACTTACGTCTTGTGGTGGGGGAGTATAAGTAATAGTTGGAAGAGTTCATTCAAATCTGTTGGTGATGCCGCCATGACACTAATTCACACTAAAACTTGCGAACTTTTACTGAATAGGCAATGAAGAACTTGCACCAAAAGATTGTTATATTTTTCGATGGCTGCAAATAATTTTGATGAGGAATTTTCTTTCATTAAATTTTCTCTAATGTCAACAATGATGAGCATGCAAATGAATAAAATGAAATTGTATTTTTTTTCAAGGATAAAGTGGATAACTTAAAATAAATTATTCTTACTACCTCTTGCCTCATCTTTATTTTCTCACCATTGGCATTTGATTTTCTATCTTATCTTAATTTGGTTCAATTTCCGATGTATTTTATTTTCTTACTGAAGAGCGGATCAGCTCTCATATATTGTTCATTTTGTTTAAATTACAATGATTTTCCTTTCTATTTATTTAGAATTGATGATCTGCTTTTAATCTTAAACACCCAGAATTGGTTAACCGTTTTAATCTCATACTCCAAGAATCGGTGATCTGTTTTAATCTCAAACGAGCAGAATTGGTGATATGTTTTAATCCCATCTTCCAGAAATCGTGATTCGTTTTATTTTCGAAGCCCCAGAATTGGTGATTCATTTTTATGACAAACTCAGTTTTGGTGATCCATTTCAGTCTTCAACTGTCAGAATTGATGACCCGTTTTAATCTTCAACTTTTACAATTGGTGGTCTCGTTTAATGTCAACCATTGTGTTTAGTTGCCTAAAACAAATCTTTGATCTGCAAAATGTGACCATTGACTTATGTTGTAAAAATTTGTCTCTAATGTGGTTTCCGGCTTTCTCTTTTCCAATCTTCTCACTTTGTTTTTTTTTCAATTGGAGTAGATAGATCTATCTATCGCCCGGTTCACACTCCACCCACATCAATTGAACAGGTTAAGAGGCTCATCCCTTGTTCCCTGTTTAGGATGTGGTTTCCGGCTTTCTTTTTTCCAATCTTTTCACTATTACATAGCCCTCTGCACATCAGTGGCGTTACCGCCTTGCTCGGGTGAATACGATTAAAAATAAAAAAAATTCTTCCCAGCAGATAATCTCCCTCACCTCCGGAACCAGTCATGCATATACATGTATACTTTCTATGTTGATCTGCTAACTTTACCGATTCTTTACTGTCCCTTCTGTTGATTTCAGCTTCATTTCATCGCTAATTAAATTTTCTCTTCCCTTCTATTGTTTTTAGCGATTTACGAAGCGAAGTTTACATGCAGCACTAAGTCGAAAGTACGCAACAACGAGTGAGGTGGTAATTGTTATGGTGAGCCGTCTTGTATTGTTTCTGGCCTGCTCATTATATAGCCGTTCCTTTTATGGCATTGTTTTGTGACACTCTTAAGAGTCACGCAGTTTCTCGTTTTCGGCTTAAGAACGACACTAATATTATTTTTATTACGCTTAGCGTCACCATCGTTTAATTATAGCCTTTCAGTAAATTCTTTGTGAAAGCTTCTGCTTATCATCTTGTATGTGCCATGTCTCTTCAGAGCGTGGCCGATCTTGCCTCTCCAAAGCATCCTTATTAGTGAGGCTCTCATCATCATCATTGTTTATCCATCACACCCAGATGGTGCATAGGCCATCAACTTTTTGTTGCTGTTTCTGTAACAAACTGTCTACGGCTATATCGTGTTGAATACACCGGTTCCCGTCCGATCGAGCCGAGTCAGTACTTAAATGGGTGACCATTTGGGAATACCAGGTGCTGTAAAAAAATGTTAACTGAGAGAACATTAATACTTAAAATCGGTGAAAGACAGTTGAAGCTTCTGGTATGATGAAAAGAAGACCCGGAGAAGGACCAAGAATGGTCCTCCAGGTTTGGGGGTGGGTGGGTGCAGGCCTAACAACCCTGCCCCGTAAAAAACAGTTTGTAGTGAGGCTCTAACAATGTTTAATTGCAGCATCCATTTTTATCTCTGCACTGCCACCCATTCCCGCAAACCCATTAGTGCAAAAGAGCTAGAGAAAAACAACGTTGTTTCTATCTGCCTTTTTTGCTTTCAGCATTCCCTGTGAGTGCTGAATTCTCCGGGTCTTCTTTTCATCATACCAGAAGCTTCAACTGTCTTTCACCGATTTTAAGTATTAAAACTGCCTCTCGGCCCATATGCTCAATCAATCGCATTCTCAACCTCCTTCTGTAGAATTGTATCTCTCTCGCTTCGAGTCTCTTTCATCTGGAATGAAACTGTCCAGCATTAGCCACTATATAGAATGATAGATACGACACAGAACATTCGATTTTTTTCTTTGTTATGATATGTCCCGGAAAGGGATATATATCATTCGTGGTAGTTAATGGATTCAGGCAAATGTAACCGGGTACAGCAATCTAATAAATAGATGTAATGTATGGTACTCGTCGTAGTATCCTGAGACGTAGGCGTAGTCAATAGCCGTACATCAATAGTCGTAGATCGTTAATGGAAGACGAAGACCTCTGGACGTCCTCGCCTTAGTCTATAGTTATGGCTGACACCAGCCAATCACATTCCAGTGAAGAAAAAACAAAGTGTATACATATTCATTACATCAGTTTTTAATAAAATTTTCCTACTTTTTCTTACTTAGCTTAGCTTCTGTGAAGCATTTTTCGATGTATTTTCGTATCTCTGTGTTACATTTTGTGTCCCCTTTCACTTATTTGCATCAAACTTCACACATTTGAGTGCCTCTCTTGTTGACGACCAGACATTCTGTTTACTTATAATCAATAGTTAGTCCTGTCTTCTCTTACTATGATGATCAATACATTGTTCTTCTTGACATTTTCTTATCCTTCCTTTCGTTTTTATCCTATTTGCCCATTGATACCTCCATTCATGTTTCTGTTTCTTTATACGTCCTTCATCAGAGCTTTGTCTTTGCCTTTCTCTTCTACCAAACTCACTCGTTCTTTCTTTCCTTAAATTTTTCTTTTGGGTTGGAATATTAAAAATCAATTATTTCACGCCGATTTCATCTGACGTCATAATTATTGATTTGTATGCTGGACGAATTGATTCGGCTCGAGCGCCTCATATTCAAGCAGTGCTATTCTGCAAGGCAATAATTAAGATTTTCATGCGTATGTTAACGGGACGAATTTCCTTGGTCAGATTCATTATTGAAACCTCACAGGTAGTGACTATGGACGGAGCGAGAATACGAACACAGGAAATGAGAAGGAAAATAAAAATAAAGAGAAACAGTGACGCAAAGGAGAGAGTTATTTGAAGAGAACAAAAACAAGGAGAGAGAGAGAGTGAGAGAGAGAGAACAAAGGGACGATAATATTAGTGAGGAAAAGGTATTGAAGGCAGAATTAAGATTGAATGAACAGAGAAAAAAGAATAAAAGCAGAAGAGAAAAAAAGAAAATAAAGGAGAGAGGGAGGATGAAGACTGAATAGTGAGAGAGAGAGAGAGAGAATAAGGACTGAGTGGCAAAAGAGAGAATAAAGACTGAAGGGTAAGAGAGAAATTGAAATCTGAATGAATAAAGAAAGGATGAAACTGTATGAAGATAGAGGGAGGGGGAACTAAAAAGAAAAAAGTGTGAAAATTGAATCGAAAATGAATGAAGAATGGAAAGAGGGAATAAAGATTGAATGGAGAGAGATAGAACGAACTAGAGAGAGAGAGAGGATGAAGACTGGATGGAGACACACAATGAAGAACGACTGGAGAGGGAGAGACGAAGATTGAATATATATAGATAAAGTGACAGCATGGAGAAGGAGTTAGAATGAACACCGAATAGAGAGAGAGAGAGAGAGAGAGAGAGAGAGAAGACTAGAAGACTGAATGGAAATTGAGAAAGAGAAAGAATAAAGGATGCAGAAAGAAGAAGAGAGTCTGAATGAAGAGAGAGAGAGAGAGAGAGAGGAATGAATGAAGAAAGAGCGAGAGAGAATGAATGGGACTTGAAGGAGACTGACAATGAGGTTGAACGGATAAAAGGAGATTAAAGAACGAAAGAAGTCGGAATATATATATATATATATATATATATATATATATATATATAGAGAGAGAGAGAGAGAGAATGAAGTCGGAATGGAGAGAGAGAGCGAATGAATTCGGGATGGATAGAGAGAGAGATAGAGAGAGAATGAAGTCGGAGTGGCTAGAGAGAGAGAATGAATTCGGAATGGAGAGAAAGAGAATGAAGACGTTATGTGGGGAGAGAGAGAGAGAGATAATAAAGGCAGAATAAACAGAAAGAGAGAGAGAATACACACGGAATGGAGAAAAAGAGTCAATCGAAAACTTCAAGGAAAAGAGGCAATAAATATAAAAGGAAATAATGGAGAAATTGTCAGTCATTCAGTCAATTAAGTGCCATACGTGATACACGCTTTGGGCGATCATGTCTCGAAATAGACATGACTGACTGGGCAGGAGATTATCCCGCAGTAGGTTGCCATTGCTTTCTGCGGTAGACTGATTGCCGACCAAGGCTATAGAACCCAATCTGTCTTATTATTTAACCCATAACTGGAAGGAAGAGACGGATTAATACTTTTCTTAAGGGTATTTGCGCGTGAGTGAATGCAAGGAATTCGACTAGAATTCGAAATCGTCTCCCCGATTTGTCGTTCCAAGGCCTATATCTATTGCACTACAACGCACATTCATGTAGAAATGTAGAAGAATTTAAAGACAGTTAATTTGAAAGTTAAAAGTTTAACCAGATCACTTCATCATGGTACAGAAGATATCATGTGACAGATACATTTGTCTCGAGATCTCTTATTCTGACAGTGAATAAGTCGTGGAGATTCAGATTCCGAGACAGCATCTCCTGTTGTCAATATAATGGAAGTATTGGAGTTTGATGATGTATTTGTGACTGCTTGCTTGGATAAAACAGCTTTTGTCCTTGTCCGCACTTTTAGGGCTCGATGTTAAACTGACGAATCCCTGACACAAAGCATGAATCTTGGGTCTTGGTAGAAATCAGCTAATATACGGGAAAGACCCATTCAAAACCTTTGTGAAGTAATCAAGATATTTCTCCACTATCATATATCGAAATACACTGCGTTTCAAAGACTGAAAAAAAAAAAAAAGTTAAGCTGAATTTCATGTCATGTCACTCTGCCCCGTAGTGACATGACAGGAAAAAGACTCACAATTATATGTTCTAACCTAAGCAATTTGCACAATTCTCAGTGAAGCACATTTCGTACCTGTTAGGGCGCCGCTCCTATTTGACTACAAATGGACTGTTCCCATTGCTATATATAGCAATGGTGGATTCTCTACAAGAGAGTCGGTACAGAGTCTCTGAACTGACGACTCTACGACACTGTCAGCACTCTGCCTTCGGGTAGAGGGCGCTCTCTGCTTCCGAGCAGGGAGCAATAACCCAGTCGTGGTTCCGCCGAAGGGTAGAACCACGACTGGGGAAAAAATAGACAGACATTTTTTGGCCCGGCTATATGGCCGGGAATACCCACTATAAAATGACCATGTGTCACATCTAGCCTTGCGTGAGAAGGCTAGTAAATACAGTCGTACGAGAGTCGCTGGACGACTCTACGACACTGTCAGCTCTCTGCCTTCGGGCGGGGGGCGCTCTCTGCTTCCGAGCAGAGAGCAATAACCCAGTCGTGGTTCCGCCGAAGGGTAGAGACACGACTGGGCAAAAATAGACAGATATTTTTTGGCTGGGCCATATAGCCCGGAAATCCCAGTCCAAACTGACCATGTGTCACATGTTGCCCTTACTGGGAGGGACAACTCAATGATGAGTCGTAGAGAGTCACTTGAGAGTCTCTTATGAGTTACTGAAGAGTCAGTGCGAGTCAGTGAAGAGTTAGTCACACTTCCGGTGGCGTACCGGAAGTAATCACGTATACACACGTCTTACGATGGATTGGACTCTTGTATCTTTCTATTGTAAATATTACTAATCACTTCTGTACATACTAACCGTCTTTCCGCGGAATACAACTTATATTCTGATTCTGTTGTTGAGTTATTCATTTATACTTGGCGACATAACACGACCCATCAGTGCTGCTATTGTTTTTTGTATTTATTTTGTTAATAATAATAATTGGGATCACGACAGAAAAGAAAATGCTGGAGAATAGAAAAGTAACAGTTCACTAGAATATTCCGGTAATGGCAGGAACATTCTAGAGCGCAATGCGTAATACACGCGTTACGAGGATGCATTTCTATATAAAAAATATTATTAAAGCCAACAAAAAGGTTAACATTTATAGTAAGGGATTCTGCTGCGTTCGACCTGCTATTAAAAGTAAATTTTCATTCATGAAGTAGTTATAAAATAGAGAAATTAGAAATAGAACGTTTAGAAGATTCTACATCATTCCAGTATGTTCAAGAAAAATCTAGATGATTCAAGAAACATCGAGAAATATGCTAATTAAGATATAGCCCTTATAAAAATAAATTTTTTGAAGAGAGCTTTCAGTTGTTAAAGGAGAATTTCTGGCATTATCAATATATTATATATTGATAATGCCAAAAATTATATATTATATCCAACCGAATATTATATCCAGCCGAAAGAATCTCTATCAAAAGTTGCCGACCAACAAAACCCCAAAAAGAGGACCTTCTGGAACTAAACTGGTAAATAGGATTTTTGAATATTTGCATTGACCAAAGTAAAAATTATTCTATAATTGTGGATTTCCAGTAATAGCACTTAGATCACTACGCTAACCCTAACGGGGTAAAGTTACTTGACTCCCTCACCTTCCCTTCTTCTTCGTAACACTTCGCCAGTAGATCTATGTTTTCTGTTTTGAATGCTACATTTGTATATTTGTATGTATTTTATTTTGTGTTTTTAGTGAATTAAATATTTGTTTGTGATTTAGCTCTGTGTTTTTGTAAATCATTTTCTTTTCTTTTGTTACAACTTCTAACACGTAACACACACTTGAGCGATCATGTCTCGAAAGAGACATGACTAACTGGGCAGACGATTTTTCCCCAGTAGAGTGCCATTACTTCTGTGGTAGACTGTTTGCCAAGCAAGCCTATTAAACATAATCTGTCCTGTTATTTGACCCATAGTAGGAAGAAAATAGAGATTAATACCTTCCCTTAGGATACTTGCGCGAAAGTGAATGCAATGAATTTAACTGGAATTCGAACACGGCTCTCCGATTTCTTGTTCAGAGCCATTATCCACTGCACATTCATATATAGACGTGCTGAACAAAGAAAAAATGCTAGTAGATAGAATTCTCATCTAAAATGCACAATCTAAGTAAATAAAAATATGAAATCATCAGCTGAAGTGACTACATCTTTTATGTGACATGTCCTTTCAGGACGTAGGCAATCATGGCTTTCCACATCTTCCTGTCCCTGGTGGCTCTTAGCACGCTTTTTCCGCTTGCACCATGCAACCCTCATTCCGTCATCCACTTGATCAGGTCCTTCAAGTATGTTATCCGTTGCTTTCCACCAGTCCCTCTTTGTCTCTATCTGGCCTGTTAGTATCAGGTTTTCCAAGCCCTCCTTCCTCATTGCATGTCCCAGTAAATTTAGTTGCCTCTGCCTGATGCGCAGTATTAATTTCCTTTTCGTTTTCATTCTTTCCAATATCTCGTCATGCTCAGTTCACAATATCCGCAACATCCTTCTGTAGAACCACATTTCAGCTGCTTCAAGTTTTTCATTCATCTTCAAAGATATTGTCCAACATTCACTGCCATATTGAAGAACCGACATCACATAGCAATCCAGTACTCTCCTCTTTGTTTCTCGGGAAATTGTCCTGTTTCTTAATACCCTACTTAACTTCTTGAATGCTTCTTTCGCCATGTCAGAAGTACGGAATTTGGATAGTTTGTGAAGGACTACCAAAAAAAAACTAATACAGTATCAGTGATCATTTGAGCACTAGGATCTTGTACAAAAACATTAAAAAAACCTTTCAGGTCTTAGATTGTGATTTAAAAGCGAAGTTATCAGAAAAAAAGCATACCTGCCCAGAACATCAAGTATACTTGGAAAAGTATTAACGACAGAATGTCGGTACAATAAATAAATGGCCGATTTATTTCCTAAATATTTTTGTGAGCGTTGTTACCCTTGCTGGAACATTTCAAGACAATTTTTAAATGCCAGATAAACATTAATAATTGTTGTTGAAGATGAAGAAGAAGAAGGCGCTGCCTTCTTTTGCTAATAATTTTATTTTCTGACCACCTGTTGGGACTTAATATCTTAGTACCAGATATGGTTGCAGAATCAATATAAATTGATAAGTCATAAATTCTATTTTTACACGAAGTCTAAGCAAATATTGTATTGTAATGACAATGAGGAAAAGAATATAAAATTTGATATTTGAGATCTACGTTCATTGTTATACAGAATGGATTGATAATAAACAAAATATAAACTTACCTTAATATCTTGTGATCAATTATATATATATATATATATATATATATGGACATTGAAATCAACAATAAGCTGCGACAATGTTTCAGGCTTATACGCAATCGATAGTTTATATGTCGACGCTGGGCGTTGACTTCAATGTTCACTTTTATATTTACACTGTGCCTGATATTGACCAGTTTAACCCATAAACATAGCCTGCCTGCCTTAGCAATATATATATATATATATATATATATATATATTATAAATGAATACACCAATCAAATGCGTACGTATGTACGCAACGGCACATATATACATATATATATGCTAAGTCAAATTCTCCTCTCAATTTTCCTCCCACAAAAATGCACCAATATATGCAGACCTACATATACCCAATATTTGAAAAAAATTAATCAGTTTGTCTGAGGATCGCAAAAGCGTGACTCCCAGGGTCACAAACTGACACCTAACTGAATATGTTAACTCTATCACTGATAATGAGCGCTTTCAAACAAGTACCGCTAATATATAATATTATATAACAAATTGTATGTGTGTGTATATATATATATATACATACATGTGCGTATATATATGTGTATGTATATATATATATACGTATATATGTGTCTATATATATGTGCATATATATATATACATACATGTGCGTATATATATGTGTATGTATATATATATATACGTATATATGTGTCTATATATATGTGCATATATATATATACATACATGTGCGTATATATATGTGTATGTATATATATATATACGTATATATGTGTCTATATATATGTGCATATATATATATACATACATGTGCATATATATATATATATATACACACATGTGTGTATATATATATATATATATATATGCGTGTATATATATATGTCTATATACATGTGCATATATATATACACACATGTGTATATTTATATATATATATATGTGTGTGTGTGTGTGTGTATATACATGTATATATATTTAGTATATCGAGGCAGCAAGAAATTTTCTAAACATATGCTGTTAAATATAAGAGACAATGAATGTCTTATGTTTAATCATGAGCCGTTCTAAACGTCGTATCTTTGCTTTAATTTCAATTGAAAATAAAGACAAAAATTCTCCAACATTTGGATAATTATTTATTGATTTTCTTCTATGCTTTCGGCTCACATGAGCCATCTTCAGAGAGGTTGTTTAAACTGAATTATTATAACATCCACCATCACGAACGATTTTATTTTGTGTTGACATAAAACTCCGATTGGCAACGGCAATAGTTATCAAAAATAATAAACGCAGTTCTTAAATTTGCAATGCGGTTTTATGACGTCACACCGCGTGATAGCACGAAATGACAACAAAACCATGTAATCAAATGCAATGTAATATGTTATTTCCGGTTTTAAAGTTGATTTTATTGAGTGTTGGTTGTTTAGATTTGATGTACATGGCCTCCAATATCTGCAGGTTCCTCTTACTGTGTGTATGAGTAAGGATCACAGTATTTTTGACCAAAATCTGTCTGATATTACCTACATGCTGATGTTGTTCAGAGAAATGTTGTTTAATAGTACTCTGATCAGAAAGATGACATGTAAGTCTACGGGAGAGCGTGGTTGTAGTAAAATCAATATATGTACTAGGTTTTTTTATTAGTATCAGAGATGCAATCTCTGAATAGACATGTAAATTGGTACACTACATTGGTTTTTTGTAGAGAATTTAGTTTTGTTGGAGAATTTTTGTCTTTATTTTCAACTGAAATTAAAGCAAAAATACGACGTTTAGAACGGCTCATGATTAAACATAACAGACATTCATTGTCTCTTATATTTAACAGCATATGTATATATATATATATGTGTGTGTATATATATATACACACACACACACGTGTATATATATATATATATATACACACACACACGTGTATATATATATATATACACACACATGTGTATATATATATATATACACACACGTATATACATATATGTATACACATGTATGTATATACATATACACACACACATGTATGTATATACATATACACACACACATGTATGTATATACATATACACACACACATGTATGTATATACATATACACACACACATGTATGTATATACATATACACACACATATATTTTAAGTATTTTAAAATGGGGAATTACTTTTACAATCAACCTATATATATATATACATATATATATATGTATGTGTGTGTGTGTGTGTGCGTGCGTGTGTTTCGTACTTCGTTTGTTGTCATTTTTCGTTTTTCATTCTTGATTCTTTTTCCCAATCAGTAGAAGTCAATTATAAATATTGCTGCTTTTGAAGGAATTGCTTATAAAAATTATGAATCACATTATTATGCTTGAATTCAGTTCGATCCACGCTGGATGGTCCAGAGTCTCAGCTTTATGTCAGATTATCATCATCAGACTGTCGACTAATTCATTCGTTGATAGATTTGGGGAGAAATCAACTTCTTTCTCCTCATCATTCATTCAAAGGCTTTCAGATTAACTCACGGAGGCCCAATTTTATCTCCAGATTTGACTAAAACTTAAACAGTTGAAAGAGCAACAACGTGCAACTAACTTACGTCATCCCATCCATTCTTGGTAATGAGGGTTGTCTCCCTTATAGTGGTTCAGTAAAACTCCTTTATTGGCATAGGAAACTGACTTACCTACAAAAGAGAGAGAAAAAATATTAGTATATATATATATCTTTTATTGGTTTTCAAGAAAGAAAGAACATATAAAAAGCGTTTCAGAAAATTCGGCATGGAAATGATTAATCAGTCATAATCAATAGTCATGCAAATGTAAACACATGAAAGCGGACTTGTGGGTGATGAATTATATTTCCCACTATAGCCCTTTTCTCGATAGGCTATTGCGATTTTTTATGAGAGATATTCAGAGGACATTTATTTTTTTGTCACCTTGTTCAGACTTCACAGCAAAAACTCACCATGCCACTTGCACTCATTTTACTTATCTTCAACCTCTTCGTATTTGATTAGCAAGGACGAAGTTCCACTTAGCTTATGAACTCAAGAAGCAGCTGTCTTTTCTTGATGTTAAGTATTAAAGTGTGTGTAAAAGTTTCCAATAATTTTTTAAACATTTTTTGTTCTAACGTTCACCCAAGTACAAGGCTCGAGATCACTCAAGGTAGTAGATTACTAAATGAGGTAATGATAAGGATGTAAGAAGAAGTGGTAAGGAATGTAGATTATGAGGATAACGATATTTCCTCAGAATTCACGGGTTTCGTTGCATAGACTCACAGTATGTAGCAGAACTTAGCTTTTTTTAGATTTTTTTTGCAAGGGTTGCCGGCAGTTTTGAAGGTCGTATGATTACTATGAGTATCGTCACGTTTTAGCGGAAAAAACATCATAGCGTTATGAAAAAGGCCACAAACTTGACGAAAATAAAGTTTTATCGTCAAAATATTGATGTTGTTATTAAGATGAAAGACCAAAGTATTTTTAAGTTATATTTTGAAATTTTTTAATCCTTTCTAATAACACGTTCGAAATTTTGGTTAAAATCTCGTTTAACATTTAACGTTGACTTTTTTGGCGCTTGTTTTCCGTTGAAAACCCATTTGTTTGGAAGTTTTTGTTAAAATCAAATAATTGCTTAATTTTAATAAAATGTCCAGGACTTATTCAAAAATGAATGAAATTCTTTTTGACATGTTTTTTCCAGGAAAGTTTGGTGAAAACTTTAAAAAATTTGTTACCCCACTATTTACTTAATTTAATGAAATTTCGCACAGAGCCTTCTTATTTTTGAAATATTTTTTTGTTAAAGGTAGGAATCATTGGAGATTGTAAATCACCTACTATTTTTTCAAATTTACACTAACCGAAAATCTGCTCTGAATTGAAAAATTATGAATCCAATGAAACTATGACATTACTTAACTGGTAAAACTTTTAATTGCTTTTGTAAATATGTAAAATTAAGGACATTATTGTCTGAAGAAATAAAATTTTTCTAATGAATAATGAATTTTTACAAGAATTTTAAAATTCTTTTTTACATTTTAGTAATAATAATTTATAATAGTTTAAAATCGTTTAAAATTCTGTATTTGGCTATTTATTGGATATGATATAATAATTAAGTGGCAATGAAATTTACGAGTCCAAAATTACAAAAATTAATAAAGGTAGTTGTGCTATTCTATTTTTAGTATAATTTTTTATTTTGCATTTGTTACTTAATACGTTCATTATTTTCATGTATAGTAGACTAAAATGACCATTATTATGAAAAGGTTACGTAATCTAAGAGTTTTGTTTCGTCACTTAGTTTTATGAAAATTGTCATTTATGGTTATCTATACTAGCTGTCATTATTACTTCGTCATTCAACAGTTCATCAAACGTTCGATCAGATGAACACAACCAATCGTTAATAATTGGTTGTATATTGTTTTGTTATGCTATAAGAAAGTAATATTTCTTTCAAATCAGATTAATTTTACTTTCATTTTTCTAATTTTACGAAAATAAAGTGTTAGAAATCTTTTGAAATATTTTTAAAATTGCTGAATTTTTGTTTGTTTAAAAATTTCTTAAAATTAAGTAAATGGCCGCTTTTAAGGAAATTTTAAGAAATCGAAAATAAATGTGACATTCTAATCTATGTAATTTCTACCTGAAATACACCAGAATTTTTTGCTTAATGGAAATAATAAATTTAATCCTTAAGCTTTTAATTAAATCTAAAATGAAATCAAGAATGATTTTTCATTTTAAAAAATTAATTTTAATCTTAGGTATCGAAAATTTCTGCCGAAAAAGTGGAAGTACCTAGATTACTACAAAACCATTTAGGGCGATAAATATCGAATTATTTATGGCGAAACGCATCACATTTACATGTGTTAAGAAAGCTCAGCCTTAGCTTACGCTGTTTGTGAAGGAGAAAACACTCATTACCAGAAAGGATTGGCTCAAACAGAAGCGAGGCTATTGTAGAGGCTCTGGTTTTGAAGAAAGTTGAACGGGGAGCTTCAACAATTTATTCAACAATGAACTAATAGAGACTACAATGAATATCGTTGTAAACATTTAAACCCCTAAGCAATATCTATTGTTTAAATTAGTTATATTTATAAAGAGTTACAATGGTTAGATGTAACCGGAAGCACAATGCTAACGGTTTTTTCTCGCACTTCTCAGTCCTGGAAATCTCTTCCACCTTCTCGCTTTCTAGTCAACATTGATCTTCAAAAATTTAAATACAATCTCAATTCATATCTTCTGTCTTCTTAATTTCTGTTCTTTTACTAATCTCTTGTGTCTTAGTGGATTTATTTCCTTGCTTGGTGTGAAAGGATTAAAGAAAAAAATGCTCATTATTACAGACAGGGCATCAATAAATTTAGACTGTGTATATATGGATCAACGATGTCTGGTGACTGTCAGTTTTATGCTTCAAGTGGAGTTTTACATTAGATCGTACAAACTGACACACACACACATATATATATATACTTTGAAAATTTGGTTGGTGGTACAAAAGTTCATAACTGCCATAAATAGACTAAAATATTCATTATTACCACTTATAATGATTATATTTATAAAATAAAATTGAAAAACGGGCTAGCTAACCGGTATCGAACCTCGCTTAACAGAGGCAAATCGAGGCTAATAAAAGAATTATTATATTTTTAAAAATATGAGAGAGAGAGGGAGAGTAGAATTTCCTAAATGGAAATGAGTTGGAGGCCAAATATTTGTTAATTTCCTTTTCACAGGGAAGGTTTTAAAGATTGAATCAATATATATATATATATATATATATATATATATATATATATATATATATTCGAAACATATACTGTTAAATATAAAAGAAAATGAATGTCTATAATGTTTAATCATGATCCGTTCTAAACATCGTATTTTGGCTTTAATTTCAAAGAAAATAAAGACAAAAATTCTCCAACATTTGGATAATTTTTTATTAAGTTGATTCTAAGCTTTCAGCTCACATGAGCCATTTTCATCGTCTTTATAACATCTTTGAAGATGGCTCATGTGAGCCGAAAGCTTAGAACCAATTCAACTGAAATTAAAGCTAAAATACGATGTTTAGAACGGCTTATGATTAATCATAACAGACATTCATTGTCTCTTATATTTAACAGTATATGTTTAGAAAATTATTTGCTGCTTCGATACACTATATATATATATATATATATATATATATATATGTGTGTGTGTGTGTGTATATTTTGGAGAAGTGTCCTTTACCCTCTACGCCATGCGAACCAGGCTGTATTGTGAAAGATTACATCTAACCTTGAAACACAGCAATTTATTCTAAGATTTTTATCATCACCTTGTTTTTTTGGTTCTTGGTACTCTTAGCAGCCTTATTATCTTTATTTTTATGAGATGAAGTATTGTCAACGATTATCAGATTGCTATTTACTTTCATTTTGTTCCTTCCATTTTATTGCGAATTTACTCAAGCCACTAGTCTCCGGAAGGAATCTTTACACTTGTAAGCTTTCGCTGCAACAGGTGGGTTATCGAGAAACTACTTAAACATATATAAAATAACGACAATCAATATAAATAAAGATGGTAAGTGAGAGACGATGCCAATCTAATATGTATTACCTTCCGGGATAAGTATGATAGGGTAGTGTTGTTTGTCTCTACTCTCAGATCTTAACTACCACACTGACCTTTTGTGACGAGTCCTTTCTTAGTTTTCAGTACTTTCGGCTTCAAGCGATTTCTCGGTTTAATTACGTTTCATATATTCTCCTTGCTATCGTCAAATCTTTTTTTACAATCAAGATGAACACAACGTTATTTCTTCGCGTAATGTTTTAATAATAAACAGAATTTACTGTCTTTATATTATTTTTCTTAGTCCTTTCGCCATCCGATTGTGACTTGTTATACCAATATTCAATAGATACACACTTTGTGCTGTTTATTGAAACGGTCAAAGTCAGAAATATAATTGCTTCTTTTATACGTGGTATCCTTTCAGGGCGTACGAGATCCATGGCATCTTGTCTTTTAACTTCTGTTTTTGTGGTTCTGTTATCCGGTTTTTGATTTATATCAGCAGTTTTTTGTATTTTATTTTCTATTCAGCAGTTCCTAGTTTGTCAGATATTAGTCTAGTTTATTATTAACATTTCAGATAACTTTATCTGTCGTTTTAGGTATGCAGTAACATAGCATTAAATGACACTTTCTTTTGTTTTTACGGGCATCGAAATAACTATCAACTGCAATATCACTGAAAATCTAATCTAAATATAAACTTATTTGTAAATGAAATTTGTGTGTGTGTGTGTGGGGGGGGGGGGTGTCCGTTACCTATAGACTCCGAAACGGCTGAACCGATTTTCTTGAAAATTTACAGTTGTACTATAAGCGTCTGCGAGTGTTCTTAGCTAGGTTTTGTGTCGAAGTACCCCTGATAAATATCGAAAATCGATAATCGAAAAAATCGGGTGAAAGAAGGAGTGATCCGATTTTAATCAAATTTGATACACTCATAGACAAAGACATAAGAAACGATATTCAGAAGTTTCAAGGTTGCAGTTCTTACAATAGTGCAGAACATCGATTATATATATATATATATAAGGCAAGATGTTTGTGTGTCTGTTTCTGTTTATCTGCCTGAATGTCTGTATTTTTCAGCCCTTTTATTTTAGTTTTTGCTTCGGGTTTGGCTCTAAGTAGGTATAATTGTAGTTCTTAGTCTTAGTCATGATACCATTTACTCAGAGGACTTATTTAGCCTTCAAAATTCAGCTTACGACGAAAAACAACATGTTTGATATCGATAGCAGGAAATCAAAATTTGACTTACATCCATTCATTTTTCTTTCAGTTTACGGTTTTGCTTTAATTATTGCTTTTTAGTCTTTCGTGCCAACGTCCAAAGAGTCCGAGCTCCAGGACCATGGATTAGTTTTAAAGCTTTCATTACACCCGAGCAACGCCGGGCTATATTGCTAGTATGGCTATAAGCAAGAGCTTTTCTTTTTATTCACAATACATCTTGTACATTTATAAATCTACCATTTGTCTGTGCATTGAATACTGTTGCTATATCTATTCTTGCTATACATCTTGATGTTCTCAAAAAGCCCCAAAAAGGATCTGCAATTTAATCGGTCCTGATATGACATCTCGACCTCAATCACTTTCGTATTGACGTGATGTGACTTCCCTCTGTCTTTTTTACATTATTTCCATGACAACTGCTCTGAGGAGTTTTTTCCCTGTTACCCTTACCACATAAATTTATATATGCTACTAGAGTGTCATTTAGGTCCCACTCTTTTAGTTGAAATAATTAAATGTATCTGCCTCTTCTACTCTAACACAACCAATAGTTTAAATGCAACCTCAATTGCCATCTCATATCTCCCTGATATCCAATCATCTTTTAACCTTTCTTCAACACAACCTGGATTATATATCTGTAAACCATTACGTATTAGTGGCGGTTCCGCCTTGCTTAGGGTGATATTATTTTTTATAATCATATCGCCCCAAGCAAGACATTTTATTGCCTTTGTGTTGCAGGTGGTTACATAGAAGGAAACTTATGAACAAGAGTGACAGGTTATAGGGGGAGTCAGAAAGTGGGTAAGAGAAGGATGAGAATACTGATGAGAGTCGAGTGGACGGAGCAGGGAGCATGATATATATATATATATATATATATAGAGAGAGAGAGAGAGAGAGAGGATGCAGGTTAGTGACATATGAGATGACTATTGATTTTACATTTAAATTCTTGGAGATCGTAGTTGTCGGGGAAGCGAGTAAATGGAAGGGAATTCCACAGGTGGAAAGTGCGTGAAAAGAAGCTGATGGAGTAGAATTTGCCTTTACATTTTATTGGTTTCACAGTAAAATAGTGGGCCCTACTTGCTAATCTTATGGCACCAGTGAGCTAAGTTCATCGAAGCAGAATTCGTGAAAGTATTTGTAGAAGAAACACAAGGAAGCCACATTGCGCCGGTGAGAAAGTGACTGCAGCTGAGCTGCCAAGTTCAGATCGATCACATTATAGATTCCCCGTTGGATTTTGTCAAGGACACCTAGGTGGATAGCAGGAGAACCCGATCAGATATGGGCAGCAGTATTCAATGCACGGCCGGATGGTAGATTCATATATATGCAGGAATGTTTCAGACGAGAAAAGCTTCCTGGCCTTACGCAGAGAACCGACATTCTTATAATAAAAAATAAAAATAAAAACAAAAACAACTAACAAATTAGAGGTATCGATATGAATCAAGTACAGAAAGTTAAATATCTGGAAAGTGTTTTAATAGAAGATGATAAAGGTGGCACCGAAATTCGAAGATGTGTCGGACTAGCGAAAGAGAAATTTCAAAAACTGAAAAAAAATGTTCGTTAGAAACAAAGAAAACAAATCTTGTAATGATATAGGTATGAATGTAAATGCTGTGAAATCGCCCCACAGATAACGAGAACACTGAACGCAACATAAAAGGGATTCTGCAGAAGGATACTGAGAATTCTATGTACGAATCGAGTAAGCAACGAAGATGACAATACAAAGAACGCTTATGCTCAGAATCCGACAGAGACGCCTAATGAAGGAGGAAAGTCTTGGAAAAATTTACCCTCACAATGTAAGCGGACCAGAGAAATTGGGTGAAGCATCCAGTTATCTAGTAGACGAATTTCTGAAAATAAATGGCGGGACACGGGTTGGCAAAGGGAGAAACACTGCTAAGCGGCACAGTTGATGGTAGGTTGTAGAGTGTCATGATCGCCAATGTGCAGATATATAAAGAGATACATAAATAGATAAATATATAAAGAGATATACATACGATGGAGAGATAAATATTTATATTGCTCAACTTTGTCTCGTTATTAATATCTAATAATTCAAACTTTCTTCTTCTTCTTCATCTTTTTCTTCTATGTGCCGTGTTCGTTCGGGACGTAGGCGACCATGGCCTTTTACGTTTCCCTATCCCTGGTGGCTCTGAGCACGCCTTCTCCTGTTACACCATGCAATCTTCGTTCCGTCATCTACCTGATTAGGTCCTTCAAATATGTTATCCGTTGCTTTCCCCTGTCTCTTTTCCCTCTGTCTGGCCAGTTAGTATCAGATTCTCCAAGCCCTCCTTCCTCGAATTGCATATATGTAGAAACGATATCTGTAAGATCTATCGGCATTTTTCGGTGCCTTGTCATACCGTGGATAAAATAGGACTACTGTATTTGAATTATTTATACTTGGGCTACTGTCCTCATCATAGCTGTTATTATTATAAGGTTTCTGCTCTTGTCTACCAATCTTCATCAGCAGCTTGTCAATCCGGGTAAACTTTAAAATGTCAATCGCAACCCTCTATGTAATCTACTTAGTTGAATTCTCGTTTTGCTCACCTTGCCTTGAGGTATTTCTATTTTAGTACTTTTCAGTTATTACTCTTCTCGTTTACACTAAGTTAAACTCTGCAGGGCTTGAACTCACAATGACAATGCCGAGAAATTCATGAATCAACCACGACCCTACTGTAATAATGGGATTGCTTCATAGACAAAATTCGCCACAAGCCGCGGTTCAAAGGAATATCACACATCGCTAGAAATTTATTTTCTGTCTGAAAGGAATCTTCTGAACCCCAGATCTCTGGTTGAGATTGGTTAAATTAGAGAGACAATCATGCAGGATGTTGGCCTGATACTATTCGTACGACTAATACGACGTATAATTGGTGAAAATTCAATGGGCAATTTCTGTAAAATCGAGGAAATCAGAGGCAGGAAATCAGTGATTGGTCGGCATCACGGATTAATTAGTTGAAAGATGAAATCGGCGAGAGAATCTCAGTAAAATCCGCCTCAGAAGCAATGGCGCTCCGTCAAGACTTGATTGTCATCATTGTTGCTGTCTTTTAAGTTTCGCCTTCTCGTACTTGGCTGACAATAGCCTTTCACAAAGTGTTATTAATATTTGCAAGCAGTCTTTCAAAGCTATTCTCCTCCACCGTGCCTTCGTCTTTCTACTTATTCTTATGCTTGTTGCTGGTGGTATTGTTTTCCTTGGTAGTCTTTTCTTTCTTGTCTTCCTGCTTTTTGATTTGCCTTTTCTTTTTTATCTTGTCAGTTTTCCTATCGTTATTTTGGTTATTTTCTGTCGATTTTGGCGTTATTTTTTCTTTGTCTTCCATTCTTCTTCGGTCTTTGCTCTGCCAATGTCTTTCTTTCTTTCTTTCTTGGTTCCGTCAATGTGCTTGTTTGTTTCTTTCTGTTTTGTTCACTCAATGCCATTCTTTCTTGTTTTCTTTCCGTCAATGTGTTTCTTTCTTTCTTTCTTTAATTCTTCTTTTCATTGCGTCGATGTGTTCTTTCTTTCTTCATTCCGTTGTTTTTCTTTCTTTCTTTCTTTGTTGTGTTATTGTTTTTCTTTCGCCTTACTCTCTTTTTCGATCTGTCAATATCTTTCTTTCTTTCGTCGTTCTGTCAAGTTCTTTCTTTGTTCCGTTATTGTCTTTTTCTTTCTTTCTTTTGTTATTGTCTTTTCCTTTCTTTCTTTGTTCTGTTATTGCCTTTTCCTTTCTTTCTTTCTTTGTTCTGTTGCTGTCTTTTCCTTTTTTCTTTGTTCTGTTGCTGTCTTTTCCTTCCTTTCTTTCTTTGTTCCGTTATTGTCTTTTCCTTTCTTTCTTTCTTTTGTTATTGTCTTTTCTTTTCTTTCCGTCAATATTTTGATGTTTTTTCGACCAGTCAATGTCTTTCTTTCTTTTTCCTTCTTTGTCTCTTTTTTCGATCTGTCAATGTCTTTCTTTCTCTCTTTTTTCAATCTATCAATGTCGTTTTTTCTTTCTTTCTTTTTTCGATCTATTAATGTCTTTCTTTCTTTTTTCGATCTATTAATGTCTTTCTTTCTTTTTTCGATCTATTCATGTCTTTCTTTCTTTTTTCGATCTATTCATGTCTTTCTTTCTTCATTCATCGCTCCGTCAATATAGTTATTTCTTCGTTCAGTCAACGTCTTTTTTTTTTCTTTCTTCGGTCTTCATTCTGCCAATGATTTTTCTTTTTACTTTTCGGTCATCTCTCCATCAATGTCTTTCATCTTCCACGGATTTCCATTTATCTTGTCTTGTCTTCCTTCTAATGTTTCTTCATCGTTTTTCAGATTCTCGCCCCTTTCTTTTCTTTCGCCTTAAATATTGTTTCTCTACTCCACCTAGTCTTCCGCACCCTCATCATTTTTGCTCCTATTAATAATATTACCACTACTACTATTACAACGAAAAAAAAAACTGTTTTCTCTTTTGCAATAGCAGCAATAATAATAACAAAACTTGTGTAATCAACATTCTTGTCCGTTTATTTTATTAAATGATAATAAAAACAAGAAAAGTGATGAGACGAGTGTTATTGGCATAAATACATTTATATATTTTTATAATGTTTATGGTTTGTGCCTTCATGTCTTTTCTATTCAGAAAATATGAATAATGCCATCAACTTTCGAGGCAATTTTTTTGTTAGGAATCTCAAAGAGATATTTAATATATAAATATATACTTTTATTTACAACACGAAACAACAGCCGCTTTCATGTAGAGTTTACTACGTATATTGATAATACTACTTCTAAGACGACGGAAAGAATGTTACTAATACTACTGCTAATATCAACATTATTATAATTCCTGCTATTACTATCGGTACTACCGATAATACTAGTAATACGAAAAAATTACACTCTTTGGTATTTAGTGGCTTTGTTTTTTTTTTAAATCACATCACGCCGAGCAAGGCGGTAACACCACTGATGTGCAGGGGGCGACATAAGAGAAAAAGAATTAGAGGAGAGTGAGGAGAAGGACGAATCAGTTAGAAAGGAGCAAGAGAAGGATGGTAATACAGGTGTGATAACAGTTGCAAAGGTAGAGAGAAAGGAAAGGATCTACAGGACGGTGCCAAAGAACTTGGGTCAAGTAGTTAAGAAATAAATATTGACCTTGCATTTAAATTCTTGGAGGTTGTAGCCGTCAGGAAAGCAAGAATAAGGAATAGATTTCCACAGGCGGGAAGTGCGGGAAAAGAAGCTGCAGGAGTAGAATTGTCGTCTGCATTTGGTTGGTCTAACAGTGAAAGGGTGAGACCCAGTTGCCAGTCTGGTTGCACGAGTAAACACCTGCTGCGGAGGCACCAGTGACTTAAGTTCGTTGGAGCAGAAGCCATGGAAGTATTTATAGAACAGACAAAGCGTAGCCACTTCTCGTCGGTGGGAAAGTGGCTGTAGTCGAGCCGCCAAGTCGGTACCTATCACATTACTGATTCTCCTTTGGAGCCTGTCAAGAACACGGAGATGAACAGCTGGGAACCTGACCATATATAGCAACAGTACTCCATGCACAGACGAATGGTTGATTTGTATATATGCAGGATGGTTTCAGGTGGGAAAAACTTCCTGGCTCGACACAGTGACCCAACCTTCCTAGCAGTGGATTTAGGTATTGACTCAATGTAGTGGTTCCACTTGAGATCAGAAGAAGGGGTAAGGCAGAGGAGGCGTAGAGTATTGTTTTCGAGAAGACTCGCTTGGTTCATGCTTATGAGAGGCAGGAGAGGTTGCCTGTGATGATTGACAGACAGCAGCTTGGTCTTAGACGCATTGAAATTTACAAGCCACCTTTTACCCCAATTCACCACAGAGTGTAAATCCCTCTCCAGATCGGTAGCGAGATTATGTTTGTCCGTCATGCATGGATTCTTACTGATGCGGGAGTAAATTGTGATGTCATCTGCGTAGATGCCTACTTGGCTCTTGATCTCGTCTGGGAGGTCATTTATAAAAATAAGGAAAAGCGTCTGGCCTAGGATAGAGCCCTGGGGGACACCAGCGTTTGTACATTAGGGTGTGGATGCATGCCCATTCAGGACGACCTTCATTTTGCTGTTATGCAGAAAAGATTGGATCAGATCATGCAATCGTCCGGTAATACCGTAACTCCGTAGCTTGCATAGACGGCCAGCGTGCCAAACCCTGTCAAAAGCCTCGGAGATGTCCAAATAAAATTCAAGGTAAAATTCAGGGTGAGTCGAATTTTTTATTACCCCTAACTTCTAAATTATGAGAGCAAAGACACGCGAAAAGAATTATTATTATCTGTTTTTAACTTGAGTTGATGATTAAATTCAGCCAAGTTCGAATTCTACTTGAATTCCTGGCATTCACTTACGCACAAATATCCTTGGGAAAGGTATTAATCCATCTCTTCCTTCCAGTTATGGGTTAAATAACAGGACAGTTTGGATTCTATAGCCTTGGTCGGCAACCAGTCTACCGCAGAAAGTAATGGCAATCTACAGCGGGATTATCTTCTGCCCAGTCAGTCATGTCTCTTTCGAGACATGATCGCCCAAGCGTGTATCACGTATGGCATTTAACTGACTGACTGATGAGTAAAACAGAAAGAATATAAAGAACATCCATAAATTAGTTGCACAATCTTAAACTTTCATAAAACAAACACTGGCTTTCTCCAGGTGCTAGAAATTTCGAAGCAAACCTTTTATTTCGATCACTGGGGTATATCATTCTCGTTCCATGCCACTTCCGGATGCTATGTAGATATTTCCCTTTAACCCACTAAGTTGTTTATTCACTACTGATGTAATCAGGTATTGAGCTCAACTCTTTCGCTGAAGTCTCTTAGACAAATAAATCATTAAGTTAACGGTATATAATTTATGGGAAAAGATTAATAAATAAATAGATTTTTCTTTACATACATCAGAATTCGACACTGGCTCCATTATTTACACGCAACATATCTAGAAGATGATATTTGATTTCTAACTATAGATGCTGCAGTATCTGACTGGGGCATTCTTTTCTTGAGGTTATTCATGTTTTCAAATTTTGTATGATAACTTCTGTCTTTAATGCAGCCCTCTAAGATGTCCATAGGGTTTACCTCTGGTGACCTGTATTGCCAGGGAACTTAACCGTCTTTTAAAATATGAAGTTTGCAAGGATTTTACTGGAGCAACTCACGAACAGACAAAAAACCAATGAGGTGATGCATTATACTGCTGGAAAATAACTGTTGGATGCAAATGCAGTACAACAAATTCTTGTGAAAGATCAAGGTAACTCTAACGAATACAATAAGCGGTGGAATTTGTAAAGACAATTTATGGACAACCTGTATAATCAGTTTAGCCAGCTCCGGGCAAGATATGGCGCCAAGATTCCATCTGATACTTGTAAAGATCGGTCGAAGAAATAAA
Source organism: Ascarosepion bandense (assembly GCA_037127315.1). Classification (NCBI taxonomy): domain Eukaryota; kingdom Metazoa; phylum Mollusca; class Cephalopoda; order Sepiida; family Sepiidae; genus Ascarosepion; species Ascarosepion bandense. Next base: position 4,629,542 of record JBBBDQ010000201.1, read on the forward strand.
TATTCTGTGTCTGAATTCGTGCCTGAAAACGTTACGGCTCCTCACCGGTGTTAGAGCTCTGATTAAAAATCAACATGTCTTAAAATTAATGCTGATTTCTAGTTAGGCAAAGATATTCTCCCTGCAGTGAAGATTGGCATAAAGAAATAAACTTTTCCTACACTAAGTCTGGATTACTAATGAACGATATCATGACTAATAAATACATAAAAAATTGTGTGAAGAATAATAGTTCGTAGACTTTTTTGGGTGAAAAAGTTGAACACTTTATAAAGGTTGGTGTTCAGCTCAAGAAAATGAAGCTGTAAACAGAACCTCCATCTAAGATGGTAGATTTGATACAAAGTGACAGGTAAGATTGTCCGATTTGGGAAATCAGGAGGTTAGCCCCGTTCTCTTTTTTTAAAAAATGCAATGAGAAATGTAAATACTGGTAAAGAGGGTCATTTGGAATTTGATTTTGGTTGTCTTTTGCATCTGGGCCAAATGTAATGGAGTCAGAATTCTTTAAACTGGTTTTAAACCCTGATCTGTTTTGCTTGTGTTTCCAAATTTATTTATTGGCATATACTATAAGCAATAAATTAATCAAAGTTGTTACCTCATGAATTCGACAGTTCCAACTTAGAAATTTAGATTTGAATCCTAAATGGCTTATATCCGTATTTTCGAAAAAAATGAAATTATCAGTTGATAATATTCAGTCTGTCAGTCAATGAGTTAATTGCTATACGCGATACAACCATGGGCGATCATGTCTCGAAAGAAATATGACTGACTGGGCAGATATTTTTTCCGCAGACTATAGAACCCAAATCCGTTCTTATATTTAACCCATAGCTAGAAGGAGAAGAGACGCATTAATACCTTTCCCAAAGAGTATTTGAATGACTAGGTAGAAGATTTTCCCGAAGTTGCTATTATTTACGATAGACTTGTTGCCAACCAAGGCTATAGAACTCAATCTGTTTTTTACTTAACCCACAGATGGGCGGAGATGAATTAATACCTTTCCCAAGGAAGGCAAATAATTCAACTGGGATTCGAACTCGACTCTCAGATTTCTCGTTCTGAGCCGATATCCACGGCACCATCACGCACATTCACATGATCTCTGATAGAACGTCAATCAATATTCACTGATTTCTAATGAAACATCAGTTAATGATGCTTGCCGTTTAAGGTTTTTGTTAATCATTTCACCCCACCAAGAAGGGCAATAAAGCCACTAAGAAGTTACTGAGCGCCAGAGAAAAAAATATTAAGAGAAAAAAAATATTAAGAGAAGAAAAATTTACAAGAGTTAAAAATCGATTGTTTTCAAGGTCAATGTTCTTTGGAAAAGAAGAAGCTACAAGAACGTTCTATGAGCGAGAAATTGCGACAGAAAAATATTAGCATATAAATTATGATTCCATCTAGTCATTTTAATTGTAAAAAGCTGAGATATTGAACCCAATCAAATACTGCGCAAAAAATCATAAAGTTTACTTAACAATAGAGAAAAGATCTTCAGGACAATTACTATGAAAGTATTCACAGAAAAGCCACAGTAAAGCTAGATTACTGTGACGAGAAAGTAATTGAAGTCGAGATGCCAGGTCAGTTCTAATAACATAGCAGATTCTTTCGATTTTTTTCAAGAATCTTTAAGTATATAGCAGGAGCCAAGATCAGATATGACCGCAATATTCAAACAAGCACGAATCGTAGACTTGTAAACATCTATGATAGATTCTGACGAGAAAAAAAGAAGCCTAGTGCGAAACAGTTGACACTTTCTTCCAGATGATCTAGCAAGTGATTCATTATAGTCTTTATACTTCCTGTCAGCGGAAAACTTTAGTTCAAAAGAACGCAATGAGTCCCTTTGATGGAGGTTAGCATCAGCCGTTCTGAAAGAAAACAAAATAATGTGATAGTTTACTTATAGCGCCAATTAGATTTGACACAAGGACGTAGGTATGGGGTACCCAGTGAGGACGGAACTCACTACTCAGTTGTCATAGATTCTACCAAGACAAGCTTGCTAACCGTTACACAACGTCCAAAAATGGTTCTGATATGGTTAAAGTCCTAAACAAACTTAGAAGATTTTGCAGAGAAAATCTTATAACCATATTCTGTTTTGATATAATTTCGAACAGGCATACACTCTGCCCTGAAGCTGAAACAATTGCTCAGCTTCAGTCACTTTCTCACTAACGTAGTGTGGCTTCCCTCTGTCTCTTCTAAAAATATTTTCACGGCTTCTGCTCAGATGAGATTCGCTCCCTAGTGCCCCCCACTGCATGAGTTTAGCCGAGCTACTAGACTAGATCCCACCCGTTGACAGTGTAACCAATCAAATGTTACCTGAGCTTCTACCCTCAGCTTCTTTGCTCACTCTTCCTGCTTGTGGAATTCCCTTCCATATACTTGCTTCCCCGACAGCTCCAAGCTCTAAGAATTTAAATGCAAAGTCAATTGCCATCTCTTATCTCCTTGACTTGCATCCTTTCGCTAACACCCCTTCTCTCTTGTTCTCCTTTTCCACTTAAATCTCCAGCAGCTCTATTCATACCAGTGTTCTCATCCCTCTTTTACCCATTCTCTGACACCCTCGTGACCTGTTCATCTTTCTCTTCATTCTCCTATGTAACTCCCTGCATACTAGTGGCAATACTGCCCTGCATGGGGTGAAATGATTTAAAAAAAATGAGGACTTAACTTTGCTTATCATGCTTTTACAAAGCTGTCAGTGTTCATGAGAAACAAACTTGTGGTGCCACATTCTATCAGAAAATGTTCATAATGTTGTTAATGCTTCATTCTGTTAGTAATGTGTTAATACATTCTAATAGTCATACTTTCACCACAAGTCTGTATTAAAAACAATCAAAGAAAGAACTGATGTCTAAATATATAACTATCACAAAAATTAGATACACCAGAACATCATTCTGTTTTATCTGCAGAAGATATCACTTCAAATTGAGTGAAGAGAGTGAACAATTTCAAGTTTAAATGCAAAGTCAATTGCCATCTCTTATCTCCTTGACTTGCATCCTTTCCCTAACAACCCTTTTATCATGTTCTTCTTCCTTTCCAATCTACTCTCGTGCAGATCTCTTCACATCAGTATTCTCATCCTTCTCTTACTCATTCTCTAACTCCCCATAACTTGTCTCTCTTTCTCATCACTCACCTCTTATGTAAGCCCCTGCGCACCAGTGGCAGTTCCGCCTTGCTTGCGATGAAATGAATAGAAAAAAAAATTATGTAAATATCAGAACCGGTGGAACTGAAAAATGGAGTTTCTGGTGCATTTATCATGGAAACAGTGATAAGGTTTCCACTCGACTTGCGACTTTGCAACTGTATAAAGCGGATTGTAGGCTAGAGAATATGTCAAATTCTACAAAGTGGGTGTAAAACATTTTAAATCAGGATTGAATAATTTCAGTCAAAATCTGGTAATAACACCCCATTTGTGATATTACATGACATTTTTAAGGATTAAAGCAAAAACTACATATGATGTGCCTTGCTTCATGTCAAGACCGCTACGGAGTTCGTGTTCTGATTGGAATCAACATGATTTCACATGCTGAATTTCTTAGCAGGCTGTTAAAACTCATCTTGCTTTTAAGTTTTGCATACCAGGTTCAGTGTACAAGTCTGCTTCACAATTTTCTCGATTCGTGATAGACGAAGCCATGCCTAATAAGTACGCAAGCAATAGAAATTATCTATTCATATGTTTTGTGTTAGACATTTTTTATCCACATTGTCAACTGACTGAAATTCGCACTGACGTTGTTCAATTTTCAGCTAATTTTATTGTTGATTGTTCAGACAAAGTTACAAGCTAACTCTTGAGTAAAGACAAAAAAAAAAAATAAAAAACAACTAGTATACTACCCGTCAAAATATTATTTTCCGATAGGTCGAAATGTTGGGATTATGAGCCGTCTGTGTAAATTGATTGGCACACACGTGTTGAAGCTGGGATGCTAATGAGTTTAGACCCTGTTATGGGGAAACACACCTATTCCTCAGATAAGGGACTCTCCCTCCTATATTAAGAGTTCTTGGGAAGTTCATAGGAGTTATTTAGACTTCTATCGGAGTTTAGTAGAACTACTAGGCAGTTGATAGTCGGCAGTTAGCCGAATACTAAGGAGTCAGTTTTCAGTGGGAGATTACCAAGTTTCTAACAATTTAAGTCGATTTTAACCGACATAGCACGATTATAACCTTCAGTGCAAAAACTACTCCACAACAGATCCAATGACTAAGGATTACATTTCTTTTATTGGAGACTTTCTGGGTTGAATTGAGAGCCATGGACCGAAGACGAGGTTTTAGAGAGAATGGAAACGAAAAAGTATCTAATACAGGGACACGTGAAGCGAAAGAAGAACTTGGAGAATCTGGTACTCACAAGGCGGATATAGGAAAAGAGAGACTGAGGAAAACCGTGCGTGACCTACTTGATGGGCTTATGCAAATGAATGACAGAGTAGGGTTTGGAAGAAAAAAAAACAAGACAAATAACTAAGAGCAACAAGTAACAGGAAGATGTGGAGAACCTTGATCATCTTTGGCATAAAGCGACACGGCACCCAGGAGACGACAGAAGATCAGGACGCCACATATATGATATCCAGAAACCATAATCTCTTGTTTCTGATTTGATTAGCCTCCTTATAAGATCATATGTTTTTTGTTTTGTACAGATATATTCATAGAATACTATCGATTTATTAAAAAAACTTTATTCGTTTAATGATTTTACCCCTTGCAAGGCGATAGAGCCACTAAGACGCAAAGGAGCACTGAATGACTAATGATAAAATCAAAGAAACTCGGTTAGCATGGCTGAGGAAAAACAAAACAAAAAGAACACAATTTAACCCTCTAGGGCCATTCGTATCATATTTGATACAGTATGAAAACAAGCCTTGAAAGAAATATTTTCCTGAAAAATTTTTTAAGAGAAATATTTTATAAATTTCAAATGAAAGCAGTACTGACTGCTCAGTCAATGAATACCAAATGTTTCCTTATAGGGAAATACCAAATGTTTCCTTATAGGGAAATACTGTATCAAATATGATACGAATGGCCCTAGAGGGTTAAACGGACAGAAGATGGCGAGTGACATTAAATTTATCTTTTATATATTGTAGAGTACTGAGCTGTGACGTGATGTCTGTCATTCAGGATGTTAGCAAATAATCTTATCGAAGATGAAGGAAAGATTCGAAGCAACAGAAATGTGCTTCTACAGAAGGATGATGAGGATACTAAGAAACAAACATGTGAGCAAAGACGAGGTTTTGGATAGAATGGGAAAGAAATGGAAACTTATACTTAACAAGAGATAAAGACTGCTAGAGTTTCTGGGATATGCAATGAGAAAGGAGGGCTTGGAGAATTTGATACTCACAGGACGGATAGAGACAAAGGAAATAATCGTGTTACATACTTGATAAGCATAAAAATGGATGGCAGAGCGTGGTTTCGGAGAAATCATGGAAAAACATATATTAAGAGCAAGAACAGAGAGGAAGAGGTGGAGGTCCATGATCGCATACTCCATGAAAAGACACGGCACATAAAAGAAGTTGAAAGGGAAGTAAAAATCCCAAAGAGAGTCTCACAGGCAAAACGTTTGATTGGAAACAATTTTAGAATAGAATTTACGGTTACTTGTATCAAATCCACAGTAAAATGATTGACCTACTTTTTAACTCATAGTCCGTTTCAATTTATGATGTCCAGTTATGAAATACGAAAATTAATCACAAAGATTGCCATGATAATATTTGCATAAATGGTGCAGAAAAGCCAGGTTGCGCCGGTGCGAAAATGATTGATGACGAGATGGTAGACTGGGATCGATAATATTGTAGATTCTTCTTTGGATTTTGTCCAGAATCTCAAGATGCATAGCAGAAGAACTAGACGTCATTCGACAACAGTATTCAATAAACGGACGAATAGTAGACTTTAAAATATGCAAGACAGAAAATAACCGATACTGACACTTTAGGTAAAATATAATGAAAAAATAATAATTTCGGAAAATTCGAAAAATCAAGTTAACACGACACCAAAAGGCGAACCTATAAAGTTAATTTAAAGATCTATTCATGAAGCATTTTATTGTTTGCAAATAAGAATTTCGTATAACAATCGAAAGTGGTGTTTTATTAAAAGATTAAACCTCAGAAGAAAAGACAGCGTACTGAATCCTTGCTTTGTTTAGATTGACTTTTATTAAACTGTCTTTTCATCATTGTCTCGGGCTTACGGCCTATCACGTTGAATACTCCGGTTCTCGCTCGATCACCGAAGTTAAGCAACGTTGAACCTGGTCAGTACTTAGATGAGTGAATACGCTTGGGAATACCAGGTACTGTAAGCGTCTAGTGACGGATGTGCGTTGTGGTGCAGTGGATATCGGCTCGGAAAGAGAAATCGGTGAGCCGAGTTCGAGTTGGATACCCTGCATTCACTTAAGCACTAGTACCCTTGGGAAAGGCATTAATCTGTCCCTGCTTTCCAGTTATGGGTTAAATAACAAGGGTAGGGCGTGGGGACCCTGCCCTTAAAAACAAATTCCAATGAAAAGAAAAATGTATTACTAGACACAAAACTTGTATAAAAAACAATAAATTCTTGAAAGAAAAATATATTACCAGCAATAAATAAATAAAGTTTAGTTGGCAATAAATGACCCGCCGATTTGCCACAAAACAATCATCATTGTCTTACTTCACGCTTATCAAACACCCGACTAAATTTTACAACCATTGCTTTCAGTCAGTCAGTTAAGCGCCATACGTGATACACGCTTGGGCAGAAGATTATTCCGCAGTAGGTTGCCATTGCTTTCTGCGGTAGACTGGTTGCCAACCAAGGCAATAGAACCCAATCTGTCCTGTTATTTAACCCATAACTGGAAGGAATAGACGGATTAATACCTTTCCCAAGGGTATCTGCGTGCAAGTGAATGCAATGAATTCAGCTGGAATTCGAACTCGGCTCCCCGTTTTCTCGTTCCGAGCCGATATCCAATGCACCACAACGCACATCCATTGCTTTACTTCCACTTTTTCCTCATACTTCTGAAATTATTATTTGATCCAGCATCAAGGCAGGAGAAGGGGCATTATTTAGGCAGAGAGGGCTGGGATCGTTACATGGCGCTTGATGCGTCTCCAAAACGGAAATTGCTGAGAAGGCATGAACATTTTTTCTCAGTTTTGCCATTAAACCCACTTCAAACCTCGGCCTTGTGTCACATTTGTAAGCGACGAAGGTACATTGAAAATTCGCGCCTTTATCTCATTCACATTTATATTTCTTTTGACATTATTGGTTTCTTTCTGTTTTACTTTTGCTATTCATGATAGTTTTATCGCCATCAGTGTTTTCTTTCCCTTTTGCCTTGATCTGGAAATTTCATTAATTTTGGGTCATTCATGCTATCATATCTTTTCAAACCCAATCTTCTCTTAATTTTCCCGGCTTTCTTTATTCAACCATTTCGGTATTTCTTTTAGACATTCTTGATAGCAATCTTCAGTCTCTTTCCCACCGTAGTATAGTTGCTTCCCCGGTAAATGTTCAAATGAACTCTTCGTTATGTTACGTAGACTTAATGAATTTTAGTGCAGTACTAGGCTGGCTGTGCGTTGTGATGCAGTAGGTAGCTGCTTAAAACGAGTAACCGCAGAGCCGAGTTCGAATTCCAGTTGAATTCGTTGCATTCACTTACGCGCAAATACCGTTGGGAAAGGGTATTTGCACGTAATCTGTTTCTTCTCCCTCCAGCTATGAGTTAAATAGCGGAACAGATTGGGTTCTATAGCCTTGGCTGGCTACCAGTCTACCGCAGAAAGCACTGGTAACCTACTGCGGGAAAATATTCTGCACAGTTCGTTTTCGAGACATGATCACCCAAGCGTGTATCACGTATCGCACTTAACCGATTAACGAGATTGGCAAAAAAATCTCAATTTACATTAGAATTATCATGATGTAAGCATACATTGTATGCTAATTGTATCTTTTCTCGTACTTGTGGCTTCTGGATGTTTCTTCCAACTCCATGCTTTCCTGCCAACTTTACTCTTCAAAAATTTAAATGAAATATCGACCATTATCTACTGTTTGCTTGAGTACTTTTTTTATTTAGAGTATTTACATTATTCGGATTATTGTTCTCATCTTTGTTGCCATTTGTACGACGTTTCGGTCGTTGTTGCACCGGCCTTTTTTTAGGTGTTAGGAATTTCAAACCAAACCCTTTATTACAACCACTGGGATATATGAACTTCATTCCTTGCCTAGAGCCACTGTTGAAAGTCATGAGTTATCTTCCTCTAACCTTATAAGTTATCTGTTCACCACTGCTGTAGCCTAATGAAGTCACTACTCTTTGAGATAAGTCACAGGAATTAACCAACGTGTGTTCTTAAGTGATTGTAATAAAGGGTTCGGTTCGAAATTTCTAGCACCTGAAGTAGGCTGGAGCGTACAACGGTCGAAGCGTCGTACAAGTCGGAACAAAGATGAGGACAATAGTCTGAATAATGTAAATAGTACCTCATCTCAGAAATACAAATTCTTTTTTATTGTTCCCTCTTGTTCATAATGATTTGTTTTCAAATTATTTCATATCTTATAACCCCAACTTTTTTTTAGTGGCTTTACTGCCTTGCTTCAGGTGAATTTAATTCAGAAAAAAATCATTTTTATTTCTTTCACACGATCCTTCTTTCTTTCATGAATAAAAACATCTTCCTTTCTGCAGAAAATCATTTTTTCCATCTTTCATCATTCCTTCTTTTTTCTTTTTTTTTGCAATCTTTTTTCTGTTCTTTCATCATTCATTTTTTTTGTATTCACTATTTTTCATTATTCCTTTTTTCTTTCATCAATATTTTTTATTTTTTTTTTCTTTATTCACAACTAGCAGTATAGCCCGGCGTTGCTCGGGTGTAATGAAAGCTGTAAAACTAATCCATGGTTATGGAGCTCAGACTCTTTGGATGTTGGCAGCAGATACTAAAACGCTATAGTTGTTTCCAGTTAAAGCGAAACCGTAGACTGAAAGAAAAATGAATGGATGTAAATCAAATTTTGGTTTCCTGGTATCGATATCAAATAGGTTTTTTTTTCGTCGTAAACTGAATTTTGAAAGCTAAATAAGTCGTCTGAGTAAATGGTATCATGGCTGAGACTAAGATCTACAATTATACCTAATTAGAGCCAAACCCGAAGCAAAAACTAAAATTAAAGGGCTGAAAAAATACAGACATACAGGCAGATAAACAGACACACACACGCTTGCCTTTTATGGATATATATTATCGATTTTCTGCACTATTGTAAGAACTGCAACCTTGAAACTTCTGAATATCGTTTCTTACGTCTTTGTCTATGAGTGTATGAAATTTGATTAAAATCGGACCACTCCTTCTATAACCCGATTTTTTCGATTATCGATATTTATTGGGAGTACCTCGACACAAAACCTAGTGAAGAACACTCGCAGACGCTTATAGTGTAAATTTATGTGTAAATTTTCAAGAAAATCGGTTCAGCCGTTTCCGAGTCTATAGGTAACGGACACATACACAAAGTTCTATTTATAAATAAGTTTAGATTTGGATTTCTTTTTTCCTTCGAAAAGACTTTTTTTTTTTATTTACGCTTCCGTTTTTCTTACCCCAACATTTTCTCCTAATTTATTTTTTCTTTCTCCAATCTTTTATTTCTTTATGCATTTTTTCTTTTCATTTTCGCCAACATTCGCTTTTTTTAAAAATTCTTTCTTTCCTTTCTACTCTTTAATCATTTCATCTTTTTTTTTTCTTTTTTCTAGAAAACAAAATAACTCGCAATCGACGCTCCCAAATTCACTGCTGGAATTCCATTTCTCTGGGCTCTTTGCAAAAACGGATTTATTATTCGAACAGAGGATTGTATAATTGGTGTCGAGAAGTTCTTTTAAATGGTGTGAAGTTCAAAAAAACGAACTAGCGGGGGTGTGAGGCAGACGGAAATGACGTAAAGCGGGTTTCGACTTAATGAGATCGCAAATAATAGGATCAGAAGAGTCACAATTAAAATGGATGCACTCCTCCTTCTCCTCATCACTTCCATGACGGATGTGGTCTTAGGGTCGAAATGAAATGAAAAGCTAGTCTTCGAGTGTAGCATTTTCAAGTTCGCAAGTCGATGTAGTGACGTCAAGGTCAGCATGCATGATGTCTATGGATCATTCCTTGTCTGTTCCAAATCAATGTCAGATTATCAATCAGTTTCTTGGTAAGTCTGTTGTTTGAAAACGTTTCGAATCGTCAAACTTTTATTCAATAAGCTTTAGTAAGAATACAAGTTTAAACTGTTCATACATAAAATTAATGCTTGATTGATTTCTAGACCGCGACAAACTGGGTGTCGGTCGTGAGGGTAAGTGGTATCCAGAAGTAACTTTCGAATCGAGGATATGAGAGACTCTGTTCCCGTTCGTGCGTGCGGCGTTTATATAACTCCGTGTCATCTTGTGCTCATATCAAAGTGCATCCTCTGAAGCACCTAACATTTATTTTTGTTCTGTTGTGACACCGAGTGCAAAGCTTAGTTTTTTTTTATTTCTGAGTGTGAAATTTGGTATTTCCTGGTGCGCATGAGACATTAAAGCAAACTTTTCAGTCAATATTCATGTCGGTAATGTAATGAATATGTATACACCTTGGTTCCCCCGCACAGTAATGTGATTGGCTGGTGTCAGCCATGAATACAGACGAAGTTGTGGTGCAGTGGATATCAACTCGGAACGACAAATCGTAGAGCCGAATTCGAATTCCTGTTGACTTCATGGCATTCACTTACGCACAAATAACCTAGCGAAAGGTATTAATTCATCTCTTTCCCCCAGTTATGGGTTAAATATTAAGACAGACTGGGTTCTGTAGCCTTGGTCGGCAACCAGCCTACCGCAGAAAGCAATGTCAACGTACTGTGGGATAATCTTCTGCCCAGTTAGTCATGTCTTGAAAGAGACATGATCTTCTAAAGCGTGTCTCACGTATGTCCCTTAACTGACTGATTGACTGTCTGCAAACAATCTTGAGAAAAAATGGAAATCAATTACACTTAGTTACTCTTGTGGATGTGCGTTGTGGTGCATTGGATATCGGCTCGGAACGAGAAATCGGGGAGCCAAGTTCGAATTCCAGCTGAATTCATTGCATTCACTTACGCACAAATACCCATGGGAAAGGTATTAATCAGTCTATTCTTTCCAGTTATGGGTTAAATAACAGGACAGATTGGGTTCTATTGCCTTGGTCGGCAACCAGTCTACCGCAGAAAGTAATGGCAACCTACTGTGGGATAATCTTCTGCCCAGTCAGTCATGTCTCTTCCGAGACATGATCGCCCAAGCGTGTATCACGTATGGCACTTAACTGACTGACTGAATATAATAGTTGCAAACATGATTAAATCTTCTACTGGGCATAAAGTCGGGGTTCAGTTTTCAATTGTTATGAAATAAAGTTTTTAAACTGATTCCCCACTAATTAATACTTAATAATATAATACATTTCTTCCCCCTCTAGCTATGAGTCAAATAGCAAGACAGATTGGGTTCTCTAGCCTTGGTTGGCAACCAGACTACCGCAGAAAGTAATGGCAACCTACTGCGGGATAATCTTCTGCCCAGTCAGTCATGTCTCTTTTTCTAGACATGATCGCCCAAGCGTGTATCACGTATGGCAAATAACTGACTGACTGGCTGTATAGTAAAAGAAAGAAAAACTAAAGCAGTTGTTGCCATTAATTTGCACATGATTGTGTCTCCGTTTGTGTGCAAGCAATGCGTATTCCTTGCACGTATCAGCTTAAATAGATTTATAAACGTGCGTGGTTTTTCGGAAGCTTGTTATGTAAATTTCTGTAGGTTGCCCTGTCTGTCCAGTATTGTAAGAGAGTTTGCAGTGTCTCCATTTGCAGAGAAACTGATGCAATTGCCTGTGTGCAATTGTATGCTTGGGTTTCCGCCAAGTTTTTGTCATGTGCGCATTATTTACTGTCAAAATTTACCTTATGGAATTCTTTCAGGGCCAGACTGTGCGCCGAGAAACGTCTGCAAGAATATTTTGTTTGGTTTTTCTCTTTCGTCTCGACATTATTGACAGGCATGCTTTAATTAGGAATCAATAGGAAACAGCATTCAGGATTTTGTTTCTTGCTGGACGAGAACCTTGTTTCTCAATCAAAAATATAAGACAATCACGTTAGGTCAACATGTCGTTAAAGAAACTATATTCTGAGAAATGGGATCGTGGCCGAAAGCTTAGATCGTTCGCTTTTTATGTTCGAATCTCCCCAGGGTAGATTTGTCAGGACAGTGACTTTTTGAAGTTATCGGGTAAGGGAAGGGAACCTTTTGGACAGGTCGAAACGTCGTGGATATAACAACAAAGCCGAGAACAACATCGGAACAATGTAAATAATATAAATAATACCTCATCCCAGAAATATAGACAGATCCTGGAGATGACCGGTGCGTACAATAGCCGAAACGTCGTAAATAGGCTAGTAAAGATAAGGAGCACAGTCCGAACAATGTAAATAATATAAATAATTAAATACCTCATCTCAGAAATATAGACAAATATCTAAATATGTCTGTGACTATTTCACTGCATAGGATGAAGAAGTTCAGTGAGAAGTCACATCGTTGAAAAGCTAAGCAGAGTATTAAGAAATAGAAAAAAATAATTAGAAACAAAGCATACTGAACTGTTATATCCGTCTTATATGTAGCAGTGAACGTTAGACAATCATCAGAAAAACAAAGATGATTCTTGAAGCAACAGAAATGTGGCTCTGCAGAAGGATGCTGAGAATGTTATGTAGCGAACAGGTGGGCGACGATGAAGTTTTACAAAAAAGGGAAACAAAAAGAACACGTTTGCTTAACGTTTGAGATAATTGAAATGTCTAAGATACATAATGAGGAAAGAGGGCTAAGATAATTTGATACTAACAGTACAGAAGGAAAAAGAGACAGAGGAAGACAACGCATAATCAACCAAGCGAGCCTTAGTAAATTGATAGCGAAACGGTTTACGAGAGAAAACAAAATACAGTATTAAGAGCTATAAAAGACAGGAAATTGTGGAGAGTCATGAGCGCTAAGGGGCATAGTATATAGATTTTAGAGGTCATAACTAGTTGTGGAGAAACGCTTACTTATTGCAACGCGTAAGTTTAGAAATCGGGGAGCACAGTTCGAATTCCAGTTGAATCTTTAGCATTCACTTTTGCACAAATACACTTGGGAAAGTTATTAATCAGTCTCTTCCCTCCAGTTACGGATTAAATAATAGAAAAGATTGGGTTCTATAGGCTTGGCTGACAACCAGTCTACTGCAGAAAGCAATGGCAACCTACTGCGGGATAATCTTCTGCACAATCAGCCATGTGTCTTTCGAGGCATGATCGCCGAAACGTGTATCACGTATGTCACTTAACTTACTGACTGAATCTTAGAAACGCTTCAGTGTACGTAAAAGGCATAATTTCTTTTTTTTAAAAATATCTAAAATTAAAAGTTAATTTAGAAATTTCCAATATTTTAACACGTGAAATGAAAGCTCCAAGATTCTTGGTGCAATTACTTCAGTCTAATGAGTTTATTGACATTTTTTAAAAAAGAAAAATATTTCGCCCTCTTCTCACAGATACTGTCTTCCAAACGCGTTCTAATAGAATTGAAAATCCATTTTTCGCGAGGCGTCTAGCAGCATTCTAAAGGAACGAATAAAATACGATGAAGTCGGAGGAATATGAAATTCTTCAGAAAATTATTTGGCAGTCTCGCTTTTTTAAAAATACGAGGAAAAAAAATCTGCTCGCGTGTCTCTCAGCACACACAATAGAAAGGCAACTGCTGGTTCATTGAACTGCTCACATGGGAACGTTTTGTTCACACTCAATTCCCCTTTTCAAATGAATTTCCTTTGTGACGTCACTGGAGACATGATTTGCAACATCTGCAGTTAAAGCAGAGATAATTCTATCGGAGTCTCTCAAACGCCTTTGAGCAGGTGACCCGACACGCATTGATCTTGCCTTCTTTTGTCGATACTTCGTAATAATCGTTATCTGCACGGCAAATAGCATCAGAGTGCCGAGTTCAAATACGTATATCATATTCAAGGATGTCCGTCTACAAGAGTGGCTAGGCAGTCCCTTTTGCAGACGCTTGCTCAGACACATTTGATGTTTATTTACAGAGCTCACATGTGGTTTTTATACCAACTATGCTGAGTTAGAGTTTCTTAGTTCCAGAGAGCGCGTTGTCTAGCGTGTAAAGCAGTCTGAACAACGCAAATTCGCTTTAAAACCACGGTCACGATGACTGGAGCCTTCGTGTTAGCACAATCATTGATGGCTCCCAAGGAGATCAGTCTAACTAAATTTCCTCGCAAAGCTTCCAGGCATTTTCCAAAGGTGCCGTACACTGAGATCGCTCTCCACCATAAAAAAAACATCACCTTCCGACAAATCAACCATGGTGACATTCGAAACCGAGACTAAGAATCAGAAAGCAGACGTTATAATCACCCAGCCATGTTCCCATATCTAAACTTATTTTATAAATGGAACTTTGTCTCTGTGTGTCCGTGCCTCTGTGTGTGTGTGTGTGTGTCCGTGCCTCTGTGTGTGTGTGTGTGTGTCCGTTACCTATAGACTCCGAAACGGCTGAACCGATTTTCCTGAAAATTTACACAGTTGTACTATAAGCGTATGCGAGTGTTCTTAGGTACGTTTTGCGTCAAGTTACTCACCATAAATATCGAAAATCGATAATCGAAAAACTCGAGTTATAGGAGTCGTCGTCCGATTTTAATCAAATTTAATACACTCAAAGACAAAGACATAAGAAACGATATTCAGAAGGTTCAAGGTTGCAGTTCTTACAATAGTGCAGAAAAATCGAATATATATATGTATATATATATATATATATTTAAAAGGCAAGCTGTTTGTGTGTATGTCTGCTTATGTGCCTGTATGTCTGTATTTTTTCATCCCTTTTATTTTAGTTTTTGCTTCGGGTTTGGCTCTAATTAGGTATAATTGTAGTTCTTAGTCTCAGCCATGATACCATTTACTCAGACGACTTATTTAGTTTTCAAAATTCAGTTTACGACAAAAACAACTGATTTGATATCGATACCAGGAAATCAAAATTTGACTTACATCCATTCATTTTTCTTTCAGTCTACGGTTTCGCTTTAACTGGAAACAACTATTGCTTTTTAGTCTTTCGTGCCAACGTCCAAAGAGTCTGAGCTCCAGGACTATGGATTAGTTTTAAAGCTTTTATTACACCCGAGCAATGCCGGGCTATACCGCTAGTGCATAGATAACTATTTTTTGTTTGTTGTTGAGTCAGGACTGTGAATAATCTCGCATAAAATACGGTGGATCTTACTCGACAACGAATGCGTTATATTGACTTGAAGCAAGGTTTTACAAGGGAGAATCTTCTTTCTGACGCCCAACTCAGACGTTAACCTAATCGAGTGTCTTTATCGAAACACTTTATTTTAAGAAGTTTGCATAAGAGTCTCATAAGATTCTTCTATAGTTTCTCATTGTTATCAGCATATTTTCTTATAATTTTTTAGCCATCCAGTAGTTTTCCTTTGTTTCTGAGGACATTTTGATGCGCGGATGGTGTAATGCCTAGCGGCCTGGAATTGGAAATCAGAGAGACGAGTTCCAATTCTAGTCAAGATCGTGCACTTACAACAATACCGTCTTGGGTTATTTAAGGTAATTTAAGTAAATCATTATTAACTCCAGAAGAATTCTTAAAATCTAAAAATATTTCTGGCTTTTACTTGCAAAGTAAATAGATGTGCGTTGTGGTGCATTGGATATCGGCTCGGAACTACAAATCGGGGAGCCGAGTTCGAATTCCAGTTGAACGCATGGCATTCACATACACATGGGAAAGGTATTAATCCGTCTTTTCCCTCCAGTTATGGGTTAAATAATATGACAGATTGGGTTCTGTAGCCTTGGCTGGCAACAAGTCTACCGCAGAAAGCAATGGCAACCTACTGCGGCGTTATCTTTTGCCCAGTCAGTCATGTCTCGAAAGAGACCTGATCGCCAAAGCGTGTATCACGTATGGCACTTAACTGACTAACTGAATATAATAGATGAAAATATGATTAAGGCTTCTACTGGGCATAAAGTGGGGGACCAGTTTTCTATTGTTATGAAGTAATAAACTGATCCCCACTAATTACTACTTAACAGTATAATACATCTCTTCTTCCTCCAGTTATGAGTTAAATAAAGAGGATCGGGTTTCTATAGTCTTCGCTGGCAACTAGTCTACTGTAGAAAGCAATGGCAACCTAGTGCGAGTTGATCTTTTGCCCAGTCAGTCATGTCTCGAAAGAGACATGATCGCCCAAGCGTGTTTTCACGTATGGTACTTAACTGACTGACTTGCAAAGAGTAAATAACCCGAAAAATTAATTTCAGTGACGATTTAAATCCCTTCTTATCTTGTTTAAAGATTTTGCGAAATGTAAGTTAAGGTTTGTTCTGCCGATAATCCTGCTCAACACGTTTTTTGTTGCCAAAAAACAAAAGACGTTTTTTTAGCTAATTTCATGGAGGCTGATTCCGAAAATAACCTTAGATTTTTATGGTTAGCTACCGTTTTCCCTGTCCTGAAACTGCTCATTTTTATTAAAAAAAAAATCAATTTACGATGTTGGCAGGTCCTAACATTTAGTTAATAAAGGTCGTAGAAACCCATCAATTTTCAGGTAGGCCGAGCAATTTATTTTAGCCACCTGAAATAAAGTATTTTTGTAAGAAAGAAGATTTTTCGGTAAACGTTCGTTTTAGGTGCCGACGGCTTTTCCCCCTTCAAATTTATCCAAAATAGCGTTATTTCTGTGCAAATGTATATGCTGAACACAAATCAAGAATTAGTTATTGAAGAAACTTACCTTTTATGCTTTGAAAGTCCATAAAAATCGAACTATATCTCGCACATTTTTCCCGTAACTCTTACGAAGTCATGTAACTAACTGCAGAATGACGTTCTACGTAGGCAGTAATTTTCTGTTGATTTTCTTCCTTTACTGAAACTTCCGGCGATGTAGTTCATGTCATGAAAGTACTAGCGTAGAAATACAATAGCGCATTACTTTCATTACCGGAAGTACATCGCCGGAAGTATCAGTAAATGCAGAAAAATCAACCAAAAATCTGCCAAAATTCGTTCAAATGCGCAGCACGTCATTCTGCAGTTAATTGCATGACTTCGTGAGAGTTATGGGAGAGAAAAAGTGCAAGATATAGTTCGTTGTTTTATGGACATTTAGATAAAAAGAGGTAAGTTTCTTCAATAACTAACAGTTGATTTGAGTTCAGCATATACATTTGCACAGAGATAATGCTGTTTTGGATAAATTTGAAGTGGAAAAGCGTCGGGACTTACAAGGAAAATTTACCGATTTTTCAAGTCAACATTTTTTCCAAAAAAAAGTACAGAATTTTTTCAATTCATAGTCAAATAAATAGTGCTAGTAATCATAAAATAGATCTGTTTCAGTCTTTGGTTTCGCTTAGAACGATCCTGCTGATCAAAGTAAATAAATTCAGTAAGAAAACTTATACTTGCTGCTAAAATCACTTCAGTGAATTTTTTTTTCTTTCGGCGTACAAAGTGTTTGTCCTCAAAACGAGTTTCAGTTAGGCACCTACACTTGGTGTAATGGTTAGCAAACTTGTCTCGCTAGAACAATTACGACTGAATAGTTCGATCCTCACTTAGTAGCCCATAGTTTCGGTCTTGTGACGCATCTAAGCTACGCTTCGAAAGAAATTGGCACCTCGACCATTGAGGAAGCTACTGCAATTTTGGGCCCTGTCCAGAGAGTACGCGTTCGAGTTTCCCCACAGTAACCTCGACTTTGTGTTACATCACATTTCGGGAAATATCAGTTAGTTAAGTGTCATACGTGATACACGCTTTAAACGATCATGTCTCAAAAGTGACATGACTGACTGGGCAGAAAATTATCCGCATTAGGTTGTTATTATTTTTTTTAGCTAGACCGGTTGCCAGCCAAAGCCATAGAACCCAATCTGTCCTGTTTTTTTAACCCAAAACTGGAGGGCAGAGACGGATTAATACCTTTCCCAAGGGTATTTGTTCGTAAGTAAATACAAGGAATTAAGGATTCAAAATATCACTGACCTTGCAAACCTATATCGCCTATTGCCTTATAAAGGTAAAAGGAGTGAACTGAGAGCAGAAGGCTTAGCAAACGGATAAACGTTGCTAACAGCTACAACAAATAGAGTGTTGTGGAGAGTCGTGATCGCTCATGTTCTGATGGGATACGGCATGGAGAAGTAGTAGTTTCCGGTCACGACTCGAAAACAAATCAATTTCTTCGTCAGCTAACATAGACAATTTGCCAGACATTTTTTTCTGCAAACTGTCTTCTGCAAAACCTCTTTCTCACCTCCGTAGTCGGCCACAAACAACTATTCTCTGTGCAAAAGAAATTTGATCCCTTTCATCTTTCAAGCTAATACATTCCGATTTCATCAGCCCCAAAGTCATCTACAATTCACTAAGCTGAATCGATGTATTACTAACATAGAAACCGAAAAAAGGGGCAGTTGATGTAATCTGTAACAACACTAAAACAAACAATAAACTTAAGTGTTTTCATACTTCATTTAAAGTATCTCATTTTAAAATCAACCAACAGTAGACCCAAGAGCCGACATGAATGGTAAAACACCTGACCTTATTTCAATGCGTCTAAGACCAAGCTGCTGTCTGTCAATCATCACAGGCAACCTCTCCCGCCTCCCATAAACATGGACCAAGCGAGTCTCTCTGAGAGCAATACACTCCTCGGTCTTACCCTTTCTTCCGATCTCAAGTGGAACCACTACATTGAGTCCATAGCTAAATCCACTGCTAGGAAAGTTGGGTCACTGTGTCGGGCCAGGATGTTTTTTTCCGCCTGAATCCATCTTACACATATACAAATCAATCATTCAACCGTGCATGGAGTACTGCTGTTATATACGGCCAGGCGCCCCTGCTGTTCATCTCAGTTTTATTGACAGGCTCTAAAAGAAAATCAGTAATGTGAAAGGTATCGACTTGGCGGCTCGACTACAGACACTTCCTCAACGACGGAATGTGGTTTCCATCTGTCTGTTCTATAAATTAAGTCACTGGTGCCCCTGCAACAGGTGTTTACTCGTGCAACCAGACTGGCAACTGGGCCTCACCCATTCACTGTTAGATCAACCAAATGCAGACGACAATTCTACTTCTCAGCTGCTTTTCTCGCTCTTCCCGCCTGTGGAACTCGCTTCCATATTCTTGCTTTCCTGACGGCTACAACCCCCAGGAATTTAAATGCAATGTCAATACTCATCTCTTAACCACTTGACTCTAGTTCTTTCTACACCACCCTGTATATCCTTTCCTTTTTCCTCACCTTTGCAACTATCGTCACACCTGTATTCACATCCTTCTCTTGCTCCTTTTTTACTGGTTCGTCTTTCTCTTCGCTCTCTCCTATCTAAGCTTTTTACTCTTATGTAGCCCCCCTAATCTTTTTACTCTTATGTAGCCCCTGCACATCAGTGGCGTTACCACTTTGCTCGGGGTGATATGATTAAGAAAATCTTTCTGTACCATTCGATGTTGCATCAAAAGAGTGAAACCATGGACAATGGCAATATGGATTACAAAAAGATATGAAGTTTTATATGAGTTATTAACTGTCCGTTAGCAACATATATTTAACTGTCCGTTAGCAACATATATTTAACTGTCCGTTAGCAACATATATTTAACTGTCCGTTAGCAACATATATTTAACTGTCCGTTAGCAACATATATTTAACTGTCCGTTAGCAACATATATTTAACTGTCCGTTAGCAACATATATTTAACTGTCCGTTAGCAACATATATTTAACTGTCCGTTAGCAACATATATTTAACTGTCCGTTAGCAACATATATTTAACTGTCCGTTAGCAACATAGTACTTTTGAACACACGCCAAACTTATTTCCTTAATATTTAACAAGTGTGTGGGTATTTGTGTCTTCTCGGAGTGTAGTTCGTAGACAAATTAATCACCACTTGGAACTGTTCTCCCAGCTGCTTCTCGTAAAACCCGGAACACTGCTTCACTAGGGACTCCGTTTCCTGCGCACCGTAAGCAAAACGCTTTCTCCCGAACACCGGTGTAGCCTTCTCGAATCTTCAACGGCGAAGAATTATTTACTCTTCTCCCCCACTTGAGAGAGATGTGACACAAGGTCTTTTTTTAATGTGGGGAACCTGAGCGCGCACGCCCAGGTACTGGTCAAATATTACCTATCCACCGCAGTGGATAGGTTCAGAACCGGTCTAAACTGGTCTTATTTTGGTCATTGTCGCTCCCCAGCCAAAAGGCCGAAACAGAAGTGGGCTCTTTTTATGTGTTTTTCGGTCTCGTAATTTCCCACTCTCCCAGAGCCTCACTTTCACCAATGACGCACTCGCCTCGCGGTTCCATTACGTCCACGAACGCACGTGCAGACAAACCGCCCCTCTTTTGCTTCGGCGAGGTAAGTCTCCACCATCGTATTTTCATGATTAGACGAATAACTTGCTGAATATCTCTGTAGTGCAGTAACAATTCTGAATGGAAACTTATAAAGCGTTATTTGACTCATTCAATATTTGTGCTGAAAGTTTCCTTAAATTTATTTTATCGTGATGAATAATTACAATAAAATGGGATAGGATGGGCGTTTTTATTACCAAAATCTCTGTCAAGTCGGTACAAGAAATTTTTGGTTTTAGTCATCATACTTGGAGGAATTTCACGTTGTTTTATTTGTTTACTGAAAAGAAAATGAAACTCCTTTTTACACATTTGATGATTTGAAAGTTTCAAATTCACTTTTTAAAATTGACCGAGTTCGAATTTCAGCTGAGTTCGTTGCCTTCACTTACGCACAAATACCCTTGAAAAAGGTATGAATCCATCTCTAACCCCCAAAGCTGTGAGTTAAATAGTACGACAGATTGTGTTCTGTAACCTTGGTTGGCAAACAGTCTACCGTAGAAAGTTATGACAACATACTGACGGAAAATCTTCTACCCAGTCACTCAGGTCTCTTTCGATACATGATCGTCCAAGCGTGTATGGCACTGAACTGACTGACTGAATTCGATTTGAATGGTATATCTATATTTCAAATGGCATACTTGAAAAAGTCATCGCAATAATGATGTGTCAATTCCCTGCATTCACAACTTAACTTTTTTAAACCGACAAAATGATTATTTTAATATTGGCTTTTTAATTCAATTTTTTCAAAATCAAACATTTTTTTTCGTTTTTCATTTATATTAAAATTGAGACATTCAATATTGGATGATGTATTTTACGGTTTATCAACCGATTGTGAATTACTGAAAAGTCGAAATATGATTTGAATTGAATAATACATTTTTCTCTAAGAGAATATTGCGGGAAAAATATTTAGGAGATAACAATGATATTCCAGATACAAGTCGTACTATTTAATCCATAGCTGGAGGTAGAAGAAATAGATTCATACTTTTCCTAAAGACATTTGCGCGTAAGTGGGTGTAACAAACTCGACTGGAATTCAAACTCATTATTCCTATTTCTCATTCCGAGCCGCTATAGTTTAGAGCACTCGCACACCCAAAAACACAGACGCCCACAATTTAACAAAATATCTAAGGACTAATTGATATATGAATAATATTTTAACTGCGTTAAAAAGAAGATCATGAGCTAAAAATAAACAGAAAAAGTATATTTGTCACTATTTTTATTTGTTTTCGAGAATTTCTAAGAAAGAGGGACATAGAGTATGTTTAAAAAAGGCTGCAGAATGAATCGGCTGAAACACTGATAAAAAAATAAATAAAAACAGAACAAAATTATAGGTTCATCTGTCAGAAAGACTCTTGAAATAACAATGGTACTTTCCGAGAAGAATGGAGCTGTCTGTATGAAATTATGGCGACTCAGGTTCTTCGTACTGACTGGCTCGCCTTTGCACTGTGAGAAGATTATCTTCATATTCTTTCTAAATAGAGAACACAAGTAGCTTCAGATGAACATTAGTTTTTTTTTTTCTTGAACACTATATTACCCGCCGCCGACTAAACAACTCTCTGATTTCGGAACTGAACTCGTTCGAGGACACTTTGCGACTCGCGCTGAGTGACCAGCGGTAAGCTCTCGAGCTCCAGACAGATAAGCGTTTCCGGTAACGAGGGACATGCCATACAATAGCAATTCTGCGCAAGCGTATTCAGTCATTAGATCACCGTCGGAAAGGACACAGAAAAGATGGCGGCTGAGATGAAGCGAAAATTATTGGATGTACTTTGGATAAAAAAAAAGGAAATAAATTGAAAATAAAAAAATGAAATGCCGCAAAAAGATTGAGAAAAGAAAGAGTTCAAATAAGAGTGAATGAATTAACATATATCATTAATTCGTACGTTTGATGAACATATATATATCTCATAGCGCATAAGAGGTAATTTTTTTAACTTTTAAAATCTGCAAACACATATATATCATAGAGATATTTTTAGCTTTTAAAATGTATTGAATATATATATATATATATATTGTAATTTTGTTATTACTATGGCTTATAAAAGTATAATATCACTACACAAGAATTTTTATGTTTCAGAACAATAATGTTTTTCTTCAGGTGATATGTTAAAAAAATAAATAATTTTTTCACCATTTATTTTAACATATCACCTGAAGAAAAACAGTATTGTTCTGAAACATTAACATTTTTGTGTAGTGATATTATGCTTTTATAAACTATTGTAATAAAAGAATTACTATATTAAGTTCTACTCTGTATCGAGCAATCTTTATAAACGTAAATGCTTGAACAGTGGGTTTGAATCTACGTGTTCATTCACATTTTTGTAATATATAAGTAACCTAAAGAGCCAACAAACCTACCAATATTTCACCTAACCGAATCTTCAGGGAAGGTTGGCTCTTTTGTTATAAATTACTCGTCTCGGGTTTTTTCTTTGGGCTACGTACTTTGATGTTCACGTGCTTAGCTCTTTCTTTTTTTAAAACCATTTGTTCCATCCGTATATATACTCGGAGAGTATTTTGAAACGAGTATAGTGATAAGTATATATATATATATATATATATATATATATATATATAATGAACATATGTTGAATGTTTTATAAACCCATTGGTAATATTATATTTCGCGGCTATCTTACAGACCGCTTCTCAGACCAAATTCATACAACAATGAATGGGTTAAAATTACCCAGAAAAATGTTAGGTAAAAAACAAGGAATAAAAAAGAAAAAGAAAATGAGAAAAATTAGCAGAGAGGAGGTTAACCTAACAATGTTAGATATCAGCGTCTACATTATATCTAGACAACAAGATGGCCTTGGCCTAGATTTACAATGACAGTAGTTATGGAATATCTTGACTTGGATTTTAGTTGTCTATTTTAAGATGCATAACATCAAAAGTTAAAATTAAGGGTTGCATTTTCGCTGGAAAAAATGAATAGTTAGCTTTTCTTATTAATTGTAATTGTAATAATAATAATACTATTTATTACATAAAACTTATTGGTAGTAATAATAACATGATAATAAAGAAACTAATATTTAAAAAGACTGATGCAATAACAATAAGAATAAAAAATAATAATGTAGATACTAATAATAAAGACAAAATATGGCAATAATTGGTAAAAATTATAAAAATAAAAATAAATAATTTATAAAAGCGATTAAAAATACTCTTACATTAAAATAATATTATATCAAAACTAAGTAAAAATATAATTATCATAATAAAAACAATAATAGTAAAATACAAATGATAACAATAATGATAAAAAATATTTTAGGGCATAAAGTCTTTAACGGGAGATTCTAGAGTTTTTCCAAATCAAGCTTTTAAGTTTACATTCGATTTTGTTATGGACTCGTATACCTACTTTTATGTCTACATTTAAAAATTAGTTCACATATATATATATCTTCAATACATTTTCAAAGTTAGAAAAAACACTCCTTATATATATATATATATATATATATATATGTATGTATGTATGTGTGTGTGTGTGTGTGTGTAAACACATACATGCACAGACGTATTTTAGTTATACAGCCGGCACGATTTGTTCTGCGAAAATATTTTGCTAACCAGTGAATGATGACGAAGCAGTCAATTCCTATTCTTGATCTACGTATCTCAATGAATATGTTTTTTTCTGTATTACACAGTGTAGATAAAATATTATATATACAGTGGAACCTGTCGTATGCGACCACCCGGCTGCCATCAAAAACTGGTCGCATACGACGAGTTTTTGATATCAGCCGGGGTGGTCGCATAAGAATAAACTGACAAGAAATTAGCAATGATCATCCGAGATTAAAAGAGAAGAATGTAACGAAAAAGAAATGAAGTAAAAAGATAGAAAAAAAACAAGAGTTTAAAAGTTATGGTTATTCGTGGTGTTGAAATTCTAAGTCGAAAGCAAAAAGGAATTTTTAAAAAGAGAATGAGAAAGGAAAGGGAAGAAAAGTCAGAGAAAGAAAAGAAAAAAGAAACAGATACAAAACGAAAGATAAAAAATAAAAGGAGTTACGAAAGACAATAGACAAAAGTAAAACAAAAAACAACGATTCAATATTTGCAATACTTTCTTAACATTTTAAGCTATAAATGTGGGTCACCAGGTGAGAATTGAACGCATTACAATATTATAAGCAAACTTAACTTGATAACAGTTACTCTCCTTCAATGTATTTATGCATAATTACTGGATAAATGGAAAAGAGGGATAGAGAGAGAGAGAGAGAGAGAGAGAGAGAGAATGAACAAAAGAGAGAGAGAGAGAACGAAAAAGAGAGGGAGAGAGAGAGAGAGAACGAAAAAAGAGGGAGAGAGAGAGAGAGAACGAAAAAGAGAGGGAGAGAGAGAGAACGAAAAAGAGAGGGAGAGAGAGAGAGAGAACGAAAAAGAGAGAGAGAGAGAGAGAGAACGAAAAAGAGAGGGAGAGAGAGAGAGAGAACGAAAAAGAGAGAGAGAGAGAGAGAGAGAACGAAAAAGAGAGAGAAAGATAAGGAACGAAAAAGAGAGAGAAAGATAAGGAACGAAAAAGAGAGAGAAAGATAAGGAACGAAAAAGAGAGAGAAAGAAACATAATGAACGAAAAAGCGAGAGAGATAATGAACGAAAAAGAGAGAGAGAGAAACATAATGAACGAAAAAGCGAGAGAGAGAAACATAATGAACGAAAAAGAGAGAGAGAGAAACATAATGAACGAAAAAGAGAGAGAGAGAAACATAATGAACGAAAAAGAGAGAGAGAGAAACATAATGAACGAAAAAGAGAGAGAGAGAAACATAATGAACGAAAAAGAGAGAGAGAGAAACATAATGAACGAAAAAGAGAGAGAGAGAAACATAATGAACGAAAAAGAGAGAGAGAGAGAAACATAATGAACGAAAAAGAGAGAGAGAGAGAAACATAATGAACGAAAAAGAGAGAGAGAAACTTAATGAACAAAAAAGAGAGAGAGAGAAAGACAATGAACGAAAAAGAGAGAGAAGGAAAGACAATGAACGAAAAAGAGAGAGAAGGAAAGACAATGAACGAAAAAGAGAGAGAAGGAAAGACAATGAACGAAAAAGAGAGAGAAGGAAAGACAATGAACGAAAAAGAGAGAGAAGGAAAGACAATGAACGAAAAAGAGAGAGAAGGAAAGACAATGAACGAAAAAGAGAGAGAAGGAAAGACAATGAACGAAAAAGAGAGAGAAGGAAAGACAATGAACGAAAAAGAGAGAGAAGGAAAGACAATGAACGAAAAAGAGAGAGAAGGAAAGACAATGAACGAAAAAGAGAGAGAAGGAAAGACAATGAACGAAAAAGAGAGAGAAGGAAAGACAATGAACGAAAAAGAGAGAGAAGGAAAGACAATGAACGAAAAAGAGAGAGAAGGAAAGACAATGAACGAAAAAGAGAGAGAAGGAAAGACAATGAACGAAAAAGAGAGAGAAGGAAAGACAATGAACGAAAAAGAGAGAGAAGGAAAGACAATGAACGAAAAAGAGAGAGAAGGAAAGACAATGAACGAAAAAGAGAGAGAAGGAAAGACAATGAACGAAAAAGAGAGAGAAGGAAAGACAATGAACGAAAAAGAGAGAGAAGGAAAGACAATGAACGAAAAAGAGAGAGAAGGAAAGACATTGAACGAAAAAGAGAGAGAAGGAAAGACATTGAACGAAAAAGAGAGAAGGAAAGACATTGAACGAAAAAGAGAGAAGGAAAGACATTGAACGAAAAAGAGGGAAAATGAGCGATAAAGAGAGAAAGACAATGAGCGATAAAGAGAGAAAGACAATGAGCGATAAAGAGAGAAAGACAATGAGCGATAAAGAGAGAAAGACAATGAGCGATAAAGAGAGAAAGACAATGAGCGATAAAGAGAGAAAGACAATGAGCGATAAAGAGAGAAAGACAATGAGCGATAAAGAGAGAAAGACAATGAGCGATAAAGAGAGAAAGACAATGAGCGATAAAGAGAGAAAGACAATGAGCGATAAAGAGAGAAAGACAATGAGCGATAAAGAGAGAAAGACAATGAGCGATAAAGAGAGAAAGACAATGAGCGATAAAGAGAGAAAGACAATGAGCGATAAAGAGAGAAAGACAATGAGCGATAAAGAGAAGATAGTGAACGAAACATGAGAGAGAGAAAGAGAATGAATCGGAGAGAGAGAAAGATAATGTTCATGAACGAGAGACAGAGAATGAACGAGAGAAAAAACAATGAACGAGAAAAAGACAATGAACGCGAGAGAGAAAGAGAATTAACCAGAGAGAGAGAGAGAGAGAGAGAGAGAGAGAGAGAAAGAGAGAGCGTGAACGCGAGAGAAAGAATAAGAATGAAAGACAGGGAAAGGGAAAAATAGAAAATCAACAACAGAAAGAAAATGAAAGAGAGAGAGAGAGAGAGAGAAATAAAGAGAAAAAGACCGTGAAAGAATGAGAATGACAGAGAGAAATGAAATGAAAGAGAAGACAGCAAGATAATAAGAGATAGAAAGAGCAAGAGAAAGAGAGAGAAAATGGAAGAGAAACAGGAAACGAAGGAAGAGAGAAAGAGCGAGAACAGAAAAGCTTGAAATATTCATGTCCAGCACTATGGGTTTTTCAAGTTGATTGAAGCCATGTGAGCTCCAATGCTTATGTCTTATAAAAAAAACCACAGGACAACGAACTGTGCTCGGTAGATGACAAAATGAATTTTATGTATCCAACTTGCGTGCCTCGTGAAGAAACTAGAGTTCACACCTAAATAAATAATCAATAAACATGTGAAAGGTGCCTCATTATAAATCTATTATTGGGAACGGGTGGCTTTTCGCTCCAAAAGAGACGGGCATTCGATGGAACAGAATGATATTAACTGGTGTACTTATGCTGTTCTCGGAATTTACGTGAATTTTCACACCAGGTGTATATATCTCACAAGCTATTCTGCGTGAAGTTGTTTTTGAGAAATTAAATGGTTGACACATTAGTGAGAAAAACGGATGTCTCATGTTGTGTTATTAGCTGCGCGTAGGTTGGTAAAGAAATAAAAAAAAACACGATTTGGCAAGCGGTCAGGAAATTCTCTTGACCTCATATCCGCTAAGAGCCACGAATTGGAGCCATCGTGAAACTTACACAGTGAATTCTCTACAGAATTTGGTGAAGATGAGGAGGAACTATAAGACGAACAATGGATGTTCAGAACAACCTCGTGTGAATTTCCTGAAAGTAATGAATTAAAGAAAACTCTCATAAATTACATTTTACAAAATAATTCCCAATGTATTTATGCGATAGAACAATTTCTTAGAAAATATATACTTTTTTTTTAATTACTGCTTTTTTTTCCTGCTTCCTTTCATTCCTGTTTGTTTCTTTCCTGTCTGTTCCCTAGACTTACGGTCAGGGAGAACACGGTGAAAAGCAACTGGAATTAAAGTAAAAGAAAAAAGTTTGGTTGTTCGATGCAAGAACTGACTTTCGTTTTTACATGAAATCTTTTTACAGCTTTTGAGGTATCCGTGACTATTTTTTGAACGTCAATTTGATTTTAGTATTAAGAATCAACAGCGGAACTTGAATTTTGAACGAAAACCCTTTTTCGGCTATTTTTTTTTTTTAATAAGATGCAAATCTCTTGACTAAATTGAAGTTAATATTTTCTTGATACTGGCGGCCATTTTCTTTTCTTCTCTAATGTCCAACTTTATGATGTATTATTTCTCGTATTTTTTCTCTTTAAACTCTTTCTCATTTTTATTTGTATTTGTTTACATACTGAAGCCATCACATTTCTCCTTTCCATTTAACTTCTTTCATGCTTTATGTTATCTTTCTTATCTAGTTCTTTATTCCATTGGCAACCGTAAGATTTTTTAAATTCATACCTTTTTGTTTAATACTTCTAACTCAGAACTTTGATTTGTGTTGTTTCCATTGCATCGTGTCTTCGTGGTTTCATAGATTTCTTCCTTTCTGAATACTTTTTCCATTTCCTTCTTGCTTACTTACATTTTTTTTCTATTTCATATTCATGATTTGGTTCCTATTTCAACTTTTTTCTTCTTTATTCTCATTATTTCAATTTCCAGTTCTTTTATTCTTCCTTACTTTCTTTTTTCCATTTCAAGTTCTTTCCATATTCCATATATTCATTTTCCCATTTGAAATTATTTCCTTCTTCCTTACTTTCTTTTTTTCCCATTTCAAGTTCTTTCCTTCTTTTCTTTTTTCCTTCTTCCTTCCTTTGTTTCCCATTTCAAGTTCTTTCCTTCTTCCTTCCTTTCTTTTTTCCTTCTTCCTTCCTTTGTTTCCCATTTCAAGTTCTTTCCTTCATTCTTACTTCCTTTTTTTCTCATTTCAAGTTCTTTCTTCCTTACCTTCTTTTTCCCTCATTTCAATTTCTTTCCTTCTTCCTTACTTTCTTTTTTCCCCATTTCAAGTCATTTCCTTTTTTTCTTACTTTCTTTTTTCCCATTTCAAGTTCTTTCCTTCTTCCTTACTTTCTTTTTTTCTTCTTTCTTCCTTTGTTTCCCATTTCAAGTTCTTTCCTTCTTCCTTACTTTTTTTCTTTTTTTCTTCTTTCTTCCTTTGTTTCCCATTTCAAGTTCTTTCCTTCTTCCTTACTTTCTTTTTTCCTTCTTCCTTCCTTTGTTTCCCATTTCAAGTTCTTTCCTTCATTCTTACTTTCTGTTTTTCCTCATTTCAAGTTCTTTTCTTTTCCTTACATTCTTTTTTCTCATTTGAAGTTCTTTCCTTCTTCGTTACCTGTTTTCCATTCCAAGTTTTCCGTCATCTTCCTTAATTTCTTTTAACCCATTTCAGGTTTTTTCGTCTTCCTGTTTCCCATTTCAAGTTTTCCTCTTTACCTTCTCTCCCTCCACATTTCAAGTTCCTTAATTCTTCCCTAGTCTTTTCCCCTTCCACTAAGCGTTTTTTACTATAGTTCCCGCTGTAACTTCTTTCTTTCTTCTCTTTTCTTCACATGTTTTTTCCTTGTTCTGTTCTCTATTTGCCATGTTGTTCTTGATTTGACTCAGTTCCCCTTTCTTTTATGTGTCGTGGCACTTAAGGTTTTTGGCGATCAATGTCTTCCACAACTCCCTGTAAACATACACGATTTACCATAACTCTTTGTCCTTGTTTTGCTATCCATTTGCTCAAAGTCTTTCTGTGTATTACCCGCTGTTTTTTTCACCTTTAATGCATTTGGTGAGTGATAGATTCTCTAGACCTTCTTTCCTCAAAGAGATTGCAGCTGTCTTTCTGATTCTAATTTTCCTTGCAATTGTTATCTTAGTTTATATTTCTTCCTTGCTGAGACATTCTCAGCATCCACCTGCAGAACCAAATTTCCGTTGTTTAAAATCACTTTCGCCACCTATGTCTATCTGTTTGTCTTTCATTTAATCCTTCGTTCTATTTTACTTGCTCTGCTATTCGCTTTTCCTTCTTACCCTTCGTCCAATTCCTTTCATTCCCTCTGATTTCTTTGTTATTACTTTGTATATATTTTTTTTATTCTTCGTTCTTCACACATTTTTATTTGCTGTCCGATTTCTTCGTTCCTTTCAACTCAGCCAGGGTCTCTTTTCTTCTGTCATTGCCTCGGTCTAGTTTCATAACTGGAATCATTTAGATGTTAACAACGATAAAACATATTTTAATTTTTTTTCTTGCTGCACCAACTGATCGTTTTTCTTATTTAGAATTTCATCAACTGAGGATTTTCTCATCATCAGGCTCTATACGAGTTTTTGCTTTTAGTTTTGAAAATGAAGACAAAATGGTGAGAACAAATAAAAAAGAAGGGCGAAAACAAAAACAAAGCAAAAATCGACATCGAAGTATTAAAAAAATAATTTAGAAATAAACTAGAAACACGTTTGCAACACGAAATCCTACCCCACCATTTTATCTTAGAAATTAACCGAAAATAAACAGAGAAAAAAGGGTGAAATTTCTAAACTATCGATTTTATCGACCTTAATTAATTTTTTATTTTATTTTTGGACTATGATTTGTTTTGTACATTTTTTTTTTAATTTAATTCTTTGTCATTTTTTTTTCGGACACACGAACCAATTTTCTATTTTCTTTTAATCTGGTTGAAAAAAAAGTATCTTTGAAAAAAAAAAAAGCATGAACAGAAATCAGATTCAGATGAAAGAAAAAAAAACTTCAAAAAATGTTTCAGGTTTGGATTAGGAAATTGATATTTCGCCCAAGCGCAAAATTTTTTCAAGTTTATTTTTTTCTTCATTTATTTATTTAGCAACTTATATTCATTTTAACTGTTACTTTTTTTTTTTTGTTATATTTTAATTTCTTTTGCACATATTTGTTAAATTGATTTTTCCCTGTAAATTTTTGTCGGTATATAGATTTATCACTCAAACTTTCCATCTGCTCTTGATTTGTACTTCTCGATAGAAAATAGATACGCTTGTTTAGTCTTCTATAAATTAAAACAAAAAATATCCAATAGGAAAATTCTTCTCTCTTTCTTCATTTTGCGATTTAATAGATTTGTTTAAAATTTCATCCAATTTTACTTTATTCTTCGATCCAACTAATCCAAACTGCTTTCGATGAAGTAAAATAAATGATTAGCCAATGCAAAAAGTTTACTCGTATTTCTAACTTCCGGTTCAACTATGATATCCGGAAGTTCAGTGTTCAATATCTATTTTATTCAGTTTATTTTGAAATATATCAGTGCTGATCAAAGAATTGTAATTTTTAGTTTAATTAATATATCACAAAAAACAATTACGATTGAAAAGAACGGCCCAGTTGGAACGAGAATCCGAAAGGTATCTCTCAGACAAATAAACTAAGTCTCTACAATATCCACTCGTGTGGTGGCAACTTTTGGAAAGAGGGCATTATAACTTCCTGCAAGTTATGTAGTCGACATATTGTAAGAGTCAAATTCTACTTTAAGATTTCCTTTGTATAATGTTCGATCGCTGGTATTAGTATTCATCACGAAATTATGTGTATCAACAAATAACACAAGTCTGATGAAAAATTACCATCTGTCTTTTATAAGAAATAAAAGTTTCATAAGATGCAGATCTATAATTCTACACGCAAAACACACAACTATATAATTCATTTAAAAAAATGTTATAATAGATTTAGTTGTTATTTCTTTACGATGCTACGTACTAAAATTGTTAACATTATTTCATATCTCTTAATATCATTAGATGTATATATACATATATATATATATGATAGAACAAACAACAAATAAGAAAAGTTTATAAATCAAACGTTTCATTTTTTATTAAAGCTTCATCAGAGAATGTGACACAGGAATATATGTTTTTGAATTTTTTGTCTTGATTTTCATGTGCTAAGCAAACACCGTTCTGTCGAATTCCGGTCGATATTTGATATATATATATATATATGTGTGTGTGTGTGTGTGTCTGAGTGTAAATGTAATAAAATAATAAAGGTAATTATTGATATACATACACATTATATTTTAACCTATGTTATGATAAACTAAATTTCTGACAATAAATTGATCGATTGTTGTCTCCAACAATAATTTCTGAATCAGAAATAATAAAGTTCAATGCTTATGGTAGTCAACTCGCCAAAAATTTTGATACCGTGATTGTTGCCAGAAGTCCTGGTAAAGTGAGACATTAGGGAACTCACAGTTGACTAAAGTAAATATTTAACTCATCTAAACTTATTTATAAATGGAACTTTGTCTCTGTGTGTGTGTGTGTGTGTGTGTATGTATCCGTTGCCTATAGACTCCGAAACGGTTGAACCGATTCTCTTGAAAATTTATACAGTTGTACTATAAGCGTCTGCAAGTGTTCTTAGCTAGGTTTTGTGTCGAGGTACCCCCGATAAATATCGAAAATCGAAAAAATCGGGTTATAGAAGGAGTGGTCCGATTTTAATCAAATTTGATACACTCATAGACAAAGACATGAGGAACGATATTCAGAAGTTTCAAGGTTGCAGTTCTTACAATAGTGCAGAAAATCGATAATATCTATATATAAAAGGCAAGATGTTTGTGCGTGTGTCTGTTTATCTGTCTGTATGTCTTTTATACAAATCCACAATTTTTATCCGATTCTCATCAAACTTCACACAAATATTCTTTAGGCTGAGTCTGAGCTCCAGGACAATGGATTAGTTTTAAATTTGATATCGATAAATCGGAAATCAAAATTTGACTTATATCCATTCATTTTTCTTTCAGTCTACGGTTTCGCTTTAGCTGAAAACAACTATTGCTTTTTAGTCTTTGCTGCCAACGTCCAAAGAGTCTGAGCTCCAGGACCATGGATTAGTTTTAAAGCTTTCATTACACCCGAGCTGCTAGTAGATGTATAAAACTGTGTATTTGGGCAACAACCCTTCTTTTATAAAAGTTTTGTCAGAAACGACTGCGATTAAAACTATTATTCATTTCTTCTTGCGTCTTTATTTTTTTCTTTTCTATATATAAAGTACATGGAAATTGTCTGAGCGCATTTTGGCCATTCTTTTAACCATTATCTTAGAGGATTTTATTTTTTGTTTTAACTGAATGTATGGATTATTTTAAATGTATATATCAATAGCAATAGGAATGTTTTTATTTCACAAACACGGTCAGCACAATACGGCCTTTTTTTTTTAATCATATCACCCCGAGCAAGGCGGTAACGCCACTGATGTGTAGGGAGCTACGCAAGAGTGAAAAGATTTGGAAAAAAGAAAGTCAGAAACCACATCCTAAACAGGGAACAAGGGATGAGCATCTACACCTGTACAATAAACGTGGGTGGAGTGTAAACCGGGTGATAGTTTAGTCTATCTACTCCAATTGAAAAAAAAGAAAAAGAAAAAGAAAAGTAAAAAGATTGGAAAAGAGAAAGCCGGAAACCACATCCTAAACAGGGAACAAGAGGATGAGGCTCTTCACCTGTTCAATAGACGTGGGTGGAGTGTGAACCGGGCGATAGTTTAGTCTATCTACTCCAATTGAAAAATAAAAAAGAAAAAGAAAAGTGAAAAGATTGGAAAAGAGAAAGCCGGAAACCACATCCTAAACAGGGAACAAGGGATGAGCCTCTACACCTGTACAATAGACGTGGGTGGCGTCTTTGTTCATATTGTATTTGCGTGTCTGTATATTTACGATGATATAAATTTCTTTCTCACAAAGGAGTCCTCAAATTTCAACCAAATGACTAAACATCCCAATTTCTGTGGTAATGATGAACGGGATAATGATCTGCGATTTAAGCTGACAAACCCTTTCGCAATGTATAAGCTCCCATGTGAATTTACATATCATGGAATATTTAGTGTATAGAGCCAAACTAGATCCCTGTCCATAATCAGTAGCGTGCGAACGGAATGCGCTGAGAATGACATTCATGTCGACAACGCTATGTATCGCTCTCATGAGCTTTCTCATCTGGATACTCGCAAATTATATATACACGCTAATGTGATATATAATTGTTCATGTGGGCAGCAATCCCTATTTTATACAAGTTTCATTAAAAACGATTGACAAAGTACTGCGGTTACTTCCTTGATGGCTATCGAGCCAGGTAATTTAATAATGGTGTATTTCTGCAGCAATCTCTCTTTTATACAAGTTTAATTAAAAACAACGAACAAATTAGTGTTGTTACTTTCCTTGTTCGCTGCACAATTATTAAATTATATCGAATATACTACCACCTCATAAAGTCAGTCAGTAAAGCGCCATACGTGATACACGCTTGGGCGATCATGTCTTGAAGTGACATGACTGACTGGGCAGGTGATTATCCCGCAGTAGTTTGCCATTGCTTTCTGCGGTAGACTGGTTGCCGACCAAGGCTATAGAACCCAATCTGTCCTGCTATTTAACCCATAACTGGAAGGAAGAGACGGATTAATACCTTTCCCAAGGGTATTTGCGCATAAGTGAATACAATGGATTCAACTGAAATTCGAACTCGGCTCCCCGGTTTCTCGTTCCGAGCCGATATCCACTGTACCACAACGCTCATAAAGTAGACGCCTTAAATGTCACCTGCGATTAAAAAGCATTTATTAACCCATAATTTAACAGAAACCCTACGGAAAATTCAAGTTAATACAAAAATATTTCTTAAATCAAGTTACCGTTGAGATCTTGTTATTAGACAAATCCTAGTCATTAAAACCGCTTTCATTCTGATACTATTAAGTAACGGAGATGGCGTGTTTAGTGTTTTCTAAAGATAGAAGAAACCCTCACGTCAACCGAGCTGCGTATGGAGCGTAATTGCTTCAAACGGTCACTCTTCTACAAAAATCTTCGCACATTAAAAACTACTCTGTATCACAACACACGAATAATATATAGACATAATAGAACAACTTTGAGAATGGCTAAAGCGCAGGCCAAAAGCGATTGGAACAATTTTCTCCTGAAAACGAAAAAATGTTAGAGTGCTGGAAAAACTCAATAAAAGAATAATTAAATCAACCTTGTCGGCCGTATTCAATGAAAGATGCTTAAAAAGGGTTGCTGCTGAATTATATATATATCTCAATTAGTTAGTTTTTGGTCATAATTAAATTAGACCAGTACACATTTATATTAAAAAGTGTCCAATACAATTATATTGTAGAAGGTTTGAATATTTTCCATTTGTAAACGAGTTATTGCGCGACCTAGGTTTCTACCATGAGTGGTGTCCTCAGGCGATGACATCACTTACGGTTGAAACCTAGAAGCGTAAGAACTCGTTTACTAATAGAAAATTATATATATATATATATATATATATATGTGTCTGTGTATGTATGTATGTATGTATTCAACATGATATGACCGAAGTTAAGCAACATTGAGACTGGTCCATATTAGATGGGTGACCACTTGGGAATACCAGGTGCGTTTATTGGCGGATGTGCGTTGTGGTGCAATGGATGTCGGCTCGGAAGGGGAAATCGGTGAGTCGAGTTCAAATTCCAGTCGAACACTTTGCATTCACTTATGCACTGGTACCCTTGGAAAAGGTATTAATCCGTCCCTTCCCTCCAGTTAGGGGTTAAATAACAGATCTGCTGTTCATGCGATCCGTGGCGAGCTTCTGCACCGATTGTCTGTTATCAGCAGTTCCAAAAAGTGTGGATGGTGCTGCACAAGCCTTCACCCCTTAAAACAATTCTCGGTGTGGCAGTCTGACTGAGTTAGACATTCATACGTCGAAATCGACAGGAGAGTCCAATATATATATATATATATATATATATATATAAATAAAAGGAAAATAACAGTATGATTAAATAAAGAAGACAAGAGGTAAAGTATTCTTTCGTTCTTACGTGTTTCGACCTGTGACGTACTTTATGAAGACAAAAAGCCTTGATAAGTCCGTCACAGAACAAAACGCGTAGGCGAGAAAAATATAGTTTTTTCTCCTGTCTTCTTCTTCTAGGTGTGTGTGTATGTCTGTTTGTGAGATTTATTTGTTAGCAAGCTTCATAGTCTCGCCTAACAACGTTCATCAAGTGAACATCAATCATATATATTCGAGTATAGTGTGAATTGTTGTGATCAATATTTTTACATCTCTGTCCCTTGAAGTCTCTTCTTCACCTTTACTCAACGGGAAAAATACTAACAAACGAAGATATGACATTTCGAACTCATTCTTTTCCGATCCAATCATGCAGGAGTAACAAACATGTGACTAAGGTCGGTAAGAAAGCATCTATCTCCATTTCCAGTTTTATTAATGCAATTTCTGCTTTGTTCACCTGTTTTGCGGTGAAATGGGATACGTGGAAGGATCTTCGTTGTGATTACATTGCCATCTTTCTTTGCTGAGGCTACTGCCCCTTTCACGGCACCCTCTTGCAACTATCACCAAACAGACGTCACGTTTAGGTTGGGCAGCACAACAAAGGTGTTTCTCGCTCCAAAATAACATTACAGTAATTCAAATGCAACGGTCACCAGATCGAATTAACGGCGAGTGTTTGTTGCGCTTCTAATTCCCGGGCATCGATTGCAATGAAGGTCGACTGCATGAGATCAAAGCACATCGACTTTTAAAATGGACTATACCATTCCGACTAGGGTATCTCGGCGTGTGTAATGGTTAGCAAGTTTGGCTTGCTAGAACTTATTACGACTGGGTAGTGAGTTCAATCCTCACTGACTACCCCATACGTTCGGCCTTATGCCACATCTAAGCGGCGCTTAGAAAATCAACTATTCCATTCTGACTATTGTTAATAGAACAACACCGAAGTACGTACGCTTTTCGAGTTAAAAACATGAAAATATTAAAAAAGTATATATATATATATATATATATATATATATGCACACACACACACACACACATACATACATACATACATACATATGTGAAAAGTGTATGTATATAATTACAAATATCAATACATATATATATATATGAAATTTGTTATATATATTATATTGTTTACATATTATATATGCGTGGTACTTATTTAAAAGCGCTCAATATCAGTGATAGAGCAGATATATTCATATAGATAGGTGTGAGTTTGTAACCGTGGGTTTCACGCTCATGCGATCGTCAGACAAACTTGGTTAATTTTTTTTTAAAATTGGTTATATGTAGGGTTGTGTATATTCGTGTATTATTGTGGAAGTGGAGGAAATCTGTCGAAACGACAGACGCAGACATATATATATTTGTACACCCATCAACGCGCGTTGATGGGTGTACAAATGTGTGTGTATATATATATATATATATATATGTATGTGTGTGTGTGTCTGCGTCTGTCGTTCCGACAGATTTCCCCCACTTCCATAAATGTCTGCGTCAGTCATGACGACAGATTTCCCCCCAATTCCACAAAAATACACGAATATACACAACCCTACATATAACCAATTTTTAAAAAAATTAACCAGTTTGTCTGACGATCGCAAGAGCGTGAAACCCAGGGTTACAAACTCACACCTATCTATATGAATATATATATATACATATAGATTTTCGATTATATTTTCTGAGTAATGGGGAAAGTAATATGCTTAGTACAGATATTTATTCATCTCAGTCTGATGAAAATAGAAAAAAACAAAAATAAAAAAAAAACACACACACACAAGTGTAAGGGAAACAGTAAGAATTGAACTCAGCGCACAATAGAAAAAGTTAATTAGACGAACTCCCTAATTCACACGTTAATACACTCAAAATAGTAACCTTCAATTCAATGGACCAATAGCCGGGATCAGATGACAGTTTATACTAAAAATTGGTTAAAAACGAATGTAAGAGAGGGAGATTATTTTTGGAAAACATTTTTACAGGGAAAGGAAAAAATAAATCTTCGTTTCATTGTTTTTCATGCCTTGTTTTCAATATTTTTTTTTTCAGAATAATTGAATTTTTTTTTGTTATATTAAGTTTATAAATATATTAATGTAAAAATTTAAAAATGATTTTTGTATTGTAAGATCTTAAATAGCATTATAATTCATTTGTGTGCCACCCCTCTTTAGACCACATGATATCGCAAAAAGAATATGCATTGCTGGAAATGTCCAAATAAAAGCAGAAGTTCTCTTTGAGAAAGAACGAAATTTATAAAAATAAATAGCTTCTGCTTGCTGGATATGAAATACTAAGTTTTGCTAATTTTTGTGGTTCCGTTTTTTTAGAATTCCAAGTAACGGAGAGGAAAAAAAAATTCTTCGTTTCACTCGTAAATTACACCATTCTTAAAAAAAACAACATAAAAATAAGAGAACCACGTTTGTAGGACCAACAGAAACAAATACCATATTTGAGCCGTTAAAAAAAAACAAAAAAAAAAAACAAAAAAAAAATGGCGACAAAGGTTCAACAGAAGCACCAGTCACAGAAGAAAATCAAGCCTCGGTTAATACAGTCAAGCATGACAAACAGCAGTAGGCTTGTCTATATTTACAAGATGAGGTATTGTAATTATTTACGTTATTTAGATTATTCGGACTGTTGTCCTCGTCTTTATTTCCATATTCATGATATTTCGGCTGTTGTATGCTCCGACCTTCCCAGATACCTTAGTTATCTCCCTTTAACTATTTTTTTTTTGTAGCCAGGTATTCATCTCTCAATTCTTTGAGTCAAGTTACTGGATCCAACCAACACTTTTCTTCACTGGGTCATGTATATTCGAGGATAGTGGATAAAATGTATCCAGTGACTTGGCCCAAAGAGTACTGAGTTCAATAACTAGCGACAGCAGTGGTAAACAACAAAGTTAAAGAGTTAAATAGAAATAACTAAGAAATCCAGAAGTGGCAAGACTCATGAAACGAAAACAATCCACCCCAGTGATCGAAATAAATGATTCAGTTCAAAATTTCAGTCATCTGAAGAAAGTCGGAGCGTACTACAGCCGAAACTTCGTGAATATGACAATAACGATAAGGACAAAACTCCGAACAATATATATAATTATAAATAGCAGCAGGCTTATCTAAATATTTTAAAACTTCAAATAATGCCAATAAAACATACCTGAGACAAAATAGATAACCTTAAGTTCCCAAATCGACAATCTCATAAATAATGCCAATAAAGCATACCTGAGACAAAATGGAGAACCTTAAGTTCCCAAATCGAAAATCTCATTAAACAAACATATTGAAAACTTATTCAATTCATTATTTTAATCCTTACGCGCTTACACTAAGCTCCAAGTATCAGTTTTATCAATAAATGTTTTTGTATTTATTAGAAAATCACGATCTAGTACTCTCTTGCAATGTTTTTTTTTTTATTTAAATTTTTTTTTTAGCAGTGAGTAAATTTTAAGCAATGACAAACCAAGATCAAAAGCTGTCTAAACGGCTTTAATGCAAAATTTAATCCCTATGAGTATTTTGTCTTTTCAGTACAGACCAGAGATTCCGGACCTAAACACCAATTTTAAAAAATGAAAAATGCAGAAGTTTTGTTCCAATCTTCCTCTTAAGTACAAATATGAGTGAAAAAACAAAAAAAATTGAAAATCATTCAGGGGCTCAAAAACCCCACAAATGCGTGCTTG
This sequence comes from Ascarosepion bandense, assembly GCA_037127315.1. Taxonomy (NCBI): domain Eukaryota; kingdom Metazoa; phylum Mollusca; class Cephalopoda; order Sepiida; family Sepiidae; genus Ascarosepion; species Ascarosepion bandense. The sequence goes on from JBBBDQ010000201.1 coordinate 4,669,361, forward strand.
GCTCCATTGTGAGAGCCCACTGTGTGACGAGTTACTTCCTACTTTGTTTTTTATGTCGCTACCAGGTGGACAATCTACGGGAAAATAAAGAATTCCCTTTTCTATACGTGATACACGCTTGGGCGATCATGTGTCCAAAAAGACATGGCTACCTGGGTAGAATATTTTCCCGGAGTAATTAGGTTACCATTACTTTCTGCGGTAGACTGGATGCCAACCAAGGTTATAGAACCCAATCTGTCCTGTTATTTAACCCATAACTGGAGGGAATAGATGGATTAATGCTCTTTCCAAGATTTTTTGCGCGCAAGTGAATGCAACGAATTCAACTGAAATTCGATCTCAGCTCTCTGATTTTACGTTCCGAGCCGATACCCACTGCACCACAATGCACAGGAATGAAATGGGTAATTCATTGCACCGAAGAGTTTCGATTTCGAGAAGTGGGAAAACACGTGAAAACAAGATAAATGAAAAACTAGTTAAGAAATTAATGAAAATTTCTAATTTAAAATTCGAGGATTTTACAAGCTAGTTACAGAAAATGAAGCATATATATCTGAAGAATAGGGATTGCAGAACAAGATTTTAACTGTTTATACAATTGGAAAACGCGTAGATAATATAAGACAGATTCTCTTGATATTGAATGCAATGTTGTTTCTTTATTCAGACTTCTTGTAACCGACTAAATTGAATGGACTATAATCAACTCCACTTCACCCACGCAAAAATATGATGAAATTAAAACATTCATAAAATCAAAACATGTAATCGGGTAATTTTTTTTTTTTTTTTTTTTTATAAGCGTTTCACCCCGAGCAAGGCATGTCACTGCCACTACTGTGCAGGGGGCTACGTAGAGAGGAGAAAGGCTGGTTAAATATAGGACATAACAGAGGGTGGGTGATAGGCGGGTGAGGATACCGAGAATGAGGGTTGGGTAGATGAGAGTGTTGTGAGAATAGTTGGGAGTTAGTGTGATAGGAGGTGTCTATTGACCCTACATTTAAACACCTGGAGATTGTAACTGTCGGGAAAGCAGACTTGTGGAAGGCAGAAAAGAAGCTGTTGGAGTAGAATTTACGGTTACATCTTATTTGTTTAACTGTAAAAGGGTGGGACTTAGTTGCTAATCTAGTATCTCGTGTAAATTCGTGCTTGGGCGGCACCAGTGATCTAAGCTCATCGGAGCAGAAGCCATGAAAGTACTTGTAGAAGAGGCACAGGGAAGCTACATCACGCCGGTGTGAGAGCGGCTGCAGCCGGTCTGCCAAGTTAGTATCAACCACGTTACAGATCCTCCTTTGTATTTTGTCAAGAAGCCCAAGGAGAGCAGCAGGGGCACCCGACCAGATATGGCAGCAATATTCAATACACGGGCGGATGGTAGATTTGTATATGTGCAGAATAGTTTCAGGTGGGAAAAATTTCCGGGCCCTGCACAGAGAGCCGACTTTCATAGCAGCAGATTTGGCAATGGATTCAATATAGTCATTCCATTTGAGGTCCGCCGAGAGTGTAAGGCCAAGGAGGCGTAGTATTTTACTCTCTGGGAGGCTAGCCTGTCCCATGCTAATGGGAGGTAGATGCGATAGTCTATGGTGGTTAGTTGATAACAGCTTCAGATAAAAAAAAACAAAAAACAAAAAAAACAAAAAAAAACAAAAAAACAAATTTGTTTGCAAATTTCGGCAGTACCATTTAAGTCATTAAATCTTTTCTTAAATTTATCCCAAATAATATAAAATTACTCATCGCAAATATATTGAGGTCAAGATAGTTATTAATAGAATTAATGTAAGTGGGCACCTCGAGGTGGTGTAATGGTTAACAAGCTTGTCTCGCTAGAACTATTGCAATTAAGTAGTGAGTTCGATCCTCACTGGGTGCCCCATACTTTCGGCCTTGTGCTACATCTAAGCTGCGCTTAGTAAATTGCATTAATGTGAGTAAGTTAATCACTTGAATTAGCAGAGTTGTCAATTTTAAAGTTTTGTCAAGGCATTATTATGTCTTCATTCTTCAGGGTGAAAAGTACACTGAAGAGTGAAAACATTACAATTGAACAGGTTAAGAGGGTCATCCCTTGTTTCCTGTTTAGGATGCGGTTTCCGGTTTTCTCTTTTTCCAATCTTTTCACTCCTATGTAGCCCCCTGCACATCAGTGGCGTTATCGCCTTGCTCGGGGTGATATGATTAAAAAAAAAAAAATGAAAGTTATTTTAAAGTTATTATTGGTGCTCTTTTGAAATTAATGGACTCCGATTATGTCAGATTGTTAGAAAAGATACGAATCTTTAAAAAAAAAATCCCAATTATATTTATCTGACTGTAAATCACAGGACGATTTTCGTTGACCTAGAAACATCATCACACACGCAGACAATCGAAAGTACTTAGAGGAATGCCAAAATAAAGAATAAAGCACCGTTCGAGACACATCGCAGACTCTTATTTGTGGAAGTTCTTTTGGTTGGTTGTTTTGTTTTTATGGCAAATCAACACCTCGGCGGGTCATTTATTGCCAGCTAAACTTTATTTATTGCTGGTAATACCATTTTTCTTTTAACAATTTATTGTTGTTTATATAAGTTTTGTGTCTAGTAATACATTTTTTTTTCTTTTCGAGTATCAAGATTCATTGGGATTTGTTTTTAAGGGCAGGGTTCCCAAGTCCTACCCTTGTTATTTAACCCATAACTAGATGAAAGTGACGGATTAATACCTTTCCCAAGGGTACCAGTACTTAAGTGAATGCAGGGTATTCAACTGAAATTCGAACTCGGCTCACCGATTTCTCTTTCCGAAAGGATATCCACTGCACCACAACGCACACCCGTCACTATACGCTTACAGCACCTGGTATTCACAAATGGTCACCCATCTAAGTTCTGACCCAGTTCATAGTTGTTTAACTTCGGTGATCGAGCGAGAACCGGTGTATTCAAGCCTAGTTCTTTTAGAGAATTAAGGCAAAATGTAACAATGCATTTATGAACAAATTCTAAAGGACATTTCTGAATTTTTATGTGAATTTTAGTAAATATAAGTTCTTTATAATTTGGGATGAATGAACACAAAAAAGATCAAAGTTAGTAAATAATATAAAAACATTTTCATATGGCGTTATAAAGTGATGCTGATAATAATATAAATTGATGATGGTAGAGATTTTGGGGTGAAAGGTTAATTAAAGGAAAGTTTGTGAGGCAGTCGTTTGTAATAATGAAGGGGAATGATGAATGCGACAGGCGTTCTGACAATTATTGGAAGAGCTGGTATGGATACCGAGAACCAACAGCTTTAGTAGAGTCGAATATGATGACAGTGATAATCCCATCAACACTAATGGATCCGTTAATGATGACAATTTTGATAATGCTATTTAATCGCAGAGACATCCTTTCACGTGGAAACTGTGACGTCAGATGGAACAGAAGTTGGTGAATTATTGCTTTTATGGCAACTACAAATATGGAGAGGTTTGTTGTCGGGAAATGAAAATGGCGATTTTGGTAAACGTAATGGTAATATTAACATTTTCCTTATAAGAAAATATTTAGCATTGATTGACTGAGTAGTCAGTTTATTTTTTGGTTAAGATTTATAAAATATAACTCTTAGAATAATTTATCAATTAAATTGGTTTATCAAGTTCAGTTATTGAACTTTTCAAGATTGATAGGAGTTTCCTTCCTAACATTTTATTTGAAGTAGTGTGGAATGTCATTATCTTGATAATATCATTATTCTCTTTTCTGGTTACAGGTGGTATCCATTTGTGTTGTTGAAACTGTTATTAGTCCCCAAATGATGTGGTTTCTGTTATTTGGTACTGTCTTTATGATTGTATAGTGCCCAATATTCAAATAAAAATAGTATTTGCCAAGACCATCAGAGATCACTCGCTCAAAGCAATTTTTAACCATTGATCTTAAAAAGCGGTTATGTATTACCGACAGTTCGGATATTACTGAACGGCTTTGGCGTCATGCATTACAACCAACCGAAATCTGACGAGACTATATAGTTTTCAAGTTCATGTTTTGCTTTTGTAGCAACTAGCGTGGTTGGGGAAAACTATCCCAGGCGCAGTATATTCTGTGTTGAATTTCTTTATCACTTACACTAAATATATTATTATTGATCCACACGCAGAGGTATTTGAACTGTTTAGTTTTTACTCATTTCACATACGAAATGTTTATGATAAACTAGCAGCATAGCCCGGCATTGCTCGGGTGTAATGAAAGCTTTAAAACTAATCCATGGTCTTGGAGCTCAGACTCAGCCTAAAGAATATTTGAAATAATAAATTAATTCCGACAATTTACCAATCGCACCTAGTGTATATATATATATATATATATATATATATATACATACACAAGCAGTATAGCCCGGCGTTGTTCGGGTGTAATGAAAGCTTTAAAACTAATCCATGATCCTGGAGCTCAGACTCTTTGGACGTTGGCACGAAAGACTAAAAAGCAATAGTTGTTTCCAGTTAAAGCGCAACCGTAGACTGAAAGAAAAATGAATGGATGTAAGTCAAATTTTGATTTCCTACTATCAATATCAAATAAGTTTTTTCGTCGTAAACTGAATTTTGAAGGCTAAATAAGTCCTCTGAGTAAATGGTATCATGACTGAGACTAAGAACTACAATTATACCTACTTAGAGCCAAACCCAAAGCAAAAACCAAAATAAAAGGGCTGAAAAAAATACAGGCATACAGGCAGATAAACAGACACACACAGAAACATCTTGCCTTATATATATATTATCGATTTTCTGCACCTTGCAACTTCTGAATATCGTTTTTTATGTCTTTGTCTATGAGTGTATACAATTTGATTAAATTGGACCACTCCTTCGATAGCCCGATTTTTTCGATTATCAATTTTCGATATTTATCGGGGGTACATCGACCCAAAACACTCGCAGACGCTTATGGTACAACTGAGTAAATTTTCAAGAAAATCGGTTCAGCCGTTTCGGAGTCTATAGCTAACGGACGGACGGACGGACACACAAAGTTTCATTTATAAATGAGTTTAGATTCAGATTACGTGCGATCATTGACTTCATTCTAATTTCAGCTCGTAATATTTCTTTTCTTGATGTTCTTGTAAAAAGTAGGAATGGTATTTTTATTACCAATGTTTTTCGTAAAGATATCTTTTCAGGTTTTTACACTAGTTGGAACTCTTTTCTCCCTCAGAATAGAAAAATCAATTTGATTAAAACTTTGGTACATCGGGCCTTATTAGTTTGTTCATCATGCACACTCCAGCAAGAGTTAAACAGGATCCGTTGTATTTTTGTCAATAATGGTTATCCAACTCGTATTGTGGACTTTTTTTTTTTTTTAAATCATATCAACCCCAAGCAAGGCAGTAACGCCAGTGATGGGCAGGGGGTTACATAAGAGTGAGAAGATTAGAAAAGAGAGAAACCGGAAACCACATCCTAAACAGGAAACAAGGGATGAGCCTCTTCACCTGTTCAATAGACGTGGGTGGAATGTGAACCGGGCGATAGTTTAGTCTATCTACTCCAATTGAAAAAAAAAAAAGAAAAGAGTGTAAAGATTGGAAAAGAGAAAATCGGAAACCGCATCCTAAACAGGAAACAAGGGATGAGCCTCTTCACCTGTTCAATAGACGTGGGTGGAATGTGAACCGGGCGATAGTTTAGTCTATCTACTCCAATTGAAAAAAAAAGAAAAGAGTGTAAAGATTGGAAAAGAGAAAACCGGAAACCGCATCCTAAACAGGAAACAAGGGATGAGCCTCTTCACCTGTTCAATAGACGTGGGTGGATTGTGAACCGGGCGATAGTTTAGTCTATCTACTCCAATGTACAATGCAACGAAAAATAGATAACTTTAATAGCCCACCTAATATTTGGTCCTGGTCTGTGTCCAATTTATCTCAAATTACATTGGCATGGCAAAAAAGGTAAACTTGTAAATGACAGAGTTTCCACTAGTTTCTCTGCCACTTTGTTTTCAGCCAAACTGCGTGTTATTTTTGGCATTCGCTCGATTCTATCTGCATTTTCTAAAGACCGTCTGCTTCTATGTGCCCTATCCCTTCAGGACGTAGGCGATCATGGTTCTCCATGTCTCCCTATCCCTTGTGGCTCTTAGTATGTTTGCTTTTGCTGCTCCTGGCAACCCCCGTTCCGTCATCCACCTGATCAGACCCTGCAAATATGTTATCCGTTGCCTTCCTCTGTCTCTCCTTCCTTCTATCAAACCAGTCAGTATCAGGTTCTTCAGGCTCTCCTTCCTCATTGCGTGCCCAGGAACTTTAGTTGTCTCTTCCTGATGCTCAGTATCAATTTTCTTTTTGTTGCCATTCTTTCCAACACCTCATCGTTGCTTGCATGCTCAGTCCACGATATCCGTAGCATCCTTCTGTAGAACCATATTTCGGCCGCTTCCAGTTTTGTCCTCATTTTCGATGATATTGTCCAGCATTCACTGCCGTATTGAAGAACTGACTTCATGTAGCAGTCTAGCACGCCTTTCTTTGTTTCTATTGAGATTTTCCTGTGTGTTAGTATTTTGCTCATCTTCTGGAACGCGTCCTTTGCTATGCCAATTCGCCTTCTGATCTGGGTATGTTTTGCATTGGACCACTGCGTTCCTGAATCTCTTGTTTGTCTAACCTATCTTAATAAAGGTTTACTTATTTATAAATTCAAATGTCAGTGTGTAGCTGCATACATAGGACGGACGTGTCTTAGGTTAGAGTAAAGAATAAGCCAGCATCTCCCTAGGTATATATATATATATTTTTAATCATATCACCCCAAACAAGGCGGTAACGCCACTGATGTGCAGGGGGCTACATAAGAGTGAGAAGATTAGAAAAGAGAAAACCGGAAACAGCATCCTAAACAGGAAACAAGGGATGAGCATCTTCACCTGTTCAATAGACGGGGTGGAGTGTGAACCGGGCGATAGTTTAGTCTATCTACTTCAATTAGTCTATATAATAGATGAGATTTATGTGATCATACTCATGCGCCTCATTCAGTGCACGAGTCTTCAATTGGACAACACCTGTCAGATAATGAGTCATGCTCGTTTCGTTTTTCGACTGACTCATTTTCCATTTTGTATACAGGAAGATCAAAACACCATTTATCAATTTTAGAAGCTTTATGCTTAAAATTATTTCTGCGTGTACTATTCAAGCAGAAGGAAAATTTTATAAGATCTTTACATTTATTCGGAGATATGTGAGCTTTATTTGTTCCTTTTTATGCTTAACTGGATCATTTTACTTTATTTACGTATTTTAATCGTAAATATTTGTTTCTTTCTTAATTATATGTATTTACAACATTCGTAATTTCAAGCGTGTTCCAGTACTGTCTTCCATATTTCTTTCTTTCCTAGTCAATCTGTTATAATCAAGGTTGCTAAAGACTGGTCCCTAAGGAAGCGTTGGCCGAAAGAAAGTCAGTTTAGGCCCGGATATTTAAAAAAAAAAAATTAACATGAAATTATGCTTGTTTAAATCTCCCCACCTCTCTCTCTATATATATATATATATATATATATATTCACTACTCGGTGCCATTATTATTGCAAAAACCAAACAAAAAATAATAAGGCTGTAGTAAAGAGCAAACACGCGGCAGGAGCTTTCGTAATTAGTAGTAAAGAGAATGAACACCTCGCTATTGTCCTCCTCACCATGAGCGTGACAGGAGGTATATATACTAGCAGTATAGCCCGGCTGCTCGGGTGTAATGAAAGCTTTAAAACTAATCCATAATCCTGGAGCTCAGACTCTTTCGACGTTGGTACGAAAGACTAAAAAGCAATAGTTGTTTCTAGTTGAAGTGAAACTGTAGACTGAAAGAAAAATGAATGGATGGAAGTCAAATTTTGAAGTTTGGTGAGAAACGGATAAAAATTGTGGATTTCTATAGAGGAAATACAGACAGATAAACAGACACATACACACAAACATCTTGCGTTTTATATATATATATATATATATATATATATATATATTATCGATTTTCTGTACTATTGTAAGAACTGCAACCTTGAAACTTCTGAATATCGTTTCTTATGTCTTTGTCTATGAGTGTATCAAATTTGATTAAAATCGGACCACTCCTTCTATAACCCAATTTTTTCGATTATCGATATTTCTCGGGGGTCCCTCGACACAAAGCCTAGCTAAGAACATTGGCAGACGTTTATAGTATAATTGTAAGTATTCAATAAAATCGGTTCAGCCAATTTGTAGTCTATAGGTAAATGACACACACAGACACACACAAAGTTCCATTTATAAATAAGTTTAGATTATATATATATATATATATATATATATATATATATATATATGTATGTATGTACACACACAACGGTCTTTACTATAATGAAGAGGGTTCATACTAACTTAGTCTTCATCCAGCTATCGGGAAAGCAAGTAAATACAAGGGAAATCCACAAATTCCACAGGCGTGAAGTGCGAGAAAAGAAGCTACTGGAGTAGAATTTGCGTTTTCAATTTATTGGTTTCACAGTAAAAGGGTGGGAACTAGTTGCTAATCTTGTGGCTCGAGGAAATTTATATATAGGGAGTACCAGTGAGTTAAGTTCATCAGAGCAGAAGCCGTGAAAGTATTTGTCGAAGAGACACAGGGAAGCCACACTGCGCCGGTGAGAAAGTGACTGTATCCGAGCTGCCAAGTCGGGATCTATCACATTACAGATTCTCCGTTGGATTTTGTCAAGGAACCCTAGGTGGATAGCAGGAGCACCCGACCAGATATGGCAGCAGTATTCAATGCAGGGTCGGATGGTAGATTTAAATATGTGCAGGATTGTTTCGGACGGAAAAAAACTTCCTATTCCTATTTTTCTGCTATTCAATTTTTAAGTCACTGTTCTTTAAAATAATTTATCCCCGCCTCGTTCTGCTTTTTTCTTTTTTCTCTTCTTTGAGTCTATTGAATATTCTTCTTCAAAACAAATTTTTTTCCTTATTTCTTTCTTTCCTTTCATCCTCCGTCAAATTTTATTTACTATACCTTACATCATTTCTTTTTCTGTCTTATTTTCCAAATATTTTCCCCATCCATCAGTCAGTTAAAGTGCCATACGTGATACACGCTTGGGCGATCATGTCTCGAAAGGGACATGATTGACTGGGCAGAAGATTATCCCGCAGTAGGTTGCCATTGCTTTCTGCGGTAGACTGGTTGGCCGACCAAGGCTATAGAACCCAATCTGTCCTGCTATTTAACCCATAACTGGAAGGAAGAGACGGATCAATAGCTTTCCCAAGGGTATTTGCGCGTATGTGAATGCAATGAATTCAACTGGAATTTGAACTCGGCTCCCCGGTTTCTCGTTCCGAGCCGATATCCACTGTACCACAACGCACATCCCCACCATCCATAGCGTTCTATAATTATTCAGTTTTATCCCCTGATTTATTCGCTATTCTTTGATTTACTAGAGTCTTGGGGTCTTCTCTATATTGCTAAATTTAATCAATAAATATAAACCCAGATATCATTAGAGTCATATAGGCATTAACGTAGACGTGATGTTTCTTTAGGCCCGACAGCTTAACTTAATTCTCTCTAGGCTGGTTTTAATTCAGAGATTTATTTCTCCTAGATTGGTTGCCACACAATGCTATAGAATCCAGTCTGTACTGCTGTTTTAGCCATAGCTTGGGAAGAAGAGATAGATTCATCCATTTCCCAAAGTAAGTGAATGTAATGAATCCGACTGAAATTCGAACTCGGCTCTGTGATTCTTCAATCTGAGCCACTATCCGTATTACTCCACGATGCTTAAGTAATCTCGTTATTTTATCATTTTTCTTTCTCTTTACATTTTTTGCTCTCTTTTTATCACTTCTATATTTTTTTCTTGCAATCTGATTTTCTTGTTTTCTTTTTTTTTTATTTATTTCCTAACCTTTTCTGTCTTCCCTTTTAAAATTTTCATTATTTTAATGAATCCCACTTTCTTTCTTTCTTCTTTCTATCATCCAAGATTTACAGTGCAAGAGTAAAATGTTTCGTGGAGGTCCTCCATTGTTTCTATGACGACGAAACTGCTAATGACGGCATTCCTCACAATACTCATGGTACCTCTGACAATATTGTTTGTGACGAGAACATGGTAGAACAAAGAATATCAGGCGGGGGTTCTCTCTAATTATCCCTTAAGGAAATCGATAATTAAGCTTTAAAATACAGATATTTGTATGAACCAATTTAAATTATATATATATATATATATATATATATATATATAATAATAATAATAATAATAATAATAAAAAAACATCAGAAAATTAAAATTAAGTCAACCACAAAAATGTCTACGTAGCGTTTTTTTTTCTTTTTCACATTCATTCTTCCCTGCTTCCTATTGTATTTAAAATGTTTACGACTTGGGCAAAAGTTTTATAGAAACTTTTCTATTCTATTGATATTCGCTTAAGGCCTTGTCTTTTATATTTCGAGTCTAGACAAGTGAAAACTTTTCTAAGAAAACTCGTGATTTTTTAAACTCGTTGGCACGGCAAAGCATTTATTTTTATGTATGTGTTTCTCAAGTCCACATTAACGTTGCTTTGCCCGTAAGGCATTTCTCGTTTGATTCAAATCAAATTCTAGTTTCGGTCTAATTGCACGTTCTCACTATGCAAAATAAGACAAACTGCCAGTAAAAAGATGAATTTTGGACCATATTCGTGTCAATGTGCATAATTAAAAAAAAAAACTTTTTTATATCCTGAGATGCAGGAGTCCAGTAGTTTTTATAAACCGTTTACAAATTTAATTTATTGCCATAACTTTGTAGGATAACACATTTTTAGGGATATGAATTTTGAGTGTTTATAATTTTATAAACCGTTCTCAATTTAAACACTTTTAGAAGCGGTTTCCATCTTCCTTAGTCGCATTAAAATTTTAGTTTTCAATACCTTTTAGGAGCGTATCTCTTTTTCATTATGATTTGCGTCCATATTATGTTGAAGTTAAGTAACGTGGAGCCTGATCAATACCTAAATGGGTGATCGCTTGGCTTGGAAATACTAACGGCTGTAAGCTTGGATGTGCGGATGGTGTAACATAAAAAAGGCTCAGAAATTGAAAATCAGAGGTTCAATTCCAGTCGGGTTTGTTATATGCGTATTTTAGAAAAAGCAATATAACACTTCATTGTCTTCGGTTATCTGTTACTTAGAAGGACATGAATTAATTATGATATACAAATAAATCTTAAAATAATTTTGTTGACTTTAAATAAATTGTAGAAGATAAATTATAGATAAATCGAAAAATACACGTCAAAAAATTCTTTTCAATATTTTGACGAATTATTTCCTTCATTTGGTTTATATAGAAATTTCTGAGAATTCAATAACTACGCATTCTATTTGTCGTCAAATATTTCAGGTTTACTATTTATAGGATATGCTTCTATGAATATTAAGAACTTCGTATATGTATCAAATGATACCCTCTTTTTTCTTTCTTTCTTTCCATAAATGTTTGGTTCTACGTATTTTTAAAATTCGTTTCCCACCTTTTTATTCCATAAATATTTGGGGTTTAGTATATGTATCAAATGTTTCCCTCTTTCTTTACATTCATAAATGTTTGGGTCTAAGCATTTTTAAAATTCGTTTCCACTATTTATCTATAAATAATTGGAGTCTAGTATATTTATCAAATGTCTCTCTCTTCCTTTATATTCATAAATGTTTGGGTCTAATTAATTTTAAGATCTGCTTCCCACTTTTTTATCTATAAATATTTGGGGCTAATATATTTATCAGATGTTTCGCTCTTTTTTTATATAAAATATTTTTTAGGGGTCAGTATTTTTACTATTTCTTTCCCCCTTTTTATCTATTATCATTTGGGACATAGTATGTTTATACAAAGTACTTCTCTTTTGTTATATCTATGTATGTTTGGATTTCGGATTTTCAGGATTTGTTTCCAACTTCTTTTATTGATTAATATTTGGGGCTTAGAATTTTTATTAAACGTTCCCTTTTTATTCATGTACATAAAAGTTTGGGTCAATATTTTAAGATTTGTTTCCCATTTTTTTGTTTCTATTAATATTTGAGGCTTAGCAAATTTCCCTGTTGATATATATCTATAAATGATTGAGGCTCAGTAATTTTTGCATTTGATTCTCGCATTCTTTTATCCATTAATATTTGGGGGTTAGTATGTTGATCTAACGTTTCTCTCTTTATGTTTATAAATATTTGGGGTTTACTGTTTTTAGCTTTTTTCTCGCTTTTTAAATCTATAAATTTTTAGGGGGTTAAGTATGTTTATGAAACGTTTCCCTCTTTATTTATATCCATAAATTTGGGTGGAGGATTCAGTACTTTTAGGATTTGCTTATCACTTTTTATCCATAAATTGTTTAAAGCTTAGTATGTTTAACAAACTTTGCCATCTTAGTTCATGTGTTTCAATTTCAATATTTTTTCAATCATTTTTTTCTTCATTTGTAACGGTATTTTTCTTTTTAATGTCCATCATTTTTGGAGCAGTTATGGTTTTTACAAATTGCTTCCCTCTTTCTTTATTGTTTTACACTTTTACAGATTCAAAATTTTTAACAGCCCTTTCTCTCCTTTTAGATTCTATTTAAATTTTTTACAAATGAATAGTAGTACTCTTCGTTTAAAAAACACTTTAAGAAATCAAATGACAAGTTCCTAACATTCATTCCTGTTGCCAGTTTATACGGCCAGTTCATTTAGTTCAAGGATTTTCAAACTGTGGTCCGCAGACCACAGGGGATCCGCAAAGATAAGAGGTTCCGTGGATTAACTCATCACGTGAAATTCTAAGTATAAATTTTCAAAGTCTGGATATTTATTTTTACTTATCAATGTTATCAAATGACAATGGCTTGCACTATCGCCCATTACATGTCAACGTTATTTATACAAAAAATTATTTTACACATGCAAGAGCTTGATGTAAGTGTCACCCATGGATAAATTTTTAATAAAGGGGTTCGTAAATCAAATAATTTGAAAACCCCTGATTTAGTTTAACAGCTTAATGCCGAAATTTAATTTTTTGGGAGATTGGATAAAATATTTTATTCTGTTTTCACATTTGAATACATGGTAGATGTGTATACAGAAAAGCTGATACAAGTTTGTGTGGACAATTACTAGAGGCGTTGATAGATGTGCTTGATGTTTCTTAAATGTTATTTTGGTTTTCAGTTTAAGAAATTATAGGATATTATATAGATTAACGTCATGAAGTTTCAAATTGTTGGTTGTTTGGCTGAATTTATTTCTCGGCTTATCAACCATCATGGTTTATTTAATGCCGTCATCTAAATAATTTGAAATCAAAATGGCTTCAACTAAATATATTTTAAGCGCAATTGTATGGCTTCAAGTACAGATAAAATGTATTGCTTGTTATATACTGTTGTTTTTTTTATATAAAAATATATTGCTGGTAATTCTACTATAAGAATATATGTTTATACATTTACTAGCAGTATAGCCCGGCGTTGCTCGGGTGTAATGGAAGCTTTAAAACTAATCCATGGTCCTGGAGCTCAGACACAGCCTAAAGAATATTTGTGTGAAGTTTGATGAGAATTGGATAAAAATTGTGGATTTGTATAAAAGACATACAGACAGATAAACAGACAGACACACGCACAAACATCTTGCCTTTTATATATAGATATTATCGATATTCTGCACTATTGTAAGAACTGCAACCTTGAAACTTCTGAATATCGTTTCTTATGTCTTTGTCTATGAGTGTATCAAATTTGATTAAAATCGGACCACCCCTTCTATAAACCGATTTTTTCGATTATGGATCTTCGATATTTGTCGGGGGTACCTCGACACAAAACCTAGCTAAGAACACCCGCAGACGCTTATAGTACAACTGTGTAAAGTGTCATGAAAATCGGTTCAGCCGTTTCTTCGTCTATAGGTAACGGACACACACAACACAGACAAAGTTCCATTTACAAATAATTTTAGATTAGATAATGTTTTTGCTTTGTAGGGGTGGATCACTACTTGCCAATAGCTGGGACCCTAAAAGATACTATCTTCCCGAATCAGAGTGGACTTAAAAATACACCAAATAGAAGGTGTTTCCAGGCTCATAAAGTCTTATCGATGAGATGTAGTCGTCTCTGTTGCAGGCCAATCTGTGAAATGACATTTCAGTTTATTCAGTCACAGTATCAGCTTGTTTTCTTAACTATCTGATATTTTTGTTTATCTTAAGCGGTAATTTGTAGAGTGGCTGGGTAAATACTTGTTGGCACTTATGATACCCATGTCCTTTCAAATGGTATCACGCACTGCGGCATTTATGATGTGGTCTACGTAGGTGATGCCTAGGACTGCTCTATAGCAGCGTCTCCCAAATTGTGTCGGAAGTGGAATGTTAGTGGGTCGTAAAAAGTTATGCTAGAATTACGCATTAGCTTCAATTAAACGTTATTCGTTGAGATCGAAGAAGACTCGGGTTTTCATTGCCAGCATGTCGTTGTATTAAGCATCATGTTGTTTTGACGAGTTTAACGAATCAGGGTTGGTCATTTTTGTGACCAGTTTGGGCCAGGAAGAAGGACAATGGAGAAGAAGGTAGGTTCAAACAGTATATTAGAATAGTCTGAGTTTAACGGCATATCAACCTCTATGGGTTATTTAATGCCAAAAATGTCGAGTTTTAAGGTATTTCTTTTTTTATGTTCAGTTATAGTGAAAAGGTTGATTTAGTCAAATTTTAACGAATTTTTTATTTTTATTCTTTTTTATTTTAGAAAACTGAAAATTTATTCTAGTTTTGTATAGAAAAATGTTTTGCTGAGAATATTTTTTTTTCAAAAATGTGTTGTGGTAATAATTTTTTCTTCAAAAACGTATATTTTTCGATAAAAGTGTATTTTTATACTTTCATAGTGTTTTGACCCCAGTTTGGGTGGGTTAAGTATTTGCCCATAGCTGGGACCCAAACAGATGCTACCACTCTAGGTCAGAGTTGACCTGGGAACAAAAGCAATAAGGAGATGGTTCCATGCTCTTCACAACCTCCCAATCAGAGGATTTGCTGCCGGATGCAGTTTACCGTCATGCCCAGAACCCTGTATTAGAATAACAGAACAACATATACAATAAGAAGTATTAGTAATCAGCAAATATAGAAGTGTAAGTCCGAAGGGTATCGTTCCGCCGCGTCTTGACTGTCATGCAGATTATTATTTATTGACGGAGGAAGAGTCCATTCCTATAGAATCGGGCACCATAACAATTATGCTCTCAATTTAATCATTCGTCATCATAGAAAAAAAAAAGATAAATGTTTACCTATTCATATAAAAAAAAAACATTTTTATATTCTTTCATAAGTTTTTGCTCAGTAAATTTGAGTGGGGCGCGATTCTAAAGTGTTTAGGAACCTCTGCTCTGTATCATAACATTTCTAATGTTCAATATTTACATTATTCGGACTATTGTCCTCATCTTTGTTGCCATTTGTACGCTTCGGCCGTTGTACGCTCCGGGCTTCTTCAGGTGCTAGGAATTTCGAGCCGAAACCTTTATTACAATCGCTAGGGTATATCATCCTCATGCTTTGCATAAAGGCTTAATTTGAAGTCATGGGTTATATGCCTTTAACCCTGCAAATTAGTTGTTCACCACTGCTGTAGCCTGGTATGGAACTCACAACTCTAAGAGTCAAATAAAGAAACTAACCAACGTCTTTATCCACTGGGCCATGACTTCCGATCGAAACTTTACGCAAGGAATGAGGATGATATACCCCAGTGATTGTAATAAAGGGTTGGGTTCGAAATTCCTAGCACCTGAAGAAGGCCGGAGCGTACAACAGCCGAAACGTCGTACAAATGGCAACAAAGATGAGGGCAATAGTCCGAATAATGTAAACACTGTAGATACTACCTCATTTCAGAAATATAGACATATTTTTAATGATCGTTGTCTTTGCTATAATTCTGTTAATGTACAAAATTTGTAGGCCTACAGAAAGAATAGGAAGGCTAATAAATTAAATTATTCTGAAAAAAAAAATATTGAAAACAAAGCATGACACGAAGAAATTTTTTCTCTCCCTTACCTGCGAATTCTAACAAAACGGAACCACAAATCTTAGCAAAACTTAGTATTTCAAACCCAGTAAACAGAAGATATGTGAGCGATGATGTGGTTTTGGAAATGATAGAAACAAAAAGGAAATTAATACTGAGCATCAGAAAGAGACAGCTGAAGTTCCTGGGACACTCAATGAGGAAAGGAGGGTTGGAGAATCTGATACCCGATAGAGGGGAAAAGAGACAGGGGAAAGCAGCGGATAACATATTTGAAGGACCTAATCAGGTGGATTATGGAACGAGGATTGCATGGTGTAACAGGAGAAGGCGTGCTAAGAGCCACCAGTGATAGGAAGACGTAGAAAGCCATGACTGCCTACGTCCTGAAGAGACAGGACACATAGAAGAAGATAAATGGAGTTTGGCTACAGTATACGATAACTTGCGCCAAAACTACAAGACCTTATAACTCTATACTGAGGAATTAATTGCAACATCTTTCTATACACGTTGCTATGTATTGTCAGTTCTTCAATATAGCTGTGAATGCTGGATAATATCATCAAAGACGAAGGAAAAACTTGAAACAACTGAAATGTGGTTCTACAGAAGGATGATGCGAATATTATGGATAGAGCATGTGGGCGATGATGTGGTTTTGGAAATGATGGAAACGAAAAGGAAATTAATACTGAGCATCAGGAAGAGACAACTGAAGTTCCTGGGACACTCAATGAGGAAAGGAGGGCCTGGAGAACCTGATACTAACAGACCAGATAGAGGGAAAAAGAGACAGGGGAAAGCAACGGATAACATATTTGAAGGACCTAATCAGGTGGATGACGGAACGAGGATTGCATGATGTTAACAGGAGAAGGCGTGCTCAGAGCCATCAGGGATAGGGAAACGTTGAAAGCCATGATCGCCTACGTCCTGAAGGGACAGGGCACATAGAAGAAGAAGAATGAACATATTCAGAATGACGTAGAGTGCGCATTATTCTGAACTTTAGTGTTTATACGTCATTACAAATCCACGATAATTTCTTTTCTTGAAACGACTAAAATGGAATTCAGCTGCGCACGGGAATTAAATGCAAACATCGACTGCGCAATTTGCACTGAAACCATTTTTTTTAAAAACTTGGCTTAAGAGCGCTCAACTTGACAGTGACAACTCAGCAAAATTATATTAAGTTTTATCATCTCTCAAAGATGTCTATTTGTTTTCTACTATGGTAATTTGACCAAAAAAGAAAAAAGAACCAATTTGTTTTCCACTTTCCAAAATTGTCTATCTTTGTAAACAAATCACACACCTCCGGACATTCTGATAAAACTAAACACACTTCTATTGTTCAAGTATAGCATTCCTTCGACACACATTTTGAGAGATAACGTTAAATAACAAATCTATAATACTTGTGTAAATATAATTATATTTCTATCTCTGTATATATGCATCTTTTACTAGAGGCGATACAGTATCGACTTACAAATTACAGACGTGTTTTTATTTATGTAAACGTATAGCTTTATGCATGTAAATACATTTTCTTGTGTTATTTAAGTATATGAAATACTGACAGTTTGTTTACCATATCATGTCAAATACTGACAATTTATCAAAGTCTGGACCCGGGAAAGGATGGGTAAGAAGGAAAATGACGTAAAGTCGAGGATTATATATATATATATATTTGTATAGAGGCTGCAGATAATTTTCTAAATATATACTGTTAAATATACGAGACAATGAATGTCTATTATATTTAATCATGAGCCGTTCTAAACATCGCATTTTGGCTTTAATTTCAGGTGAAAATAAAGACAAAAATCATCTGACATTTTTTATTAAGCATAGAACCAACTTAAAAAATTATCCAAATGTTGGCGAATTTTCTTCTCTCTCCAAATATTTTCGCATTGGTGAATATAATGAACTCGACTGAAATTGGAACTCGGCTCTCCAAATGTAAGGAAGAAGAAGAAAGAATTGGAGTAAAAGGGGTAGTAAGTGAAAAATAGTTGGAACGAAGACGAAATAAATTCCTCAAGATTAAAAATGGATACAAAAGTCGAGTGAGGAAGAGAAAGAAAAGGTAAAAGAATGAAAGCAGAAAAGAAAAAAATGAGGAAGGACGCAAAATAGGAAAATAATAATTCGTGAAGAATAAAAGCAAAATGAAAAAAAAAAAGAAAAAAGGAAAATGAAAAAGAAGTGGAATTAAAGTGAGAGAACCCAAAGCAAAAAAAGGTGAAAAAGTAAAAGAAAAGAAACTATACCAGCAGGTAAAGAAGAAAATGTGAAATACTACCACAAAAAAAAACAAACACAATTATCATAAAACTACCACCACGAATAACGATACAAACGCCAGAATAGATCAACAAGAAAACAGCACACGTAGATTGTAAAAAAAACAAAGCAAAGTGAACACCCCAAAAACAAAAACGTGGAAATTAACACGATATAGACAAACAAAATTAAATTCATTGAGGACTTCGCTGAAATGGCAGGCGATAGAAAATACCCACGTTTATTGAACAGGTGAAGAGGCTCATCCCTTGTTCCCTGTTTAGGATGTGGTTTCCGGCTTTCTCTTTTCCAATCTTTTCACTCTTTTCTTTTTTTTTTCAATTGGAGTAGATAGACTAAACTATCGCCCGGTTCACACTCCACCCACGTCTATTGAACAGGTGTAAAGGCTCATTTCCCTTGTTTAGGATGTGGTTTCCGGCTTTCTCTTTTCCAATCTTTTCACTCTTACGTAGCCCCCTGCGCATCAGTGGCGTTACCGCCTTGCTCGGGGTGATATAAAAAAAATATGAAAATATGGACAAAAACTTTACCCTAAGGAAATTGTAAAATAAGAAGAAAGCAGTAATAATAATTAAAACATTGGGAACATTTTCGAAGAGCATAAGAAAAGAAAAACCTGGAGATATTAAAGACTAGAGGAAGAAACGTAACTATCCAGACTATCATTCAGTTAAGTACCATACGTGATACACACTTTGGGCGATCATGTCTCGAAAGAGACATGACTGACCTGGCAGAAGATTATCCAGCAGTAGGTTGGCATTGCTTTCTGTGGTAGACTGCTTGCCTGCCAAGTCTATAGAACCCAATCTGTCCTATTGTTTAATCCATAACTTGAAGGAAGAGACGGATTAATACCTTTCCCAAGTGTAAGTGAATGCAAGGAAATCAACTGCGATTTGAACACGGCTCCCCGATTTGTCGTTCCGAGTCGATATCCACTGCACCACAACGCATATCGAGCAATAATACAAACGCCAAAATCGACACACAGGAAAACAGCATACGTAGAATATAAAAAAAGAAAAAAAAACAGTAAACACCACAAAATAAGTGGAATTAACAATATATAGACAAATATTAACAAAATTTTTAAAAAAATGAGGAATTCGCTGGACTGGCAGGCGATAGAAGACAGAAAGTCAAATTTCTCCGGTAAAATTGAACTAAGAAAAGTTTAAAAACGAAGATGGCAGTAATAATAATTATGGCCCCGGGAACCTTTTCAAATAGCCTAAAAAAACAAAACCAAACCTGGAGATATTAAAAACTAGAAAAAGAAACGTAACTATCCAGACTTTAGATTACGTGAAAACAGTTTTAGTCGCCCGTTGCTATTGTTATGAACGTTCAAAGTGTGAATAGCAATGACATTACTAAAATTATTACAGGAGGAGTTGGAGAATAGAGATTTATAATAATTTCATCCTCACCCAATAAAATAAAAGACCTCAAGCAGAAAAGAGAATGAAATCAACGGGAAGAAGTGATAAATGTAATGGCAGCAGGGAGAAAGATGTGACCAAATTTAGAAATTGAAAGTAGAAAAAGAAAGAGTAGAAAAATGTGAAAAGCAGGAGAAACCGAGGGGTGAAAAAGGTGGCAGAAGTTTGATCTGATTACGACCTGATGGTATTGTTTTGGGCAAGGAGATAACGGTTGATTCTGTTATTACAAGTGACCCAGTTTTGACTTGGAGTTGCGATTGCTACGCAAGCTCTTTCACCTTATCAACACGCCCATTTAGGCAGTAAAAATTGACAAACAACCAACACTTCCCCCCCACATTTCCAAATAAAATTTTGTTCAACAACGTCTCATTAAGAAAATGGCGACTTTATGATTTTTTAATAATATTTCGAAGTTTAAGCAATAAATTTGATTGTCTGGAGTTTTTATCGATCTTGACTTTTCATTCAGTTATTACAAGTGGTTATATATATATATATATATATATATGCGTGTGTGCGTGCGGAAAGAGGGAGAGAGAATAAGTGCATTCACCCGCCTGTTTTTTTTTGTTTTTTTTTTTACAATTAAACCCACAAGCGTATGCATACACTATCGTGTATAATATTTTCTATTTTTATGCGGTCGGAAATAGACAGTTCGTAAATACAGACGACTTGAACGAAGAAATCGGCACTATGTATCTATCTTTATATGAAGTATATTATCAGCAAAAATTTGTTTAAACACATTCAGTTAAATTCAATCTGCAATGCGTTTCTTTTTAATTTTTACTGATTTTTAAAAAGATATTAAAATTACAATAAAGATTTGAAGCAGTCGGGCTTAGTCAACTGAACATAATAAATCTACACACACGCGCACACACACTCTTGAGTATTTTGTATTCACGTACACTTCTTCTATGTGCCCTGTCCCTTCAGGACGTAGACGTTCATGGCTTTCTACATTTCCCTATCCCTGTTGGCTCTGAGCACGCCTTCTCCTGTTACACCATGTAATCCTCGTCCCATCATTCACCTGATTAGGTCATTCAAATATGTTATCCGTTGCTTTCCCCTGTCTCTTTTTCCCTCTATCTGGCCTGTGAGTATCAAATTCTCCAAGCTTTCCTCCCTCATTACGTGTCCCAGGAACTTCAGCTGTCTCTTCCTGATACTCAGTATTAATTTCCTTTTTACACGACCGGCCACAATTATTAGAGTACCCCAGTGTTTAAAAAAACGATGTATTTCATACTATTCTTTAGTATTTATTGCGAATAATTGTAAATAAAAATAGAATAGTTCTTTTTTTAATATTACACAATAACATGTGCATAAGATGAATTTATATTTAATAATTATCTATATTGCAGTTTCATCAATTAAAGAATGAAGAAAATGTAGGGTGTCTCGGGCGAGTTCATATTTGTTTCCTTGCCTTGTAAAATTTTGCAAAGTAATAACAAAAGAATCATTTTATTTTCTTTTAGCATTAAATACTAAAAAATAGTATGAAATACATCATTTCTTTAAAAAAAAAACAAAAAACTGGGGTGTCTATATAATTATGGCCGGTAGTGTAAGTGCCAATATGGATATTGTATGAATTTATCTTATAGTAAATCTGAGTAAAAGTATATAGCAAAACAGACTTCGGTGGCAATTGTTCTAGAAGAACAACTCTCAATTGAAAATCTGAGGAGGTAATTTCAGAACCTTGTGGGGTCGCTTTTGCACACATCTTTACCTCTATAATCAAATCATATTTTCGAATAGCACAGACAACTTGTAAAAACCAAGTTTCTGTGCCCTCATGCACCCAAAACGAAGGGAGAGTCCAGGGTAAACGCAAACTCTACTCCAGCAGCTTCATCTCTCGCACTTCCCGCCTGTGGAATTCCCTTCCGCATACTTGCTTCCCCCGACAGCAACAATCTCCAAGAATTTAAATGTCAAGTCAATAGCCCACTCCTATCTTACTAACTTGCATCCTCTCTCTCATGCTCCTTTCTCCATCCACTCCATTCTCATCAGTATCCTCATCCTTCCCGTACCCACTTCCTGACACTCCTGTTACTCTTTCTCATAACTTTCTTTTTATATAACTCCCTGCACACCAGTGGCAGTAAACCGCCTTGCTTGGGGCGATATGATTAAAAAAAATGACATAAATGATATTTTGTGGATAGAGGTGGTTCAACAGATATTCTGCTTTATTAAAACAATGAAATTCATATCGCCAGGTTAGAGAAAGTAAGTCATATGAAAAACTGTATGCATCTCGAGAAGAAATTAACCAGTATTCTTTTTTATTCAGTAATAGTAACTCTAGGATGTGCATTGTGGTGCAGCGGATATCGGTTCGGAACGAGAAATCGGGGAGCCGAGTTCAAATTCCAGTTGAATTTCTTTGCATTCATTTATGCACAAATACCCTTGGGAAAGGTATTAATCCGTCTCTTCCCTTTAGTTATGGATTGAATAACAAAACAGATTCGGTTCTATAGCCTTGGCTAGCAACCAATCTACCGCTGAAAGTAATAGCAACCTACTGCGGGATAATCTTCTACCCAGTCAGCCATGTCTCTTTCGCGACATGATCGCCTTAGCGTGTATTACGTATGGCCCTTAACTGACTGACTGTTTTCATGAACAGCAACTTTGTGTTGACGTTGTGGGGAAACACCTAATGGATTCCTCTGCCAGTAACTACGGGTGTACTAAACAGAGGAGAATGAGACGGGATTTGTCTATATTTCCGAGATGAGGTAGTATTTACAGTATTTACTTTGTTGCCATTTGTACGAGGTTTCAGCCGTTGTATGCTACAGCCTTCTTCAGGTGCTCGGAATTTCGAACCGAATCCTTTATTACAATCACTAAAAGGGTTATTGGACATTAGGATTATAAGTTCCAAAACTTCAGTTGTTCTTGTCCTTAAAGACACATGACCCAGGGGATATAGACGCTGGTTAGTTCCTGTTTTGACTCTTAAAGTTGTGAGTTTAATACCAGGCTGCAGCAGTGGTGAACAAGTAACTTTCAGGGTTAGAGGGAGATAACCAATGACTTCCAATCGAGGCTTTGCGCAAAGAATGAGGATGATATACCGCTGTGATTGTAATAAAGTGTTCGATTCGAAATTCCTAGCACAATAGTCCGAATAATGCAAATACTGTAAATGAGACGGGAGGTAACAAAAGTAAAAATGCCACGAAAATCACGACAACTTTAAGAGAAAAATGTTCTAACCGACTTAAAAAAACTCGGACAGCTGGTTATTGGTTTTATTGATACGAGGTATTATGTAAATACTCAAATGTTGACCATTTTCAGAGAGATCCGTATAGAGACATGCCAAGCTGTTCCGCTGCTAATGGAGAAAACCTGGATGTAACTTGACAGGAGATCCGGAATCTGTTTTCCATCTGTACCGAGGCGCGTTCGCCACACTGACTTAGAGCTGCATATTTTCATTAAGTGTGATACAAAAGGCTCAACAGAGACGTGTCAAATAAGTTGTAATGATAGAAATCTACTTTTTGTTTTAATCGTTTCACCCCGAGCAAGGCATTCCACTGCCACTATGGTGCAGGGGGTTACATAAAGTGATGAGAAAGGATGGTTAGATATAGGAAATGTCAGAAGGAGGGTGATAGACGGGTAAGGATACCGAGAATGAGGGTAGGGTAGATGGTGAGATTGTTTGAGAGAATAGATGCAAGTTAGTGTGATAGGAGGTGTCTATTGACCTTACATTTAAACTCCTGGAGATTGTAGCTGTCGGGGAAGTAGACGTGTGGAAGGGAATACCACAGGTGGGAAGCGCGAGAAAAGAAGCTGTTGGAGTAGAAATTACGGTTATACTCTCTTCCTAAGTCTTTTCAGTTGGTGGTTAGCAACCTCTGACCAACAGCAAAGTGAAGGACAGCCATCGGGGGATACAACGAAGCAGTCGGCCGCCGACAGAGACATAAGAGCGCTTCTCTCACATCATCAAGTCAAGAAAAGAAGAAATAGGAACTTAAATATTCCTCAAAGCGCAAACCTCAAAGGAGCTGCCAAAACTTCAAGTGTATGCATTTGAGAAATATCTATCTCCCCACCCTCATAAACTTCACTCTGTATGCGAGAGATGCTAGCAGATGAGAAAGGCCGTTTTAAATCTTTGGTCTAATTAAATTTCTAATTAAACCAATATTTTTTCAGCCTTTTCAGCCCAAACATATCTTCACTTATTATAATGGGTAATTCCGTTTTTCACCCACCATTATTCTTAATACCCAAGTGAGATCCTGGAATTACGTCCTATTTTAAAATAACTTTCGTCTTCATCTCTTGATCTACTGACATCTCTACAAACACTGACCAGCAGTCTTCTGCAACGATCACGATCAATGTGAATGGAATTATTATTTTTCTAAGAGGCGACACAAGGCTTAAAGTTTGAGGATACCCAATGAGAATCGATCTCACTATCCAGTCGTAACTGTTCTAGCGAGACAAGTTTGCTAAACATGTCCATGTTTGGTGTTGATATCAATGTTTCCTTATGCTTTCTGTAACAGCTCTAGGTTCGATCTGATACCATTTATAGGGCCACTGTCGACGAATGGAAGATATTTACATAATTCCCAGTAAAGCACCGTTTTTATTCAATCCTGCTCACAGTCAGGTTGCGGTATTCACGTATTTGACTTACCGACACCATTTTCTCCACAAAACGTTATTTTTCTGGGATTGTTTTTTTTCTTCTTTGTTATTATTGTAATTACTTTTTTCTCGCGTTGTTCATTATCGACTGACAAACGACGTCACATCTTCTGTGAGTTTAATTCGGTAAGTGATTTGCAATATCAACCTCAAAGTTATTTGTCACACGAACGCCGATTTCATTTGCTAACACCATTAAGCTTATCGGTTTTTACAAATCTCTGTCTTTTCCAGAGAGTTCATCCCAGAACGACGACAACTATTCCTCTTGCTACATTAACAGATGCCTTCATCACAATATGTTTTACCTGATGACTGTCGCAGTTTTAAATCAGAGCTGTTAATATAAACACTGTTTCCATCTCTACGAATATTTTATATGAGTAAAGTAAAACTATAGATTTTAATAATTGGTTAATTCAAGACATCTTTCAAGACGTAGAGTTGCAGTCTTGTATGATATTTCTAGTTTGATCTCGTGTTTGGTGCCATTTGATTTTGGCAGGTAGGGTTGATTTATCTGCTTTGAGTTTTTCGTCCTTTATACACGATAATTTTTCCAGCATGAATCCAACAAAAAGCTACATTCAATTATGAAAGAAATCCTAAAATTCAAACAAGAATAAATAGGGTCATGAATACCATACGTAGAGGCCAGAAGCATCAAACAAATAATAACAAACAGAAACCTAACTAACCTGGCAGCAAATCGAAAAAAATCTTTCAATGTCTGACGAACACAAGATTTTGGTGTTGAAAAGACAGACACACCAGCTCAGTGCTGAAACCAGAAAATGAAAAAAACGTTCAAGTCGCTGAAGATTAACATTTGTCAACAAGACCCTACCAGGCATGGATGAATGTTATTTTACTTTTAATTGAATATATAGACTGTGTTATGCTACTCCAACAGCTTCTTTTCTCGAACTTCCCGCCTGTGGAATTCCCTTCCACATACATGCTTCCCCGACAGCGACAATCTCTAGGAGTTTAAATGTAAGGTCAATAGACATCTAACACACTAACTCGCATCCATTCTTTCAAACATTCTTCCCATCTGCATCCTTACCCGTCTATCACCCTCCTTCTGACATTTCCTATATCTAACCACTCTTTCTCACCACCTTCCCCTATGTAACCCCCTGCGCAATAGTGCCTTGCTTGGGGTGAAATTATTATGAAAATATATGTATATATCTATAGTTATAGAAATGTTTTATTTAATAATCCTGATCAGCATATTGTGGAAATGTTCAGAGACGATATTATTGAGTGTTGATTTTTTCATTTTTTTTATTAATCATGCTTTTTTTTATTTTTAGCCTTATTTTTGCATGAGCATTTTTTGACGTGGATATTTACTTGACATGCCTCTTTGAAACAGTGTCAATTTTCGTCTGTCGGCTTGTGCATTCGAGAGTCTTAATGAAGAAACTGTGTTTTCCGGTAGTTTTCAAAACTAGGTTTGATTTGCATGTACATGCAGAGAGTCGTAAAATTTTAAGTTTTCTTACTCAAACACGCGAATCAAATATAACGTTTAAAACAACATGAATTAGTTCAGATTATAAATTATATTTCCATTCATGGTTTATATAAAAATGTTCCCCTTTATTTCATTTTCGTTCAGATCGACTGAATATCGCGTAAGCATGAAACTCGAAATACGACAAGGGCCATCTTTACATAGAAATTAACGCCGTCAAGAATCTTTTTTCTGTCTTTCTACTCTAGGCATTGAACACTTTACTGACTAGATGCGTGTTTGAGTTAAGGTCTTTGTTTTTCGTTTTGTTGTCCCTGTTCGAGATTTTAGATTTTATCTTGTTTAAGGATATGTAGGTCATTAACCAAGCTGTTTGTTAGGTTCCACCAACGGTTTTCAATTATCTTTAATATATATATATGAACTACCAGTATAGCCCGGTGTTGCTCGGGTGTAATGAAAGCTTTAAAAGTAATCCATGGTCCTGGAGCTCAGAAACTTTGGACGTTGGCACGAAAAACTAAAAAGCGATAGTTGTTTCCAGTTAAATCGAAACCGTAGACTGAAAGAAAAATGAATGGATGTAAATCAAATTTTGGTTTCCTGGTATCGATATCAAATTTTAAGAACTGCAACCTTGAAACTTCTGAATATCGTTTCTTATGTCTTTGTCTATGAGTGCATTAAATTTAATTAAAATCGAACCACTCCTTCTATAACCCTATTTTTTCGATTATCAATTTTCGATATTTATCAGCGGTACCTCGACACAAAACCTAGCCAAGAACACTCGCAGATGCTTATAGTACAACTGTGTAAATTTTCAAGAAAATTGGTTCAGCCAATTTGGAGTCTATAGGTAGCGGATACATGCACACACAGACACACACACACACAAAGTTCCATTTATAAATTATCTATGTGTGTGTGTGTGTGTGATAGAATAAAGAAGAAAAGAAGAAATAGGAAACGTATCTCAATCTAACATGTTTCACTTTTATTAAATCTTCTCTGGAGAGTGAGAGAAAATAGAAAAATAAGCAAACATTTTACTAGTATGTTATAATGTTGAGTTTTTTTTAATCATTTCACCCTCAAGCAAGGCGTTAACGCCATTGATGTGCAGGGGTTTACATAACAGGGTTGCAGTATTAGGCAGGAGTAGAGTGAAGACAAAGAAGAACCAGATACAGGGTGTGAAAAAGAAAGGTCAAGAGAGGGATGTGGACACAGGAGTGAAGACAGTTCTAAAGGAAGAGAGAAAGGAAAAGAACAAGATACACGGGGTGAAGTAGAAGGTGCTGGTGTTAAGTGGATAAGACAAGGGAATTTACTTTGCATTTAAATTCCTGAAGGTTATAGCCGTCAGAAAAGCAATTATATGAGAGGGAGTTCCACAGGGGGGGAAGAGCGAGAAAAGAAGCTGATGATATAGAATTGTCGTTTGCATTTTGTTGATCTGACTGTAAAAGGGTGAGACCTGGAGTTAAGTGGATAAGAGATGGGAATTGACTTTGCATTTAAATTCCTGGAGTTTATAACCGTCAGGAATGCAAGTATATGGAAGCGCGAGAAAATAAGCTGATGGAGTAGAATTGTTGCTAGTCTGGGTGCCTGAGTGGAGGGGGGCACCAGTGACCCAAGTTCGTCAGATCAGAAGCCATGAAATATTTATAGGAAAAGCAGAGGGAAGCCATATCCTGACGATGAGTCGAGCTGCCAGGTCGAGACCAATCACATTGCAGATTCTCCTCTGGTGCCTGTCGAGAACACGGAGATGAAAGGCAAGGGCGCCTGACCAGATATGACAATAGTATTCCATTCACGGTCGAAGTTTTTTTTTTTTAATTATATCACCCCGAGCAAGGTGGTAACG
Organism: Ascarosepion bandense; assembly: GCA_037127315.1. Lineage (NCBI taxonomy): Eukaryota > Metazoa > Mollusca > Cephalopoda > Sepiida > Sepiidae > Ascarosepion > Ascarosepion bandense. The sequence continues at coordinate 4,697,363 of JBBBDQ010000201.1, forward strand.
CCACTGATGTGCCGGGGGATACATAAGAGTGTAAAGATTAAAGGAGAGAAAGCCAGAAACCACATCCTAAACAAGGAACAAGGGATGAGCCTCTACACCTGTTCAATAGACGTGGGTGGAGTGTGAACCGGGCGATAGTTTAGTCTATCTACTCCAATTGAAAAAAGTTAGTCATTATTATTAAGATACGTGTCACGTGTATGTATCAAAGCAACAGATAATATCTGTGCACGAAATATTTTGGATGACAAATAATTGTGCTGAAACGTTTGTCAGTATGTTGAACGATAACGTTAGTTGATATAAGTGTATATGTGCGAGGAGAAGTCTGTCGATGTCATTTTTGTATAGATTAATGTAATGTAGCGAGATGTTGCGATGGTTTTGTATTTGGTTGGAAATTTTATATTTACGTAAATTAGAGTAAAAAATAAAATGTTCTGATTTTAAGATGTCGGTAATTGTTGTAGATTGTTATTCCGGTTGCTTAACAGTTTTAACCGCAAATAAATGATTGCGTAAATAATGTTCCGATTTCCGTCTTCTTGTACAAATGCTAACCAAACATTCAGCTGACAGCAGAAAAAGCAGAAATATGGGGCTACATCTGGTTCGTTTTTTTATATTAATATTACATTAAGTGTCCGTCTGTATGGACAATGTTTCACGTGCAGCGTCCAGTGTGTCTTGTTGGTGTATTCAATAATAACCGTTTCTCTCACACTAAGAAGGTCGGTTCTCCTTGTAGGGCCAGGAAGTTTTTCACGTCTGAAACAATCCTGCACATATATAAATCTACCATCCGCCCGTGCATTGAATAATGCTGCCATATCTGGTCGGGTGCTCCTGCTACCCACATAAGGTTCCTTGACAAAATCCAACGGTCTTAAGGTAATGTGATCGATGTGGTCTTAAGGTAATGTGATCGATCCCGACTTGGCAGCTCAGATACAGTCACTTTCTCACCGGCGCGATGTGGCTTCCCTATGTCTCTTTTACAAATATTTTCACGGCTTCTGCTCTGATGAACTTAGATCACTAGTGCTCCTTATATATGAGTTTACTCCAGCCACAAGATTAGCAACTAGGTCACACTCTTTTACTGTAAAACCAATAAATTGTAAGCGCAAATTCTACTTCACCAGATTCTTTTCTCGCACTTCCTGTCTGTAGAGCTCCATTTCCGTTTATTTGCTTCCCCGACACCTACAATCCCCAAGAATTTAAATGTAAAGTCAGTAGTCATCTCTTAGTTGACTTACCTGCATCCTATCGCTTATGCTTCTTTCTTCGACCATTCCATTCTCATCAGTATTTTCATACTTCTGTAACACACTTCCTGACACCCCCTGCACAACAGTGGAAGTAAAATGCCTTGCTTGGGACGATATGATTATAAAAATATTATGCTATTATAATGTGGATAAAGAGTGGGGGATGAATTCTACATCACAATTAATATATAAACTGATATCTCACTTTATGACTGCAGTCATCCTTCTCTTACCCACTTCCTGACACCACCTATAACCTGTCACTGTTTCTCATAACTTTCCTCCTATGTAACCACCTGCACACCAGTGGCAGTAAAATGCCTTGCTTGGAACAATATGATTATAAAACGAAAAGAAATTGGATTTTTACATTGCCAGTCTTTACAATGATGATTCGATGTCTAGAGCGTCAGCGTTGTAATATGTGGTCTTAAGGTTTTTTTGACAGACATCTTTCGAGTGCTGTTGGGGTCTCTTCTAGCTACATGCATTCCTTGAGCGGTTGGTCCATACAGTTGGTTATTGTGCATTCGACAACAGCCATTACAGAAGTCATATAGTCTTTTTGTTGTGTATTTAAAAGATGTTTTGAAATAAAAGTTTGGAAAAAGTAAGTATATTTTTGATACCCTTTAATCTATGTCATAGGATTACGGAACGCTCATTTATACTGGTGAGTGTATATCGGCTCGAAACGAGAAATCAGAGAACAGAGTTCAAATTCCAGTAGAATTTGTTGCATTCATATAAGAACAAATTCCCTTGGAAAAGGTATAAATCTATCGCTTCTCCTTCCAGATATGGGACAAATAGCAGGACAGATTGAGTTCTAAGGCCTAGGTTTACAAATAGTTTGCAGCAGAAAGCAATGACAACCTTCTGCAAGAAAATCTGCCCAGTCAGTCATGTCTCGAGAGATATGATCGCTCAATTGTGTTTCACGTATGGGACTTAACTGACTGATAAATGTCAGTCACTTAAGTGCCATACATGATAAACGTTTGTGCGATCATGTTTCGAAAGAGACATGACTGACTGGGCAGAAGATTATCCCGCAGTAGATTGGCTAGCAACCAATCTGTCCTGTTATTTAATTTATAACTGGAAGGAAGAGACAGATTAATACATTTATACTCGAGCCAAATAGAGGTTGGTTGGTCGTTCATTTATACTGGAATTGATACTAAATTCTTCGTCTTTAATCTGAAGTAGATTTTTTGGCCTATTTGAACTGTCACCGAAGGAGTAGAAAATCTAATAGTGCTAACTTTTATTTGAATATCTGAAACTTGGAAAGACTTACAAGAAATGAAAACTAGAAATCTAAAGGAGTGTGATTTCCTCTCCAGTAAAATATAACTAAAATATACTTCGAATGCTGAAGAGTTTGCAGGAGGATTAACCAGACTTTTTGACACTTGATTTCTTTAGGTAGCTACCTGATACTCCTCGTATGAAAATCTCAGTGAGACAAATGTAATGATTTGAATAAGACTCCTCGAAATACAGAAACATCTTTTAAAGAAGATCTAGAGGTAAAAAAAGGCAAAATAATCAACGAAATCGTCAGTTATAAAATGAAACTGATTGACTGACAGACTAAACAGCGAAGCGGCCTTGTAAAAGAATTGCATAATATCTGCTACATAAATATATCCGTAGTTCCTAGAATTCTTAGAAAACTCGAAAGAATAAAATGAATCTGAATCAGATATGAGTTGAACTTGGTCACAGCAGTAGAAAATAGGGCGAAAGCTACAACAAGCTTGTTTCTACTTCATCTTCAGTGACGGTAATTAGAGTCTTCTCATGAAATAATAATAAAAAAAATGGAACAAAACAACACATTGAAAGAATCCCTGGAAACCCCAGCTTTAGAGATATACAAAAAAATTGTCTTATTAAGTACAGCCCACACACTAAGGAAAACTTTGTCTATGTAACGCTAGGGATAATAGGGAAGATAGAAAAAAAAAACATCAAATGGAGCCATAACAACAAGCCACGACCTGCCTTTACGTCTTCCCGCAGAATTGGTTGGTAGTGCGACCATAGCAGAAATCAAAATATGATGAAAAATGACATAATAATAATAATAATAATAATAATAATAATAATAATAATAATAATAATAATTGTAATTATCAAAGACAAAGATCTTAAAAAAGAAATTAAGCAAATGTGGGGCAGGAGGACATCAATAATTACAGCTGTAGTTTACACCCTCAGTTTGACTGGCAAAGGTTATGACAGTCTCATTAAAAAGATTCTCTGTTAGTTTAAGCCGTAAAGAAATCCAAACATTGGACTCAAAAGTACAGCTCACACCTTACAAGGGCTTTAGCTATGTAAAATGTATGGATCTTAGGGATTTTTTTTCAAAGAATGCTCGGTGGAAATGTCATGATGCCATTTCTGACATTAGAGTTCTGGTTGAGATCTGGAAGGAAATGAGCAAACAACAGAAATGACTGGCGGTATTAATATGTTCATATTTTGTTTTGGTGAATTCAAAAGAGTTACAGTGAATATCCAGTTCAGTAGTTATCAGTTTCCAGAACCGAATCAATTGCGTATGTTCTCTGGAGAATCGACCCCCAGTGCATCTTTCTACACAAGCGGAAGTAGTGTGGGAACATCATTGGGCATTGAGCGTTTTTTTTTGTTTCAAAGATGAGACAGCCAAAACGAATTGGGAGTTGTATCTAGATACGTAAGAGTTTGACCAAGTTACCCAACCTGAAGGTATTTCTAACTGGGACCTAGCTGCAATTTAAATCATTCTTTTTATAAAAAGATCTGACAATCTTAGTCCTCAGAGCCGTGATATATTTATCGAGTATCCACATATCACAGAGTCATCTAAACTTATTTATGAATGGAATTTTGTCTGTCTGTGTGTATGTGTGTGTGCATATTACTGAACCAATTTTCTTGGAAATTTACACAGTTATACTATAAGCGTCTGCGAGTGTTCTTAGCTAAGTTTAAAATCGGATTATAGAAGGAATGGTCCGATTTTAATCAAATTTGAGACACTCATAGACAAAGACATAAGTAACGATATTCAGAAGTTTCAATGTTGCAGATCTTACAATAGTGCAGAAAATCGATAATATAGATATACAAAAGGCAAGATGTTTGTGTGTGTCTGTTTATCTGCCTGTATGTCTGTATTTTTTTCAGATCTGTTATTTTAGGTTTTGCTTCGGGTTTGGCTCTAAGTAGGTATAATTGTAGTTTTTAGTCTCAGCCATGATACCAGAGGACGTATTTAACCATCAATATTCAGTTTACGACGAAAAATCTTATTTGATACCGATACCAGGAAATCAAAATTTGGTTTACATCCATTCATTTTTCTTTCAGTCTACGGTTTCGCTTTAGCTGGAAACAACTATTGCTTTTTAGTCTTTCGTGCCATCGTCCAAAGAGTCTGAGCTGCAGGACCATGGATTAGTTTTAAAGCTTTTATTACACCCGAACAACGCCGGGCTATACTGCTAGTGATAGGTACAAAGGAGTCCGTATAATTATACCTCAATATCACTTTGTTATATAGGAAAGAGCAAATAAACAGCATTACTGAAAGTTACGGAAACTCAAAGATTCTACACGTATGCTAGGCCTGAAAAATCGAAGTAGGTCAAGCATTTGGGAAACGGTCATACAGATTTCTAGAAAAGAACAACAACAAGTTATAAAAATGTTGACTGGGGCATTAGGTTTATAATTCACAAAAATAAAAAACATTCGTCAAGGATTGGTGAATAAAAGCATTGGTTGAAGTTATCCAGTACCCAACAGCTTTGTGAGATCAATCCCTGACCACGGCAGAATTGAATTAACATTTGAAGAGTTGAGTTATTAAAATGGAATTAATTAAAACTGAGATACCCAGAAAAAGCATGGTATGCGGAAATAGGACAATATATCTCAGTGGGCGACATAATAAGTTTGATTCTAAATTCTAACGTGTTTCATCCGAAGAAGGACGGAGCCTAAAACGAGTGAAACATCGTGAATATGACAGCAAAGATGAGTGCAATAAAGTAAACAATGTAAATAGCTTGTTATATATGTATATATATATATATATGTATACATATATATATATGTGTGTGTGTGTATATATATATATATATACACATATATGTATACCTGTGTATATATATATACACGTATATATATATATATATATATACACACACACATATATATATACACACACACATATATATATAACAAGCTATGTTATATTTTATCAATATTTGGGATAAGGATAGTTGCGGTCCTAGTTAATAAGTTGTGAATATTAGCATTAATTCAATAATTCATGAGATCCACTGAGATGTTATGGACATTACATGCATAAATTCATTAAATCGTAGTTCCATACGACGAAAATGACAACAGTCGTAATGAATGCCACATGACAAGTGTTGGTAAAGACAATTACTTACGGATACTGAGTTTCGATTCGGATGATGGTTAGGGCCATTAGATTTCAATTAATTTGTTTGTATTTCAGGAAAGTGATCATTACTAACAGACTGACATATACTTGACGAACATGGCCAGAAGCCATCAGGACGAACAACCAGAAAGTGTATATGAAAGTAAGGTTCTTAAAAAGTAAATTTATTACAGAATATTATTACCGTATACTTTTCCATATTTCAGTCTTGCGCCACATCTAACCTATGCTTAGAAAAACACCTTTTAGAACACTATGGCTATTTGGCGTATATAATGATATACGCGCTAAAAAGTCTGCCTTCTTATACCGAACGCTCGTAGCCCAGCGGTAGAATCGCCGACTGACGCCAATTCGGTCGGGTTTCAATCCTGGGTTAAAAAGCAATCGGAGTCTAACCGTACTGATGAGCTGTGATACAGCGAAACAGATCTGTCTGCGGATGACACTATATATATATATATATATATATATATTAACGTATCTGTAACATCTCTGTGAAGTGAAAGTGGCTTGTAATTTTCAATCCATTAAAAACAAACAAAGCTCGTATAATTTCATTTCGTTTGATCATTGACGGACATTCATACTAACGTTACGGAGTTATAAACACCCACTTTCATACATTAAATCACCCATGATTCTTCTCACCCACATAATTTAAAAAAAAACAAAACATTCATCGTTTGAATGCACTTAACGCATGCATTATTTTCGCATAGGGACATTTAAAAAGACATTTATACACTTGATATACATTTGATATAAACATCTATTGCTTTTATAACACATGCCAGACATACACATAAACAGGCATAAGATTTCGTATATTTAAAAATGATCATCTATTGCTTTATTACGTGACACGTATTTGAACAAGAAAATCAAACCTAAATCAACATACAATCTCGTTTCTTTTTTCATTTAAATTCCGTGACTTATTAACAAATCTCTGAAGAATCAATATAAGGTCAAATTTGTTAGATTAAAGAAAATTACTTTTTCTATTTATTCATTAGTTATTCATCTTGTCGGATTTCAATATATATATATATATATATATATATATATATATATGTTAAGTTGCGTTGATGCGTATTTCCAAGATTGTTGTTTTTTTCAATGGTATACAGATAAAAAATATTTAGCAAGTAGGTATACATATATATATGTATTAAAAGGCATCAGAAAAACTATTCTTAGCTGAAAATAATTTGCATTATATATATATATGCAGAGAGAGAGAGAGGGGGGAAGGGGGAGAAAAAGAGGGCGACATAGATAATCATGAATATCTCATACTTGACATAATCTGAGCAAATGACTAAACATCAGGACTTTTTATAAATAATGTCTGTGTTGGACGAAGAAAATTTCACCACCCTCACGTGATGTGCAAATTGACATTCATAGTCATATATAATAGACATAATCTTTTGATATTTACTGTTTATATGCACAGGGAAGTTCATGTTATATCGTACAAATATTTGTATTCGGAATAGTTATCAAACAAGAAGATATTATCTCGATCACAAGATATCATCAATTCCTATAAATATACAATATATATGTGCTGAGAAAGCTCCTTGTCAAGATGAAAAGATATGCTGCTTTACGCCCATGGATCGATAGATAGTAGATAAGGGCGAAAATTATATGTACTTGTTGAAAAAATGTTTGTGTTGCTTAGTGTAAGGCACACAGGTTTCTAGAAAGAAAATAGCCGCCAGGAACAGCGACAAGGTGTCGTTTCTTTTGTGGAATGAAAGCTTTCTAAAATTCTGAGGCGTTATTTTGCGTTAAGAATAGCAAATTATATATCTATCTATCTATCTATATATATATATATATATATATATATATAATTGTTTAATACTTAGTTTTTGGTCCTAATAGGTTTAAATCAGTACACATTTGTATTCAAAAGTGTCCTATACAATTATATTGTAGAACTTTGGAGTATTTTCATTTATAAACAAGTTATTTCGCTACCTTGGTTTCCAAATAAATCGTTTATAAATTAAAAAAATGTTTATATATATATATATATATATATATATATATATAGTATTTACATTATTCGAACTATTGTCCTCATCTGTGTTGCCATTTTTACGTTTCGGTCGTTGTACGTTCTGGCCTTCTTCAGGTGCTAGGAATTTCGAACCGAACCCTTTATTATAATCCACTGGATAAAGACGTTGGTTAGTCCCTGACTTGATTCTGAGAGTTGTGATTTCAATACCAGGCTAGAACAGTGGTGAACAAGTAACTCTCAGGGTTAGAGGGAGATAACTTATGACTTCCAATTGTGGCTTTACGCAAGGAATGAGGATGATATACCTCAGCGATTGTAATAAAAGGTTCAGTTTGAAATTCCTAGCACCTGAAGAAGACCGGAGCGTACAACGACCGAAACGTCGTACAAATGGCAACAAAGATGAGGACAGTAGTCCAAATACTGTAAATACTACCTCATCTCAGAAATATGAACATATATATATATATATATATATATATATATATATATATATATAACTAATTCCACCCCGAGCATTTCATTCAAATTTTTGGAGATTGCAATTATCAGGCAAGCAAATAAATGGGAGGGAGTTCCACGAGTGGAGAAGTGCGAGTAATAAAAATGTTTCAGTAGAACTGGTGGTTATGTTTAACAATTGCAAAGGTAAAAGGGTGAGACCTAAATGCCAATCTAGTTACACGTTTAAATTCACATAGACAGTGCACCAGGGAAATAAGCTCCTCAAAGCAGTTGCCATGAAAATATTTATAGAAAAGACAGTTTGAGTTTTGTTTAACGGCATATCAACAGCTGTGGGTTATTTAATGACAAAAAGGTAGATTTTTAAGAATTTTTTTTGTGTGTTCGATTATAGTAAGAAGGTTGGTTTAGTCAGATTTTGATGAAAAAACTTATTTTTATTTTATTTTAAAAAACTGAAGATGTCTTAGACTTGTATTCAAACACGTGTTGCTGGTAATAACTTTTTTTCCTTCAAAAATGTATCATGACAATAATTTTTTTTTCTTCAAAAATGTGTAATGGTAATAATTTTTTTCTTTTTCAAAAACGTATTGTTGGTAATATTTTTCATTCAAAAATTTATATTTTTCTTTTAAAGTCTATTTTATCTTTATATTTCTATAAAAGTGCATTTTTATACTTTTATAGTATTTGGACCCAAATTTGGGGGTTAACTATTTGTTCATAGCTGGGAACCTAACAGGTGCTACTATTCCGGGTCAGAGTGAACCAGGGAAAAACAGCAATTAAGAGGTGGTTCCATGCTCCTCACAACCTCCCAATCAGAGGCCTCGCTGCTGGATGCAGTTTCCCGTCATACTAAGGAATGAGAAAAGACAGATGAAAGCCATGTCACATCGATGAGAAGGTGGCTAAAGCCGAGATGCAAGGTCAGGACTGATTATATTGCAGATCCTTCTTTGAAAATTTGTCGAGAACCTTCAAATGAATATCAGGAGCATTCGGACAGATATGGCAATATTATTCAATGCACTGATAAATGATAGATTAATAAATATGAAAGATGGATCGACATTGGACGATTTATTTCTATCTTTTATATTTTAGCTAACTGATGACTGAGAAAAATCTTTCCGTTTATATTGTTACCTTCGGTTTTATTTCTATGCTGAGAGCCTATCAAACAGTATTTAATCGGGTCATGAATACGGATTATCGAGTCATTCCCACGTTTTTTTTAATCATTTCATCCTAAGCAAGGCAATAATACCACAAAAACACAATAAGTTTATTGAGTGTGGAAAAGAATGAAAATACTTTAGTTAGGAGAAAGGAGAATACAAGAACAGTGTTAAGAAAGACTGACAATGGTAATTGATGTTGCATTTAAATTTTTGAAGATTGCATGATGCAAGTATGCAAGAAAGCAGAAGAGATTTCCTGAGGTGAAAAGGTTTAGCAATTTTATACACTTTCTGATAAAAACTGGAAATTTACCAATCTGTAATGGGAAAACACAATTATTCCTCAGATAATGAACTCTCCCTCCTATATTAATAAGAGTTAACAGGAAGTACTTGGTCAGTTCATGGGAGTTCTTTAGACTTCTATTGGAGTTCAGTAGAACTACTAGGCTGTGATATTAGTCGGCAGTTAGCCCAATACTAAGGAGTCAGCTTTCAGTAGAAGATTACCAAGTTCCTAACATTTTGGGTACGTTAAGTCGATTAGCAACCGACATAGCACGATTATAACCTTCAGTGCGAAAACAATTCCACAACACAGTCAAAAACATTCTTATCATAAATTACAGTCTCAGCAAAGCTTCTCACGAAATCAAATCATTTCAGGACATAAATTGTTTTTTGGAAATATACAAGAACTGATTCTGGTTAGTACCAAATATTGCAGCATAGAATTATAATACCGTAATCCCTTGTGAATAGATTTCTAGTGAGTATAAGATGCGATTAACAAACCAGAGTAATTCCAGGGAGAAGAATTACTTTTAAATAGATTTTTTAAAATATAAACCTGCCAAAAAGTTTAAGCCTTATTCAAAATTCTTGGTAATGTAAAAAAAAAAAAAAAAAAAATATGGCATTGAATTACATAAATACATCAGTCAGTTAAGTGCCATACGTGATACACTCTTTGGACGATCATGTCTCGAAAGAGACATGACTGACTGGACAGAAGATTATTGAGCAGTAGGATGCCATTGCTTTCTGCCATAGACTGGTTATCCGCCAAGGCTACAGAACCCAATCTGTCCTATTATTTAACCCATAACTGGAGGGAAGAGACGGATTAATACCTTTCCCAAATGTATTTATGCCTAAGTGAATGCAAGGAATTCAACTAGGATTCGAACTCGGCTCACCGATTTGTCGTTCCGAGTCCATATTTACTGCACCACAACACACATCTACATTCCTAAAACAAGACGATAATGTCACTGAGAGAAAGAGAAGACTTTAGTGGGGAGAAAGGACAATAAAAGAACAAGGTCCAGCAAGATGAAAGGCGGTAATTGATGCTGCATTTAAATGTTTGAAAATTCTAGCTAGCAGGGAAGCAAGAAACCGGATGACAAGAAAAACTTAACTTAATATCTTGCTAATTCAACAGTAAAGCAATGAGACTATGTGAAATTTTATACACTCTTGTTTAAATTAATTGAAATAAAACGAATAATGTCTTCCAAGAATTTTGAACACTTTCCTTGATAACGTATACATCGTCACTTGATGCTGATTTTCTATTCCGATAGCATTTACCTTAACGCTTTGTCTCCTCGCCTTGATGACATGACTTACAGTTGAAAGGCTGATATCAACAATATCTCTGTAAGGTTTGCCAGTGTGTTCGTGCAGCGTTACAATTTTTTTACGCTTCCTGGTATTAACGATCATCGCAGACAATTGCTGTAGTACAACTAATCGACAGTCGATACACTAGTGTTTGGGCGTGATAAAGATCTAATGCAATCACGTTTGACGCGATAATTTTAAAGTCCAACCAAATTTCACCCTACACACCGAAAATAGATTCCTATTGATGCACATCAATGATTTAATCTCAGAAAAAAATAGAAATCATATGCACCCTGTCGCCCCAGTGGATCTAAATCTGACAGTATAGAGCCATGGTTCCCGACCCCGGGGTAAATTACCCCAGCGGAGTAATGAGCCCATATTTTGGGGGTAATGGATGTTTGGTTTAGAAAGAGGCAATCAGCTTATAATTTCCCACTGTGTCCTTGGAATAAAGACCAAAAAACGTAGCAGACTCAACGTGCCAAACGACGCCTGAATAGCTCTTTCAGTCACAAAGGAAAAAATAAATAAACTGGCACAGGCAATACAAGCTCAACACTCACATTAAGAATCACGGCTAGGTTATGGCTACTATACATCTGATTATTATAGGTTGGTACTATTGTATTGAATAATTTCCATTAACTTTGTCTGTTCTAATGTACGAAAATATAATTACTTCTTTTCTTATATTACGAGTATTTATTCATTAGGGTAATGGATAATAGTGAAATTGTATTTTGGGGTAATCGTAGCAGAAAGGGTGGGAACCTATGGTATAGAGAAAGAAAAGAAACTAAATCAGTTGTTTCAATGACAAAAATGTGAGCACTCTGCGTAAAAAAAGTTCTCTTAAAACTAAATTCAATACAATATTCATATACGTAAGAAATTAAATATGCAAGACACATACGCTCATATATATATATATATATATATATATATATATATGAGTGTGTGCTATTCTTTCAGATTTTATTAAAAACGTGACTATCGTACACAGAACTGAAAGTCTCGCGGTAAAATCGAGCATGCAATATAATTCGCGTGCACTTCAATAGAACGGATCAACAGACATTTACAATAAAGTCAATATCATTTTAATAAGAATAAAAAATAATGTAAAAAGGACACGATATGTTGCTCAATCCAGAAGATACTGAACACTATATAAAGAAAAAAATATATTTAATAATCTCTGTCACAATTCAGCTGAGTAATTAATTGATTATATTGTATAAGGTAATTTAAAAAAAGAATATTATAATTAGATTTGGCAAGATAATTTGTCTTGCACGAGACAGTGAACCAACTTTCATTTAACGTCATTCCATAGGTGAAACATCGTTAACTTCCCACTATTCTATTATTATATCAGATTTTTGCCCGAGTAGCATTTCTTGGTTCCGCCATCTCAGATCTTCACAGCTAGGGACTACAATGACTTTTTCACAGTGGAAAATCGTCTCCATCCCGAGAGAATGCTTTCCTGACAACTAAAATATTAGTCACTTCATGTCTAGGATCAAAAGATATCTATCCTAAAACGTACTTATAATATGCAATACTTACCACCTCCTTCCTCCCCTATAATAATCTTTTTAAATAACCACTACCTTAATTGTCCCTTGGGGTTATGTTGAGTGAAGTAACAGTATGAAAAATATATTTCTAATTTTGATGTTATAGCGCGCTAACCTCGGCGACATTATCAATTTATAGTGGCAATAGAAGGCTAACAAGGAGAATTCGATACTTAAGATATGTGGGAGAGTTGTAAGTCAGGAATGTTTTTGATGTATCCGCTCCCTAAATCAGTAAGTAGTTTTGAGACAGCGAAAGATAAGATGCGAGAGGTAAGGAAGACGAACATAGTAAGCAGCTTGACTTGGGTCAAGGGAGCTACTAATTACATTCGTCTCTCTCGAGTCTGGGTCTGTCTGTCTTTCTCTCTGGCGATGCTTTCTGTATCGGCTTTTCATATCTTCTTTTTGGATCGCAGCAGATCACTTGAAATGCACACTTGTATTTGATTCTGGGCTTCCCATTGGCCGATAAATAAAATTCGCGTAAGCTCGCGAACGGGAAATTTAATATTTAATTAATTTTTATTTTTCAACCGGAACATCTGCGCGAAGCCGGATGGGCACCGATGAGTTTTGGTCATTTGCTTTCTGGTCGTGAGAGTGCGAACATCCGGTCCCTCTCTTTTGCTCGGTCGGTATCACCACAAATTTAACTCTAGCAAAGTAAATATTGCATTTGCATAAACATATAATAATCAGGCGAGATATATATGTACATACACAGGAATGTAAATACCACCACATCTCTTTTGACTCTAAGGATACAATAAACATATCCATTTTTTGGGGGGGCCTTCTTCAGAGGATTAAAATTTCGAACTGAACCCTTTATTTCGTTGACCGGCGTAGCTTGTTCTAGTTTCCCGAGTCATTTCCATTTTTGGATATCTAAGTTATCTCTCTTTTAGTAACGCAACTCTCCAAGCCTGTTACATGACAATATGTAAGACTTACATGCTGTAATGTAATATATATATATATATATATATATATATATTATACAGTACTGTGCAAAACTATTAGGACAAGAACTATTTTATCTTTTATGAGGCATACTGACAGAAAATAACCAATTCAGTTAAAGTAATTTTATTTGATTTACTCAACAAATGCTTTAACAAGAAAAAAATGTTTTTTTTTTTTTTTTTTATAAGCGTTTCACCCCGAGCAAGGCATGTCACTGCCACTACTGTGCAGGGGGCTACATAGAGTGGAGAAAGGCTGATTAAATATAGGAAATGACAGAGGGTGGGTGATAGGCGGGTAAGGATACCGAGAATGAGGGTTGGGTAGATGAGAGTGTTGTGAGAATAGTTGGGAGTTAGTGTGATAGGAGGTGTCTATAGACCCTACATTTAAACACCTGGAGATTGTAACTGTCCAAAATAAATTTAATATTTAGTATAATAGCCTTTTGATTTGATCACAGCCTTTATTCTGTCAGGCATTGACATCACAAGTTTTTTTTAATATATCTCATGGTATCGCCTGCTAAGCAGCTTGTATTTTTTCCCAAAGTGTGTCTTGCGAAGTATTACTAGGTTTATCAATTCGAGAGGGGGAATAAGAAAAATGTCAGTCATATCCAAGGATAATAGAATAATGAGTAGTTTCAAAATAACGTGTTTAATAGAAAATAGGAAAAATTAAATATAACCTCTTTTTAATATATTTCATTTACACCTAGTTTTAAATAATCAATATTTAGTAGCAATTGGCTTTTCACCCTGTATTTGAATTTCAGTGAGGTTTTTAGGAAAATCACGCCTCTCCTAATAATTTTGCGCACTACCTATAGTGCGCAAAAGTGTCAGGACAGAAGTGATTTTAACTGTATTTTGATGCCTCATAAAAGATAAAATAGTTCTTGTCTTAATACTTTTGCACAGTACTATATATATATATATATATATATATATATATATGCTGTAATGAAATGTCCCACACTCGCCTATGTGGTCCTGGGCATGACGGTAAACTGCATCCAGCAGCAAGACCTCTGATTATGAGGTTGTGAGGAGCATTAAACCACCTCTAAATTGCTCTTGTTCTCAGGTCCACCCTGACCTGGAGTGGAAGCACCTGTTAGGGTCCCAGCTATGGGCAAATAGTTAATCCTCCCAAACTGGGGTCAAAATACACTTTTATAGAAATATATGCATAAAAAGTATATTTTCACAGAAAAATATACATTTTAGAATGAAAAATATTAGCAATACATTTTTGAAGAAAATTATTACCATCGCACATTTTTGAAGTTGAAAAAAAATTCTCTGCAAAACATTTTTAATACAAAACTAGAAGACATTTTCAGTTTTCTAAAATAAAAAGAATAAAAACAAACACATTTCATCAAAATCTGACTAAATTAACCTTCTCATTACAACCGATTTAAAAAAAAAATCGGTCAAAACCCCACCTTTTTGGCATTAAATAACCCACAGAGGTTGATATGCCATTAAACAAAACTCAGACTCAAACCTATCGCCTATGTGGATTGATTATATTAGTAGCCATATTTATTGGGCACAGGAGATACTTGGAATTGTTTCTACAATTATTATCTTGTGGTGCAGTGGATAGCGGCTCGGAACGAGAAATCGGGGTGCCAAGTTCAAATTCCAGTTGAATTCATTGCATTCACTTACGCGCAAATACCCCTGGGAAAGGTATTAATCCGTCTCTTCCTTCCAGTTATAGGTTAAATAACAGGACAGATTGGGTTCTATAGCTTTGGCTGGCAACCAATCTACTGCTGAAAGCAATGGCAACCTACTGCGGGATAATCTTCTACCCAGTCTCTTTCGAGACATGATCGCCTAAGTGTGTATCACGTATGGCACTTAACTGACTGACTGACCGTAGTGTATTCTCTTTACAATAAACCTCTCTTCTTTCATATATGCACGTGTTGCTGTTCTTTCACTTGAGTACCACATTGTCTGTCTGTAACCTCTTTAAAGAATACGACAATATAAATATATTTTCGCTCTTCATTCTCATTGAGTTTTGTTTTGAGCACATTTTAATTATTTCATACCTTTGAAAGCGGTTGTTTACTGTTTTTCTCTACATTATTGGTGTTTATATATATATATATATATATATATATATATATAAAGAAATTATTTATATATATCTTTATCATTATAAACTTAATTTTTAAAGAGTACATCTACTTGAAGTTTCTAGGTCTATTTTTTAATCAGTGTAGTTACTAACAACTGTCTAAAATTCCTTACATATACATATATATCTAAACTTATTTTTAAATGTAACTTTGTGTATGTGTGTGTGTGTGTGTGTGTCCGTTACCTATAGACTCCGAAACGGCTGAACCGATTTTCTTGACAATTTACACAGTTGTACTTTATGCGTTTGCGAGTGATTTTTAGCTAGGTTTTGTTTCGAGGTACCCCCGATAAATATCGAAAATCGATAATCGCAAAAATCGGGTTAAAGATGGAGTGGTCCAATTTTAATCAAATTTGATACACTCATAGACAAAGACATAAGAAACGATATTCGGAAGTTCCAAGGTTGCAGTTCTTACAATAGTGCAAGAAATCGATAACATAAAAGGCAAGATATTTGTGTGTGTGTGTCTATTTATCTGTCTGTATTTTTTCAGCCCTTTTATTTTAGTTTTTGCTTCAGGTTTGGCTCTAAGTAGGTATAATTGTAGTTCGTAGTCTCAGCAATGATACCATTTACTCAGAGGACTTATTTAGCTTTCGAAACTCAGATTACAACAAAAAGACTTATTTGATATCGATACCAAGAAATCAAAATTGGACTTACATGCATTCATTTTTCTTTCAGTTTACGGCTTCGCTTTAACTGGAAACAACTATTGCTTTTTAGTCTTTCGTGCCAACGTCCAAAGAGTCTGAGCTCGAGGACCATGGATTAGTTTTAAAGCTTTCATTACACCCGAGCAACGCCGGGCTATACTGCTTGTGTATATAAAAACAAAGGTTTGCTCCAAAATTATTACGTCCTGTTATTTTGTCCGATGAGTGATGTGATGACTGGCAGGTTGAATATTCCTAAAATTTATATTTTTGCTTTAGTTTTACTTCAAAGACTTGTATAAAGAAAGTCTCACTTAAAGTGTGCCATTGAACTCCTCCATTCGAAAAATACTGTTTCCACTGGCATTCATTAATGTTTGCTTAACGTTTACGGAGACTAAACCTGTATGTGAGCAGAGATAAGCTATGGATCATATGTCACACCGGTGGTGACAAGTATGTGCTGACAAGCCTGTTCTGAGCAATGTCAAAAATGAAATCTGTCAACGAATGAGACAAAGTGCTCTTTTTGAACACTTGCAAATGAATAAATCTCTCTCTCTCTCTCTATATATATATATCTATAAAAGGCAAGATGTGTGTGTGTGTGTCTGTCCTTTATACAAATCCACAATTTTTATCTGATTCTCACCAAACTTCACACAAATATTTTTATGCTTCCGGTTAGGTCATAGGGCTACTTATTTTTTCCGATTTCCCCCGATATCTGAAATCGATACCCCCAATATTCTACTTAAGTTAGTTTATCATTGGATAACTTACTTAACTCCGATATTGGAAATTGATACCCCGATATCTTATCAAGTCTGATCAAAATCAGCTTTTCAGCCTTTTTATTTTGATTTTTGCCTCGGGTTTTGCTCTAAGTAGGTATACTTGTAGGTCTTAGTTTCAGCCATGATAACATTTACTCAAAGGACTTATTTAGCCTTCAAAATTCAGTTTGCGATGGAAAACTTATTTGATATCGATACAAGGAAATCAAAATTTGACTTCCATCCATTCATTTTTCTTTCAGTCTACGGTTTCGCTTTAAATGGAAACAACTATTGCTTTTTAGTCTTTCATACCAAGGTTCAAAGAGTCTGAGCTTCAGGACCATGGATTAGTTTTAAAGCTTTCATTACACCCGAGCAACGCCGGGCTATACTGCTAGTAAAGAATAAAAGACAATTAAAAGCAGCAAACGGTGTCGACTATAAAGATAAACAGTAATTTTTCAGGTGAAAACTTGTTCCTACCATTGATATTATTCTGGTTACTCTATCACTTGTAGATTATGCGGAAATAAATACAAAGCATTCTTTTACGGATATATATTTATATATCAATCAGCTGAATGACAATTTTCACATTTGCATTAATTCTATTAATTCTCGATATCTGGTATCGAACACTTGATTGCAACAATTGCTTGCCTGAAATGTCCTTGCTTTCAGCTTTCACAAACTGACAATATTTCTTTGTCCTATCTTTGTGTATATATATATATATATATATATATATATATGTGTGTGTGTGTATTAATAGTAATAAATAGGAAATAACACAAAGCTTTGAAGAAATATGACAAATTAAACCATTTATTTAAAACTAGATTTGCTTATGTTTTGCCTTTCTAATCATTAAGTGAATGTTGGACAATATAAAAAAAGATGAAGGGAAAACTTGAAGCATGAAATGTGGTTCTACAGAAGGATGCTGCGGATATCGTGGACCGAGCATGTGAGCAATGATGAGGTGTTGGAAAGAATGGAAACGAAAAGGAAATTAATATTGAGCACCAGAAAGAGACAACCGAAGTTCCTGGGACATGCAATGACAAAG
This sequence comes from Ascarosepion bandense, assembly GCA_037127315.1. Taxonomy (NCBI): domain Eukaryota; kingdom Metazoa; phylum Mollusca; class Cephalopoda; order Sepiida; family Sepiidae; genus Ascarosepion; species Ascarosepion bandense. The sequence continues at coordinate 4,715,670 of JBBBDQ010000201.1, forward strand.
GAGGGCTTGGAGAACATGATACTAACAGGCCAGATAGAGAAGAAAAGCGACATGAACGCAGCGAATAAAATATTTGAAGGGCCTGAGAAGGTAGATGACAGAACGGGGGCTGCGAGATGTTACAGGAGAAAGCGGGCTAAGAGCCACCAGGGATGAGGAGACGTGGAAGGCCATGATCGTCTATGTCCTGAAAAAAAAAACAAGGCACATAGAAGAAGAAGCATTATTAGTTAAAAAATTCAAAGAAAGAAAGAAGTATTTTTGTGTACTCTGAAATAATATATCATTCGTACATTTTCCGATTAGGTGACGTTTCTCGTAACGAAAGAAAAGAATGAAAGTGAGTCTTTTAATAAAACGCCGGTGATATTTATTCTGTATAAACTAAAAATTTAAAGCAAATACGCAGAATAAATATTAACGGATTTTTAAAAAGTCATTTATTTTCATTCTTTATCAAGGGATTTATCAAGGTCGATATAGGATTTATTTTTCTAAAAGTACCAAAAATAAAAAAAAATAACAATAAAAAAACACAAAATGTGCCAAGCTGCAAATATAATGTTCCTTGCCCCAAAACATCACATTCTTACCATTCTTTCTTGTAGAAAATAGCAACTCAAGAAAAAGGTCTTAGGCATTCGCCTGACTGCTTTATGACACTGTCAGCTCTCTGCCTTCGGGAAGAGTGCGCTCTCTGCTCGGAAGCAGAGAGCACAAACTCAGTCGTGGTTCCGCCGAAGGGTAGAACCACGACTGGGGAAAAATAGACAGACATTTTTTAGCCCGGCTATATGGCCGGGAATACCCACTATAAAATGACCATGTGTCACATCTGGCCTTGCGTGGGAAGGCTAGTAAATACAGAAAATAGCAACTCAAATTTTTATGGGGGAGTGGCGAAAACAAATTTAAAAACGAAAAACCTCAATGAATATTTATACAATGGAAATACTATTAACAAGAAACTAAACAAAATAGGTCTCAGTAATAACCGCATCCCACAATTTTTAATCGGGACAGAAACATCAGTTAGCTGGACGAAATTTATGCGGGGCGTGTATAATTTAAGCAGTCATTCGTTCAAACTTACACACAATTACTTATTCATACAAACACGACAACAAATACAAAAAAAAGCAAACGCAAAAATAAAAAGTGCCCCACATCCACCAGGGAACAAACATTACCGCTCACCTAACGGGGCAGGGGATAGGGAATGAAACTCAAGAAAGTGGGGACAAAAATAAAAATAGAGCCAATAACCATACATACCCTAATCTAGCTAAGTATTAAGATGGCGTAACTTAAGAAAAATGTGTGTATGTATATTTAAATACAGTGTAACCCGGATATAAGATAGTTGTTTGAACCGGATGCACGTTCTCTTATATCCGGGTTTATTTTATATCAAGGTCTCTTATATCCAGGTTATATTAATACATTTTCCGTTAAGCTCGTAATGAAAAGAAAATGAGTGACTTTTCAAAAAGCTGTTAATGCTTATTTTGTGTCTTTTCTTGATAATTCGTAGTTAATGTTGAAATTTTTAATATATTCTTACAGTTTGCCTATTTTAAATTTTGTTCCCTGTTTAGGATGTGGTTTCCGGCTTTATCTTTTCCAATCTTTTCACTCTTTTCTATTCTTTTCAATTGGAGTAGATAGACTAAACTATCGCCCGGTTCACACTCCACCCACGTCTATTGAACAGGTGAAGAAGCTCATCCCTTGTTCCCTGTTTAGGATGTGGTTTCCGGCTTTCTCTTTTCCAATCTTTTTCACTCTTACGTAACCCTCTGCACATCACTAGCGTTACATGATTAAAAAAAAAAAAAGAAGTCAATCGTCATCTTATTTTCAGAATGGCTTTAATGGAAATTAATCAAACAGAATTGTATTAAAGTAAATACTCATTCTATTTTATCAGAATGGCTTGAAAGTAAAATAAATATATGTGTGTACTTTGATGCCACAGTTTCTTTTGGCATCCCGCTAAAGATTCTTGAGTAAATACAAAAGTTACTATCAAACACGGTGCAGACAAGTGGAACACATATTCAAGGGAAATAACTCTGGTATGTTTGTCGACACTTGTGTGAGATATTAGTCTATGCGAAGCGAAGTACTTGAGGTTGGAGAAGTAGGCAGAAACAGTTTGAGGAGACCCTTAGACAACTTCTCGCTCAAGTAGACACCCCGGCTTTGCTGTTGAGTGAGTGAGTGAGAGAGAGAGAGAGAGAATGTGAGAAAGAGAGGGAGGAGAAAGATTTTTTTATTTTTATACTGTCTACCTTGTCTTATTCAAGAACTCTGCGTACATGTGGATTTCGCAAAGAAAATGTAAAACATGGCCATATCTCCGTTTTTCTATTCACTGTTATCTATATACCAGTTTCTTTGTTTTTATACGCATGCGTGTCAAGCAAATATCCAGACATTGTGAAGTAAGCGTTTATTTTTCTTTTACTTTTACATGCGTAAGTCCAATGTAACAGCTATTGAGAGAGTTTACCCTAGCGTGTAGATTTCTTGTCGTTTATCCGAGATTATGGGTTAATTTGAATCAGTTATTTACTTATAATAAAGAATTCTCTTTTTCCCTTGTGAAACGTGCGCGCGCACACATTATATAGTTCCTCAATCCGACTGTATGCCATGACACACGCTCGTATGTATATATATATATATATATACACACAGAGAAGTGAAAAACTGAGGTGTTTAGATGGTTGTTCGAATGAATTTACTTTTTTTTCATAGCCATCAATCTATCAATCTATCTATCAAATGTTTTTAACATCGCTACCATGAATGGTACAATTAGACCGGAAATGTCTTGGAAAAGTCTACATTAATAAAAGACTTGCATTCATTTACTCCACCCACTTATAGAAAACGAGAAGAAAATTCTTACAGAACTGTTCTTCCTGCGGGCAATGTAGCGGGGGGCGCACGCTAATTCAGAATGGTGTGTGAGTGTGTATGCGTGTATATATATATATATATATATATATATATAATTCTCTGCATGAATGTCTTTCTACAAACGCGTGAGGATAACTATGTAGGTGTAAGTATCGAGACGTCATGAAGTAGTTCTTGGTTTATATATATATATATATATATATATATATATATATATGTGTGTGTGTGTGTGTACTTACCTATACATATCTATATGTACACTTACAAAGACACACAGGGTGTGATGTCTAAACTGTCTAACTTACGCAAAAATGAAAATAACACCGACATATCATTTTAACAATTATATATTATATTTTCCAAAATTACGCAAAAATATCTTTAAATACTATAGAGTAATCTCATTCAATAAAATCTCTTGTCTTCAATCACGGCCTTCGGAAGACTTCGGAATCTTCTGTAACTCTTCTGGACGGTCTCCTTGTTTAAGTTGGTAAATGCTGCCATAATCCTAGCCGTAATTTCATCTATAGTGTTACAAGGATTTTTGTTGCTCTTTTGTTTAACTGCACATTACGCATAATAATCAAGAAAGCTGCAGTCTCTGGAGAGAGGTGGTCTTGTTGCCTTTGATAATTTCTTACAGCAGCCACCGTCTTGACCCAGGTCAGCACTACCTCCTCAAGGCAATTGATGTAGTTGGGTCTGAAGCCGTTACAAACAAATTCGGGACTTATTTTTTTTTTATCAGAGTGACTTTTCCTTTGTAATCACCATCAGACTCATCCAACTCTTTCCGAATCCCCACAACTGTCCTTAGATTAAGACCCTGGCATATTTGTGTTGGAGCTTCCGGTGCGAATGACAAGCATTACAGTATGTCGTTACCTAATTTCTACATAAGTGAATTGTACCATGGTGCTTTTTTTCACAGAGACGGTGCCCAACTGACCCTACTGCAGTCGATAGAATCAAGAATATATATCACACGCGCGCAAAATAAAAAAATGTAAAATAGCAACCATATACAACTTATCAAGCGTAGATTAGATGTGGTACAATAGGAAATTATGGACCACACAGCGAGGATGGAACTCACTACTCTCTCGTAATGATCTAACTTTCTAAAGAGGCACATCACACTGATACCCACTCATTGTAAGGTAAACGCTGGAGAATATGCATTTGAAAAATCTTACTGATGCTTTTTACCAAATATCTCTAAATTTCATTTCTCGACAGGCATTTAAACTGAGTTTTCTGAGATAATATATTTACATTGTCGCAAAACTCAGTAAAAAGCAGCCCACAAATACAAATTTTCCTGAGTATCTACAAATTGGAAATCTATACTTCTTTATATATCACAAAAACTACACAACAAAAGCAATTCACCACCTGTAAAACCATTAACATACCAAAATATTAAATTGCATCAAGTTCCATATTTAATAAAAATGGTTGTGACGGCACCATTACATAATGGTGCCGTCACGAATCTTCGAAATCGCCATGACTTTTCAGCTAAGTGATAAAATTCTCCACATTAATCACACACACACACACACACACACACACACACACACACACATATATATGTGTGTGTGTGTATCTTAGACGTGGACTAAGGCCGAGAGTATGGGGCCGCTCAGTGAAAATCTAACTACTTTCAAAGAAGTGATGACAGAAAAAATCTAAGTTTAAGAATCCAAATATATTGGCGTATTTTAAAGGTTTTCTAGCAACAAACGATGACAAACATCGGCATTTTGACCTACAAGAAGAAAGACAAAGGGTATTTACAAAAAAAAAAAAAAAATAGTAAATAAATAAAACAAAATTTAAATATCTGAGAAGTGTTCTTTTAGAACACTTCCCATGTATTTAAAAGTGCGACACCGAGATTCGAAGGCGAATTTTCATGGTGAAGGAAGCATTCCAGAAGTTGAGTAAAGTATTAAGAAACAGGACAATTTCACTAGAAACAAAGAGGAGAGTACTTGATTGCTATGTCGGTTCTTCAGTATGGCAGTGAATGTTGGACAATATCAACAAAGATGAAAGGAAACCTTGAAGCAACTGAAATGTGGTTCTACAGAAAGATGCTGCGAATATCATGGATCGAGCATGCGAGCAATGATGAGGTTTTGAAAAGAATAGAAACGAAAAGAAAATTAATACTGAGAATCAGGAAGAGACAGCTAATGGTTCTGGGACATGCAATGAGGAAGGAGGGCTTGGAGAACCTGATACTAACAGGCCAGATAGAGGAGAAAAGAGAGGGGAAAGCAGCGGATAACATATTTGAAGAACCTGATCAGGTGGATGACGGAACGAGGGTTGCGTGGTGTAACAGGAGAAAGCGTGCTAAGAGCAATCAGTGATAGGGAGATGTGGAAATCCATGATCGCCTACGTCCTGAAAGGACAGGGCACATAGAAGAAGAAAAATTAAAACTGGCATGATTATTCTTGACAACATTTGTATTTAATACAAAGTATTTTTCCGAGATATTCGGTTTAAAAATTAGACTTATGTTAATGCTAATATTAGCGGTTTTCTTATATGGAAACATTCGATATACAGTGACTGAGCGGCATGTCCTAACTTTATGCTGAAAAAATATAATTTTTTTCTATGACATCATAGGTTGAAGCAAAAAAAAAAAAAAAAAAAGAACTTCGCAGAAGATGAGTTATGATTTAATTTTGGGCGGACCTGAAGCAGACTACCACCAGGTTTGATTTCGTTGTTTTTCAATTTTTTTTACTTTTTTTCAGCGCAGCTCTATCGATTGTTATTTAAACGTTCCGATTATCAAAAATAATTTTGAAAAATTACAATATTTTAACCACTTTGGGAGGGGGTCAGTTTTTCATACAACATTAAAGTAAATCGATCTTCCATTTTCAGTCCACTATAAGGTTGTATGAGAACCTGCCCCCACCACCCTAAAATTGTTTACATATTGAAATTTTTCAAAATTTTTGTTGTCATTTGTAAAGTTTAAGGTGTAAAAGATCATATTGTACTGAAAAAAAGACCAAAAAATTTGATAATGAACAAATTTACAGGTGGCGGTAATATCGTACCGGCGACTGGTTTCGAAATGGTAGCTCCATTTCCTATAACGTATGAGAAACTGATATCCCCACCCCACGAAAATGTTTAAATATTGAAATTTTACAAAAATTCTTTTGTCAGTCTTAAAGCTAAGGGGGTAATCGATAGGACTGTGCTGAAATAAGTAAAAAATTTAAAAAAAAATTAAAACAAAAACAACGAAATTAAACGTGGTGGTAGTCTGCTTCAGGTCCGCCTAATTTTGTAATTTTATCATTTATTTTATTTGGCAAAAACGGTTGATCAATTTAGAGCTTTTATTATGGGGAAGGACAAAAACTCAAACAAAACGATTGCTTGTTTAATGTACAGTGAACATAAAAAAAAGAAAAACGACAATCATCTTATAAATAACGCTATGAATACAAATGATGTACTCTTTTGTTGAGCTTAGAAAAATATTTACATATTTGAATGTTTAAATGGTGTTATCTCTCTGTCCACCTCTGTTTTCTGCATTTTTACTTTCTCTCTCTTTCTCTCTGTGTGATTTTGATCTATACGCGTTTGGCTTTTTTCCCGATTGAACATTTTCCAGCTTGGTAAAAGGCGGTGCCTATCTTTTTTGGCGACTAACTTAATCTAAAGTCACATTTGGTGATTTTTTTCCTCGAGACGCCAGTATAACACAATTAAACGGCTTGACAAACAATTGTGGCCATCTTCACCATCTTCGGTTAATGATTACATCAGGATACATCAAAAACTGCAGTGTTTATAATTCAAGGGGTTCGTCGTTTTAAAAGATACTTAAATTTCAGCAGCTCTTTCAATATTTTCCTTATTCCCTAATAACGTATAAAAGAATACCTTATTATTAAGATAAAAGAGAAGGTCAAATTTAATGTTTATTAAACTAAAAAGGACATCTGCACGACACCTACTTAAAAAGATGAATATTTCTTGCAGTTTTTGACAGGTCACAAGATGCTATATTGACGTAAAACGACTTTCAGCGTAGATCTCTCTTGGTCCTGTATACAGATACTAGTATACATTCTATATAATCGTTTCCCACTCAAGCAAGGCAGTATTGACACTGGTGAGCAGGGGGCTACATAAGAGAAGAGCGAAGAGAAAGAGGGACAGGTTATATATATATATATATATATTTTCAGTCAGTCAGTCAGTTAAGTGTCATACGTGATACACGTTTTGGGCTATCATGTCTCGAAAGAGACATGACTGACTGGGTAAAAGATTATCCCACATTAGGTTGCTATTACTTTCTGCGGTAGACTGGTTGCCAGTTAAGGCTACAGACCCAATCTGTTCTGTTATTTAACCGATAACTGGAGGAAAGAGACGGATTAATAGCTTTCTCGGGGGTATTTGTACGTTAGTGAATGCAAGGTATTCAACTGTATTTCGAACTCGGCTTCCTGATTTATCGTTCCGAGTCGAATATATATTACAGATAGATATAATTTAATGTAAAAATATGTATTCAACCTTTCAAAATTTAATGTCATACTTGCTGTAGTGATTACAATACTTTCAATCGTAGCAAAGTCTTTTGGAGTCTAGGAAAGCTGAAAAATTATTCTTATATAGATTACTAGCAGTATAGCCCGGCGTTTCTCGGGTGTAATGAAAGCTTTAAAACTAATCCATGGTCCTGGAGCTCAGACTCTTTGGACGTTGGCACGAAAGACTAAAAAGCAGTAGTTGTTTCCAGGTAAAGCGAAACTGTAGACTGAAAGAAAGATGAATGGATTGTAAGTGAAATTTTGATTTCCTGGTATCGATGTCAAATTTTCTGCACTATTCTAAGAACTGCAACATTGAAACTTCTGAATATCGTTTCTTATGTCTTTGTCTATGAGTGTATCAAATTTGATTAAAGTCGGACTACTCCTATAACCCGATTTTTTCGATTATCGATATTTATCGGGGATACCTCGACACAAAACCTAGCTAAGAACACTCGCAGACACTTACAGTACAACTGTGTAAATTTTCAAGAAAATCGGTTCAGTCGTTTCGGAGTTTATAGGTAACGGACACACACAAAGTTCCATTTATAAATAAGTTTAGATTAGTTTTTTTTTCTTTGTGTAAATAATAAACAATCGGAATTCTTAATCAGATATCTGAGTTCCGGTTCCAGTTGAATTAGTTATATTTACTTAGACGCAACTAATTTTGGGAAAGGCATGAATCCACCTCATCTTCCCCAAACTATGTGTTAATTAGTATGACTTGTATCACTAAATCACTATTATATAAAAACAATTACTTGTGACCCTGGACTCATTATGGATCTTACATTCTTGTGTGAGAGAGACTGTTAAGTTATCACCCTTATGTTTGGTGTTTATGAATCTTTCTCTGTCCTCATTATTTGAGAAAAGAAACTATTAGCAAAGAACATGCGGTTGGATCAAGTTAATTCAAGTAAGACCTAGTTGACAATCTAGCAACACGCTTAAAGTCATTAGAACGTTCATTAGAAGAAATGCCACGAAAACATTAAGAAAGACTTAGAGAAGCCTCGTTACGATGGTTGGGAAAGTGATTGAAAAATGCCACATCAGTGATCGCAGACTTTATAGACCCTTCACTGGGCACTAGACCCGATGGGGCAACAAAATTCAATGCACGGATGAAATGGTTTTAAATGTGCAAGATTTGGCAAGATAATTTCTTTTGCACAAAATTGTGAAGCCACTTTCTCATAAGACCTAGCAATTGGCACAATATTACCACTTCACTTCATGTTGGTGGTAAACGTGAGCCAATGAAGACACAATTGAGGTTGGTATGAAACAATACTGATGGCAGGTAGTCAATCATCTCTATGACGATTAAAATGAAAGACAATGCATCTACACGTTCTTCAACGATAAAGAAATCTCCATATATTAATCCATTAGAAAACTGATCGCCTGTCATTACGTAGTGCCTATGAGAATTATAAGAATGTTAATGGCGATATTAACAGTTTCCTAATAAGAATACAAACAGTAATCATGCGCCGACTAGTAATTGACACTGTATATTGATTTGTTTTAAATCTTTACGTTAAATATTTTCCTAGTGAAGTCTATGTGCGTTGGGAGTAGTGGATATCGGTTCGGAACAAGAAATTGGGGAGCCGAGTTCGAATTCCAGCTGAATCCATTGCATTTACTTACGCACAAATACCATTGGGAAAGGTATTAATCCGTCTCTTCCCTCCAGTTATGGGTTAAATAACAGGACAGATTGGGTTTTATAGCCTTGGCTAGCAACCAGTCTACAATGGCAACCTACTGCGGGATAAACTTCTGCCCAGTCAGTCATGTCTTTTTCGAGACATGATCGCCCAAGCGTGTTTCACGTATTGCATTTTTTTGACATGATTGACTGTTTCTCAAGTCTATTAACTATTATGGCTCATTTCAGTTGTAATGGGGGTTTTCCTTCCAAACCTTTTGTTTGGAGCAGTGTGGACGATCAATAACTAGATTATGTCATTATTTTCTCTCTGAGTTCCATGTCTTATCCATTTTAGTTGTTGCAACCCTTAAAAGTGATGTTTCTGTTCCTGTTATATATTTTTGTGATTTTGTAGCCCTAGTTTACAATAACTGAAGATGTGTGTTTTTCTCTATGACTTACAGGCTTCAATAATTCGAAGACATTATTATTCAATTATAATTTTTAGAATCATTTCACCTCAAGCAAAGCGAGAATGCTACTAGTACGCAGGGATTGACAGGGGGTTATAATGAGAGAAAAGATTGAGTATAGGGAACATTGAGGAAAAGACCAAAGATGCACGGGATTCAAGAAGACAGATGATAGCTGGCGATTGAAGCCGCAGTTAAATTATTTAAAATTGCAGTTATCAGGGAAGCAATTAAATGGAAGGGAAGTACGAATAAAGATATTGAACTAAAAGTGACGGCTGAATTCTGTTATTTTGACAGCAAATCGGTGGGATCTAACTGCCAATGTAGCAGCAGGCTTTAATTTATAACAAAGAAAAAATACTTGTCAGAGCAGCTGAAAATATTTAAAGAAAAGACAAAGGGATGCCACCCCATATCGGTGAAAAAGTCACTGAAGTCGTGATTACAAGTCAGGATCGATTACATTAACGATCCTTCCTTGGATCTTGAAAAGACTAAGGGATGCCACCCCATATCGGTGAAAAAGTCACTGAAGTCGTGATTACGGGTCAGGATCGATTACATTACAGATCCTTCCTTAGGATCTTGAAAAGACAAAGGGATGCCACCCCATATCGGTGAAAAAGTCACTGAAGTCGTAGTCACTGAAGTCGTGATTACAAGTCAGGATCGATTACATTACAGATCCTTCCTTAGGATCTTGAAAAGACAAAGGGATGCCACCCCATATCGGTGAAAAAGTCACTGAAGTCGTGATTACGGGTCAGGATCGATTACATTACAGATCCTTCCTTAGGATCTTGAAAAGACAAAGGGATGCCACCCCATATCGGTGAAAAAGTCACTGAAGTCGTGATTACGAGTCAGGATCGATTACATTAACGATCCTTCCTTAGGATCTTGAAAAGACAAAGGGATGCCACCCCATATCGGTGAAAAAGTCACTGAAGTCGTGATTACGAGTCAGGATCGATTACATTACAGATCCTTCCTTAGGATCTTGAAAAGACAAAGGGATGCCACCCCATATCGGTGAAAAAGTCACTGAAGTCGTGATTACAAGTCAGGATCGATTACATTAACGATCCTTCCTTGGATCTTGAAAAGACTAAGGGATGCCACCCTATATCGGTGAAAAAGTCACTGAAGTCGTGATTACGGGTCAGGATCGATTACATTACAGATCCTTCCTTAGATCTTGAAAAGACAAAGGGATGCCACCCTATATCGGTGAAAAAGTCACTGAAGTCGTGATTACGAGTCAGGATCGATTACATTACAGATCCTTCCTTAGGATCTTGAAAAGACAAAGGGATGCCACCCCATATCGGTGAAAAAGTCACTGAAGTCGTGATTACAAGTCAGGATCGATTACATTAACGATCCTTCCTTGGATCTTGAAAAGACTAAGGGATGCCACCCCATATCGGTGAAAAAGTCACTGAAGTCGTGATTACGGGTCAGGATTGATTACATTACAGATCCTTCCTTAGGATCTTGAAAAGACAAAGGGATGCCACCCCATATCGGTGAAAAAGTCACTGAAGTCGTGATTACGAGTCAGGATCGATTACATTTACGATCCTTCCTTGGATCTTGAAAAGACAAAGGGATGCCACCCCATATCGGTGAAAAAGTCACTGAAGTCGTGATTACAAGTCAGGATCGATTACATTAACGATCCTTCCTTGGATCTTGAAAAGACTAAGGGATGCCACCCCATATCGGTGAAAAAGTCACTGAAGTCGTGATTACGGGTCAGGATCGATTACATTACAGATCCTTCCTTAGGATCTTGAAAAGACAAAGGGATGCCACCCCATATCGGTGAAAAAGTCACTGAAGTCGTGATTACGAGTCAGGATCGATTACATTACAGATCCTTCTTTGGATTTTGTCATGAACCTAGAGGTGAATAGAAGGAGCACAAGACCAGTTATGACTGCAGCATTTAATGTAGATTTGTAAACGTGCAAGATGGAACATGACAAGAAAATTTCTCTGGATCTGAGGCAGTAGCCGTGTACCGATGATAGTTAAGATCGTCCTAAATGGAAAACAATATTTAAGGAAAAGCGATATTTGGAAAGCAATAAAAACTTTCGCAATTAATATTAAAATCAAAACAGTAGATTTAAGAAAATCAATGAATAAACGACAAAGTAAAGTTAGAGAATAGAAAAAAGCGCATATTAATAAAAAACGAAAAAAAAAAGTATTTATTCATTTTTATGGGTTATGTTGAGAATCGGATATTTGAGGTTTTTGGTTTGTCTCTTTTGTATTTATGGAGAAATAAAAATTTATGTTGCAATCTTTTTTGTTTGCATGATAAAAATTCTATACTTACCAAACAAATTATAATCAATATTTAAAAAAAAAAACTAAGTAAAGATATTGAAAGTTGAATCTCATATATATATATATATATATGCAGAAATTATTAACATCTTTTGTTAAATCTAAACTTTATTGCGTAAATACAGAGACTTTCTGTTGCTGTCTTTTACCTTTAATCCCCAGAAAAATTCATTTCACTGGAGAGCCTATAATAAACTAATCACGCTAAATGAAATTCTGAAATTCGTTCAATCCTCATTGGGTACTTTACAATAGGAATCTTGTAATGTACTAAAAATGACTAGATATCTTCTTGTAAGAATACTTTGTTTCAACAAAACTATTATATCAGGGATCGGTAACATTTTTATGGAATCTAATTTATACATATAATTTATCCAGAAATTATAACATGAATACGTTAGAATATCACTACAACAGTAGCTATTTTGTTTCGACATTACTTGTGCCCTATCAGCCTTGGAGAACCTGATACTCACGGGACGGATAGAGGGAAGGAAAGGCAGAAGAAAGCAACGGGTGACATACTTAATGGGCTTGAGCATTTGAATGCCAGAGTAGAGTTTGGTAGAGAAACCAATAGAAAAAGTCTTAAGAGCGACAAGGGTTACGGGAAAGTGGAAGTCTGCAATCGCCTACGGCTTGAAAGGACAATGGACATAGGGAAAACCAAAGAATATTTTTTCTTCGTCTATGTCAAATGATAATCATTCCTGTTTAGATACTGGCTGAGTTTTAACACAGGGACTAGACTGGATTTACAACTGTTTCGCTGGAATCTTCGAACTTACAGTAATACGTTCTTTCTGATATCATTCTGCCCCTCACAGCAAATACTACTGAAAAAAAAAAGAAAAGAAAAAAAAGAAAAGAAAAGAAAAAAAAGAAAAGAAAAGAAAAAAAGAAAAGAAAAGAAAAAAAAGAAAAGAAAAGAAAAAAAAAGAAAAGAAAAAAAAAAAAGAAAAGAAAAAAAAGAAAAGAAAAAAAAAAGAAAAGAAAAAAAAGAAAAGAAAAAAAAAGAAAAGAAAAAAAAAGAAAAAAAAAAAGAAAAGAAAAAAAAAGAAAAGAAAAAAAAAAGAAAAGAAAAAAAAGAAAAGAAAAAAGAAAAAAAAAAAGAAAAAAAAAAAGAAAAGAAAAAAAGAAAAGAAAAAAAAGAAAAGAAAAAAAAGAAAAGAAAAAAAGAAAAAAAAAAGAAAAAAAAAAGAAAAGAAAAAAAAAGAAAAGAAAAAAAAGAAAAGAAAAAAAGAAAAGAAAAAAAAAGAAAAGAAAAAAAAAGAAAAGAAAAAAAAACAGCATTTGACAGAAGGCCCGCTTTTATATTTAGGTCGCTTCGGTTGCCCCTCATGAAGCTTGATTTATGAAATAAGTTCTAGTGGAAAGATTCGTCTGGAATCAATATTTGCATTGCAGCACTTCACAAAAATGGCTTCTTTCAATTTTTTTCTATTTTTGACAGACTAAATCTTGTTTTAAATATGATACATTTGTTTCCTTGCTCTTTTATTTTATTTCAGCAGATCGAACGTAGAAGTTGTCGGAAATGTCTGTAGACTTGAAATTTTAGAAATCGAAAAACAATTTTAAAAATCTCTTTAGACAGTAGGCACATTGCATATATTATAGGTAGGCATGCCTAAACTCGAACGCGCAGAAACTGAACAGACATCTACTACGAGAAAGTGGAGCTTCACTTCATTACCTATCTAGACGAAATTCTATCTCAAAAGTACAAGAATTTGAGCTACCGTCACAAAACCAAAGATCACTTGTGGCAAACGTTTCTCTCGACAATTATTTTTCACCATTTCCTTTGAAGTTATATAACGTGTGTGTTACAGAAAGTACGCATTTGCGATCGAAGTTAATGGATTTAGTGTAGCCGCTAGTGTACACATGTACATGTTGGGGGAATATGATACACGAGTCAATATACAAAACTAATGGAGGGTGAGCAAACGACAAAATGGTAAATCAGTTAAGTGAGGTTTTTCCTTTCAAAGACTACCTTCTTCAGACTAAGAATAATTTAATCGATGAGACCCGTCATTATATATGACGGGAGAAAATCCACACACAAACACACTTATATACATATATAGTTTTTTTTTCATTTTAACTGAGCAGATTCATGCATATTTTAACGGTTTCGTGATGGCACCGTTATGACGTCTTTCCTTATCGGGATTGGGTTTGATATTTAAAAAAAAAATCAGCCCCGCTGAGTGAAGACATCATAACAGTGACCTCACGAAACTTTGAAGTCGGCATGAATTTGCTCAGTTAACGTGATAAAACTGAAACACACACACATACATATATATATATTTAGTATATCGAGGTAGCAAGTAATTTTCTAAACATATACTGTTAAATATAACAAACAATGAATGTCTATTATGTTTAATCATGAGCCGATGGCATCGTTATGACGTCTTTCCTTATCGGGGTTGGGTTTGATTTTTTAGAAACAAATCAGCCCCGATGAGTGAAGACATAACGGTCTACTCACGAAACTTTGAAGTCGGCATGAATTTGCTCAGTTAAAGTAACAAAACTGAAACACACACACACATTATATATATATATATATATATATATATATATATATATATAGTGTATCGAGGCATCAGATAATTTTCTAAACATATACTGTTAAATATAACAATGAATTTCAATCTTTAATCATGATCCGTTCTAAACATCGTATTTTGGCTTTAATTTCAGTTGCAAATAAAGACAAAAATTTTTCAACATTTAGATTTTTTTTATTATGCAGGTTTTAAACTTTCAGTTCACATGAGCCATCTTCAGAGAGGTTACAGGGACGTTAACAAAGACATCCACGATCAAAAATGATTTTATCTTGTGTTGACAAAACATTGCTACACAAAGATAACAGTCACTGAATAGCAGACACAATTCGTTAATTTGTAATGCGGTTGTATGACGTCACACCGCGTGAGAGACCGAAATGTTAATAATTTGTTTTGATTTTTACCTGAAATTAAAACCAAAATACGATGTTTCGAACAGATAATTATTAAACATGACCGTATATATATTAGTCATCCACATACAAGCCTGTTTCGCTGTATCGCAGCTCATCAGTGTGGCTAGACACATCCACTTGCTTCTAGCCGGGATCGAAACCCGACCGATTTGATGTCAGTCGGAGTCGCTACTACTTAAGCCATAGGCGTATATATATATATATATATATATATATATATATATATATATATATATATATATATATAATATATATATATATATATATATATATATATATATATATATATATATTATATATATATATATATATATATATATATATATATATATATATATATATATATATATATATATATATATATATATATTATATATATATATATATATATATATATACACACAACTCATAAATGAAAGTGTGTATATGTGTGTGTATTTATTATATGCACAGGATGCGATGCGTAAATTATCGCCATTTCATTTTTTTTTTATTTCACGCATGCGCATCGTTTGTTTTCGATTTTGTCGACTGCATGTATAGTAGCGTCAGTTGGTCACCGTCTGTGAGAAAAAGAACACCATGGCGTAATATACTTTTCAAAAATTTGGAAACCACACTCTGTCGAGCTTTGCATTCACGCCGTAAACTCTAAAATGATGATTTCAGAGGGTTGAGGTGTTATTTCGAGGACAGTGCAGAGAATTTGGGAAAAGTTGGATGGTCTGTCCAGTTAACATCATGGTATTTGGAGTGATCACTAGGAATGGCGACATTATACGTCCATTCATCTTCCCACAGGGCCCAAAAACTCAACACGGAGGTTTTCATTAAGTGCACTGAGGAAGTTTTGCTGGCCTGGGTCAACAGGTTAGCTGTTGGAAACCCTGTGTCTGGCAACAGGCCACACAAGCAAAAGAACTTAGTCATGGCTGTCATAGAATTTCTGTGACCATATCACTTCTTACATCTGGTCACCTAACTCCCTAGACAGCAACCCCCTTGATTATATTGTGAAGGGCGCACTTGAGCAAGATAGAGCCACTTAACGCGTTTTAGCACCAAAAGTAAACTGAAGGCAAAGATTATGATATGTTACGAGGAAGCATTTCTAAATAAAAAAATATTAATAAAGTGAACAAAAAGGTTAAAATTTATACTAAGGGATTCTACTGAGTCCCACTTGTTAGTACAAAAATTTTTCATGAATCAAGTAGTTGTAAAATAGAAAAATTATAAACAGAACGATTGCAAGATTCTAGATCATTCCAGTATATATGAGAAAAATTTAGATGATTCAAGAAATATGGTAATTAGATGCTAGCCCCTACAAAAATAGGCTTTATGAAGAGATTTCTGGTATTATCAATTTCGGCTTTTGATTCGTGGATTATTATTATATCCATCAATAAGAAACTCTATGAAAAGTTGCCGTCCAACAAAAACCCAAAAGGATGTCCTACTGGAACTAAACTGGTAAATAGAGTTTTTGAATATTTTCACTTACCAAACTAAATATTATTCTTTATATACATATATTTGTGGATTTCCCATAATAACATTTACATTATTTAAAAATACTTGACCCTCACCTTCCCTTCTTCCTTGTAACACTTTGTAGTAGACCTAGCACAGCCTAAAACTCTACGATTTCCGTTTTGAATACCACAATTATATCTTTGTATATATTTTATTTTGTGTTTTTTAGTAAATCAAATATTTATTTATGTTTTAGCTCTGTGTTTTGGTAAATTGTTTTCTTTTCTTTAGTTATAACTTCTAACACGTAACAAATAGCATTGAGTAATTAATAAACTTGTAGTTGTCTTTCTTTGAAAGACATTCTAAGTTAATCAGTCAGTTAAGTATCATACGTGATATTCGAAAGAGAAATGACTGTCTAGTCAGAAGATTTTCCTCTTACTTTCTATGGTAGGCTAGTTACCAACCGAGGCTATTGAACCCAATCTACACTTCATCATAGTTTTCAATTTAATCCAAAGGGTATTTGCTTGTAAGTGAGTACAATGAATTCAAATGGAATTCGAATTTTTTCGTTCAAAGCCGATATCAAAATTTTTCATTGAGAATCAAACGCCACTCATATTTGATTAACCTATTTCAAGTTTTATCTATTTTCGTTATTTGCATCCATTTGTGTCGGTCTGTCAAAGCATTCCTGGTTTTACAGAATTACGATTTTCAGAGTGGCTAGTGACCAGAGCGACATGGAAAATATTATCGGCGATTATTGACCAATATTCAGGTTAAATCTGTTTGTACTCACATCGGAATAATGGCAATGGTATCATCGAAAATGAGGACAAAACTGGAAGCGGCCGAAATGTGGTTCTACAGAAGGATGCTACGGATATTGTGGACTGAGCATGCAAGCAACGATGACGTGCTGGAAAGAATGGCAACAAAAAGGAAATTGATGCTGAGCATCAGGAAGAGACAACTGAAGTTCCTGGGACATGCAATGAGAAAAGAGAGCCTGGAGAACCTGGTACTGACTGGTCAGATAGAAGGAAGGAGAGACAGAGGAAGGCAGCGGATAACATTTGCAGGGTCTGATCAGGTGGATGATGGAACGGGGGTTGCCAGGAGCAACAGGAGCAAACATACTAAGAGCCACAAGGGATAGGGAGACGTGGAGAGCCATGATCGCCTACGTCCTGAAGGGACAGGGCACATAAAAGAAGAAGAAGAATATTAGTAATTTTTTATGAGGAAAACACTCGATATTCATTGACAGAGTAGCCAGGGCATGAGAAAGGCATTAACTTATATTTCCCCATATCCTCTATCTGTCCCAATTTGAAGTGGCTGCCATACCACTCAGCATGAATAAGAAGAGAGCGGCTGTTTGAAAACTCGGTCTAACCACTTCCCTTTAACTACTTCAACTGAGCTACCAGCAGCATATAAACGCTGTTACCTCTATTATCAACCGTGACAATGGCCTAGTAATTAGTACGAGTAATTATGAATGATTTTGCACAGAGTGTGTTTACTGAGGGAACAATTATAGTTTTCTATGCTTGACTGTCTGATTATTGGTGCATAAAGTGTGATCAATTAGTTAATTAAATATTTCTATTTATAAATGGACGCATAATTACACACACACACACACGTGTGTGTGTGTGTGTGTGTGTGTGTGTGTGTGTACGCGTATATATGAAGTACAAGGCTTACGCATATACTTTATGGAAACACAGATTCCCGTACAATCTCTAAATTTAAGCAATGTCGACCCTGGTCAGTATCTAGATGGGTGACCGCTTAGAAATATCAGGTGATGCAAGTTTAAATGTGTGGATGCTGTAATGGAAATGGCACAGAATTGTTAATCACAAAACCGAGTTCCAATTTCAGCTGAGTTCTTTATATTTACTTAGTCTCGAACACCCTTCGGCAATATAAGGAATCCACTTCTTTGTATATAGGATACTGTCTTTGTATATAGGAAACACTTCTTTGTATATAGGATGTGGTTTCCGGCTTTCTCTTTTCCAATCTTTCTTTTTTTTCAATTGGAATAGATAGACTAAACTATCGCCCAGTTCACACTCCACCAACGTCTATTGAACAGGTGAAGATGCTCATCCCTTGTTCCTTGTTTAGGATGTGGTTTCCGGCTTTCTCTTTTCCAATCTTTTCACTCCTACGTAGCCCCCTGCGCTTCAGTGGCGTTACCGCCTTGCTCGGGGTGATATGATTATATATATATATATATATATATATATATATATATATAGCGTAGAATGTTTGGTATTTAAGTCAGGTAAATCCTCATAGAGACGAACTCAATGGAAAATGTATTTAATTTAACAGAAAATGTTTTAGATATTCTACAAATTCATGGGTAATACATATTTCGCAGCCAAACTTGCTGCTCGTCAGATCCAAATGATATAACAGTTAATATTCAAAATTATCTAGAAAAGAATCACATACAATATAAAATGGTAGATTTTGAAAAACAATAGCTATTCTGGCATCTAAGCATCGTTCATTCAGCAGCGAATTAAAACACTCATAATGATAATATACACGTTAAAAAGTGTCTCCTTCTACCGAGCGCCTGTAGCTCAGAGGTAGAATCGCCGACTGACGGCAATTTGGTCTGGTTTCAATCCTGGGTAAAAGGCAATCAGCTGTCTAACCGTACTGAAGAGCTGTGATACAGCGAAACAGATCTGTCTGCGGATGACTATATATATATATATATATATATATAGTTTCACTCCAAGCAAGACCTGACTGCTACTAGTGTGCAGGGGGTTACAGTGAGAGAAAAGACTTGGTTCAGTGGTATTAAAGAAAGGATAAAAGGTGAATGGGATTCAGGAAGATAGAAGATCGTAATTGATTTTGTATTTAAGTGTTTTGAGATTGTAGAAAATAATATATAGGTTATTTAGCAAGAATCCTATCACTAAACTATTATGATCTTAAAAAGTGTTTACAATCTAAAATTATTTTCTGGCTTTAAATAACCTGCAGTAAGCTATTAAAAGGAAATCAATCTATAATTAATTACAAAGGAGTTTGATGTATATATTTAAATATTTGATCTATATCGACTAGCGTTAATTAAACAACTTTCTTCCATTTTAATAAATAATATTTTGAGTTAGCAAATTGCAGCTAAATCAATGCGTTCAATGTCTGACACTATTATTAGCTGAAACTTCATTTGAAGGGTTTAATATATTACGTTTGATCTGTATGTTTACGAGAAGAAACATAGGGTTATGTGCACTAGCGAGGAAGGAGATTAGGTTGAAAAATAAATATCTGTTCAATAACATAAAACCTTTTCTTCATGAGACAACATCTATAATTTTTTGAATTGGGTTGATAGATTTTACGAAACATCAACACCTTCTGAGTCATACAATGCTGTTTCTTATAGTAACTGAATCTATCAGTAGTCGGTAATTATTAATCTTATTTGTAACTGGAGTCTGTTGGTAAACATTCCTCATATCTACACTAGAGTCTAGCTGTAAATGTACTTCGTGTCTCTCGGTAAATATTTCACGTGTCTATACTCGATTCTGTCGGTAAACATTCCTCGATTTTATATTTGAGTCTAGCGGTAAACATTCCTCGTCTATCGGTAAACAATCTTCAAATTTATCGGCAAACATCTGGTGTGCGGATTTTCTTGTGGATCATTCCCCTCCTTTTTTTAATCGTATCACCCCGAGCAAGGCAGTAACGACACTGATGTGCAGGGGGCTACATAAGAGTAAAAGCACTAGATAGAAGGACAAACCATTGAGAATGGAGCAAGAGAAGGGATGATGACAGTTGCAGAGGTGGAGAGAAAGGAAAGGATATATACAAGGTGGTGAGGAAAGGACTAGGGTCAAGTGGTTAAGAGATGAGTATTGACCTTGCATTTGAATTCCTGGAGGTTGTAGCCATCAGAAAAGCAAGAATAAGGAAGTGAGTTCCACAGGCGGGAAGTGCGAATAAAGAAGCTGCAGGAGTAGAATTGTCATCTGCATTTGGTTGCTCTCAATGAGACCCAGTTGCCTGTCTGGTTGCACGAGTAAACACCTTTTGCAGAGGCACCAGTGACTTAAGTTCGTTGGAGCAGAAGCCATGGAAGTATTTATAGAACAAAGGAAAGCCACATCCCGTCGGTGGGAAAGTGGCTGTAGTGGAGCCGCCAAATCGGTGCCTATCACATTACTGATTCTCTTTTGGAGCCTGTCAAGAACACCGAGGTGAACAACGGAGGAACCGGATCATATATGGCAGCAGCACTCCATGCACGGACGAATGGTTGATTTGTATACATGCACGGTGGTTTCAGGCGGGAAAAACATCCTGGCCCGACATAGTGACAAAACCTTCCTAGCAGTGGATTTAGCTATTGACTCAATGTAGTGGTTCCACTTGAGATCAAAAGAGAGGGTCCTTCCTGTTATAGATACAGCCAGTTTATTCTAGACCTCATCAACCGTGCAAAAGTTTATTTTTGTCTTGTCGATAAGTATAAGTTTATGTTTATTAAAGTTTTTTTCACCTCTTTCCTTCTAGGTCCGTGTGTCCATTTACTGGTCAGAATGCATGGCTACTTGTACATCTCTATGTTTTTGGAGCATTTACATTTTAGCGTAAGACGTTCTCATTTTTCATTATTAATACCTGGTCGCCTTAATCGAGCAAACCTTTCAAAAACGTAGCGTAGCGAGACAAGGAAATAAATACACAGTGGCTGTCAGTAAATTAATAACCGAAGTAAGATTTCAATTGTCCTAGGTTTGTTATCTGATAGTAATTAAACCCAATGAATGTAATAAACTTTCTCGAAATTGTTTTAGAACAAGACGCGAACAGGACTGATGTTGGTTCTGACACTGAGTGAATTTGTTCTTATATCGAGATCAGAAAAACAAGAAGTCAATGCTATCTCGAATCTAGTCGTCAGCTGTTATCGTTTCTCACGTAAATATATTCTAAAAGAATCTAAACTTATTTCAAAATGAAACTTTGTATGTCTGTGTGTGTGTCCTTTGCCTATAGACTTCGAAACGGCTGAACCGATTTTCTTGGAAATTTACAGTTGTACTAAAAGCGTCTGCGAGTATTCTTAGCTAGTTTTTGTGTTGAGGTACCCCCGATAAATATCGAAAATCCAAAAAATCGGGTTATAGAAGGAGTGGTTCAATTTTAATCAAATTTGATACACTCATAGACAAAGACATTAGAAACGATATTCAGAAGTTTCAAGGTTGCAGTTCTTACAATAGTGCAGAAAATCGATATTATATACATATATAAACGGCAAGATGTTTGTGTGTCTGTCTGTTTATCTCCCTGTATGTCTGTATTTTTTTTCAGCCCTTTTATTTTCGTTTTTGCTTCGGGTTTGGCTCTAAGTAGATATAATTGTAGTTCTTAGGCTCAGCCATGATATCATTTACTCAGAGGACTTATTTAGCCTTCAAAATTCAGTTTACAACGAAAGAAACTTATTTGATATCGATACCAGGAAATCAAAATTTGACTTACATCCATTCATCTTTCTTTCAGTCTATGGTTTCGCTTTAACTGGAAACAACTATTGCTTTTTAGTCTTTCGATGACAACGTCCAAAGGGTCTGAGCTCCAGGACCATGGATTAATTTTAAAGCTTTCATTACACCAGAGGAACGCGGGGCTATACTGCTAGTATGGGATAAAAAAGAAAATGCAATATTTACATTCGCACTTATTTACTACTACAATCACAACGTTTCTGCCATTGTGCTTCCCGACCTTCTTCAGTATTCTATTTTAAGTGGAGTATGTCCTACTTGTTCAGTTGTTCACGTTTTAGTTAATTATTATGTTAATGCTAGTCATGTTTGCATTGAACCTGAGTAAATCCATACTACTCGGCTCAGGGATTGAACACACTTTTTATAAGACCGAATTCGCTTACAAATGCTTTAATTTAGT
Source organism: Ascarosepion bandense (assembly GCA_037127315.1). Lineage (NCBI taxonomy): Eukaryota > Metazoa > Mollusca > Cephalopoda > Sepiida > Sepiidae > Ascarosepion > Ascarosepion bandense. Next base: position 4,738,176 of record JBBBDQ010000201.1, read on the forward strand.
GAAGAATATTTTATCGACTATATTTATTGTTTGAAAAAGTATCACAATGAGAGGCTTTCAGTTGTTCAAAATCAAGTTTTAGAGCTTAATTTCGGAGTTCAGAGAACTTAAATTTTCAGCGAGAATTGACCGGAAGTTACCTTATTTCGTATCGAAAAATTTCTCTCTGTTGATATGTTCATCTGTTTATTTTTTCTATCTGATGACACCATTGAACAACTGATATTCTTTCATTATCAGTATCTACTCTTTTTCAGCTTGTTATTACCATTTCATTTATTTGTTTTTTCGCTACAACTTCGTTTGATTTATTTTCTTTCATTCACTCATCAACTCCAATTCAAAATCGTGTTATCTTTTTTGTAATTTCCCCAACTTTTCATGATTTTTACTACTCTATATTTTTTCTCTTTATTAGTTTGTTTTAACGCTTTTTCTTGTTACCTTCGTGATACCCCACTTCTATTATTAACGACCGTTCAACAGAATTCAATGCGACAGTCTCATGCAAATAGCAATAATGCGTTAAAAACAAAGATGGCGACTGCCTTGTCATTTCCGCCTTTAGTTAAAGAATTTTACGCTCTCCTTACGTAATTTAACCTGGCAGACGATCATTTTAAAGCATCGTCAGCACAGACTGAATCTTTAAAAACTCATTAAAGAAAATAGTTATAAACAGGAAATTATGGTAGCAACTAATTGCTTGCTTTTAAGAAGACAGATTTTTACATTTTGTTGTTTTTCAACTTGTTGGAAATACGCAGCTGTAGAGGGATTATATATTTTGATGTGTATGATATTTAACGAATTTGCTTGAATAGCTTTGGATCAGACATGCGCACAAATATATCCTGAAAGGTTTTACACAAGTTATGAAACATTAAATTCGAAAGAAGCTCTATCTGTAAGAACACACACACAAAATAGGTGAATAACGCCTCACAAAAATGTATTACTGCAAAATATCTTTTATATTAAGGTTTCTTAGAACATAAAACTCTTAATAAAAGTTTCATTTATAATGACTTTTATTCAAAAGCTAAATCTTTATTTTTTCAACGGCATTCATGTAAATGTTAGCTAGATACAATAGAAATTCAGCTGTGCGAAATCCAACTCATCAAAATCTACATAAAAATCTGCAATGTTAATCTCTTGAACTGGCACGTCGGTGTCAAACACTTTCCCACCGCCGATCCTCTTAGTTCCGGATGTCTTAGAGAGTTGAGTTAAAGGAAAATAACTGAGTTAGACATCCCCAAGCGGCACGGCTCATGAAACGAGAATGATATACCCTAGTGATCGAAATAAAGAGTTCAGTTCGTAATTCCAATCATCTGAAAAAGGCCGGAGCATACAACGGCCAAACGTCGTGAATAGGGCGATAAAAATGAGAACAACTCTCCGAATCACGTAAATAATAACTCATCTTAGAAGTATAGACAAGTCAGCAATATCATCTTCATAAATATTCGATCCTTATCAAAAACAAATTTAGTACTAATTTAGCAGTTAATACCGTTAGCATTTGACTATACTTATTGCATTTTGTATGTTTTAATGATCAACAACATTTCAGCTATCATATATAATCCTATTTTACAAAGAAAACGTGAAATTAGTTGAGGCTTATCGGCCCGGGGAAAGTTATTAGAAAGTTACTAAAGCGGTTTCACGTACTTCGTTGCTCATTTTTCATAACTGGAAAGAAATACTACATGTGTAGTACCCCCGAACAGAGGTCAGAAATAATACTACCCAAACTTTGTCTTCTCCCTCCTCTTCTCCAGGTGCTTCCACCTAGGTCACGAACTACTATCCCAGAAATCCCTTCATCTCTCACTCCCTCTCTCTCTCTGGCCCATCCCTACTGACCAACAACTAGTAGCAGTTCAGCTTTTTTTTTTAGTTCCTCAAAAGATTTCACACCAGTCACACGTGCTACTCTCGCCAGCGGACATTTTAGCCGTCCACGTCGGACTCGCACAAGAACGTAGACGTAGTTAAATAAAGTTTGTTTTAACAGGTTAATATTGTATCTCTTAATTATTATCAAAAACATACTAGGTACAAATATTATACGTGACTTGTTCTTTTAGGGCGTAGGCGATCATGGCCTTCCGCTGGTGGCTCTTAGCACGATTTCTTCTGTAACATTTCGCACCTGCTGTCATCCACTTGCTCTTGCCCTTTAAATATGTTATCCGCTGTTTTCCTCTGTCTCATTTCCCCCTCTATCTTGCCTGTTAGTATCAGGTTCTTAAAACTCTCCTTCCTCATTGCATGTCCCATGAACTTCAGTTGTCTCTTCCTGATGCTCAATATTAATTTCCTTTTCATTTCCATTCTTTCCAAAACATCATTGCTCACATGCTCGGTCCATGATATCCAAAACATTCTTCTGTAAAACCACATTTCAGCTGCTTCAAGTTTTTCCTTCATCTTTGATGATATTGTGCAGCATTCACTGCCATATTGAAGAACTGACATCACATAGCAGTATAGTACTCTCTTCTTTGTTCCTAGCGAGTTTCCCGTGTTTTAATACTTTGGATCTCTGTGTCACATTTTCCGTCTTCTGTTAGAACACTTTCCAGATATTTAAAATTTTGCACCTACTGATTTTAGTATCCCCCACCGGTATTTGGGATTTGGGCTGCTCTTTTTGCTTATGACAATGCATTCAGTTTTCTTGCAGTTTATTTGTAATCACTCTCTTCAGCTACCTTCTGTAGGAGGTCTTGTAGATTTCTTTCCGTGTCTGCAATCAGCATATTATCATCTGCGTATTTTATATTGTAGCCTCCGATGAGAAGTCAACGTATCAAAATCGAGTCAACTAAATTAGTTGTCAATACGATTAAAGCCACAAGAACAGTTTCGGTTAACCTGACACTACGCATTAATCAGGTGCATATTAGGAACTGACCGTTTAAGAAATTTGTTATTAAAGTTCACGTGTTAAGAGTTAAACCTTACAATGTTAGGATACTATTGTTTTAATTTATCAATAGTAAAATTTCAATAGACAAAATTTCAGTCAGTCAGTTAAGTGTATTATGTGATACACGCTTATATATATATTATCGAATTATTGATTTTCTGCACTATTGTAAGAACTGCAACCTTGAAACTTCTGAATAGCGTTTCTTATGTCTTTGTCTATGAGTGTATCAAATTTGATTAAAATCGGACCACTGCTTCTATAACCCGATTTTTTTGATTTTCGATATTTATCGATGGTACCTCGATACAAAACCTAGATAAGAACACTCGCAGACGCTTATAGTACAACTGTGTAAATTTTCCAGAAAACCGGTTCAGCCGTTTCGGAGTCTATAGGTAACGGACACACACACACAAAGTTCCATTTGTAAACAAGTTTAGATTATTAAAAATAAAAAAAAACAACAACCTAATTATTTTCTGGATCACAAAAGTTCAAGGAACGCTGCAACAGGTGCCCAAGTCTCAACAATTTGAACAACATTAAACTGACAAGAATTATGCACAAATGAACCCGTATTGTAAAAACATAACAATAATAATAATAATAAAAAAGAAAATAACTCGTTTCGCAGAATTTCAATTTTCATTTTCCCATCAGTCAGATGATTATCGTCGTTCAGTTTTTTTATTAGAAAAGACAGAAACCGAACTTGTACATCATACGTTTGGAGAAAAAGAAAACACCACTTCATACAATATAAAAAAAATAACATCCCAACTGGACTAAGCTATCGCCCGGTTCGCACTCCACCCACATCTATTGAACAGGTAAAGGGACTCATCTCTTGTTCCCTGTTTAGGATGCGGTTTCCGGCTTTCTCTTTTCCAATCTTTTCACTCTTACGTAGTCCTCTGCACATTAGTGACGTTACCGCCTTGCTCGGGGTGATATGATTAAAAAAAAACACACAAAAAAACTATGAACTTTGGTGGTATGGAGATCATTTTACAGGGTTGCTTTAACGCAAAAAGCACCGGTGAACTGACTGAGATTAAGGGGAAAATGGATTTTCTAATACATCTGTCAGTTTTGTGGGAAAAAAAATCCTTTACCCTCTGCTATCTGGTGGAGACTTGACAGGCGATTCATCTTAGTACAAGAGAACGACCTGAAACATCCTTCGAAAACCATCTAGGAATGGTTTAAGAAGAATCACGTTTGGATTATGGAACTCAATTGCCTGACTTAAATCTAATCGAATATTTATAACGTGTATTGACAAGTGTCTTCATCAACGGTAGCCATTGAATATGAACGCTCCTGCTTTGAAGAATTGCCGAAAATACTCATAGAGAATTGTACAAGTCGTATCAAAAACTAACAGAACTCGACTATTCGCTATGATTTCCCTCAACACAGTTTTGGTTATAGGACAGCGAATATTTGTACAAAATGTCCATATAGAATCAGATATTACAGACGTAAGAATATTTAATATTTATCTGCCTTCCCACATAGGCGGAATGAGGCACAAAGCCATCTTAAATTTGGGTCTCCAAGCCCTTAAGTTCGGCTAAAAAATTCCCGTAGACCCTGCACGAGGTATGGTCAGGGCTACTGACGATTTTCTCCAGAGTAGAATCTTCCTTCCGGCGGAGCTCCGTCTGTGTTCCTCTTTTCCAAAGGCATTGAGGAGGACAGTTGACAACCAGCTGGTTGCTCTCTTCCCGAAGGCAGAAAAATCGACAGTCAGTTGGCTCGTTTTTCTGTCTAGGAATGTCCGTTTAGTTACTGTTGCTATAATCGGAGATCTATTAAGGCGTTACGTCAAATATTAGTAATTCTCAGAAAAGACTATCCAACCACCTTAAGGCTCACGATCCAGTTTATTCCAAGCAACTGTCAATGAAGAAATATGTTCACGATTCTATGGCAAGACAACTGTGTACACCTGATTCTTTCATGACACTGAACTTTATCGCATCATCTAACACTGTCTAAAGCTCAGACATATGCATTGCACTAAACCGAATGTTACAAAGATTTTATGAGAATATCTAATACCCATGAATATACGTGACCTCTACCCAGAACAAAATCGGCATCATCTTTCACGGGGTTACAATTAAATTTTCCAACTTCTTTTATGTACCATGTCTTTTCATGACGTAGGGGATCATGGCCTTCCACATCTCCTTATCTCTGGTAGCTTTTGCAAGCTTTTTTCTGTTACACCACGCAACCCCAGCTCTGTCATCCACCTGCTCAGGTCATTCAAATATGTTATCCGCTGCTTTCCCTTGTCTTTCTTTCCCTCCATCTGACCTGTGAGTATCATAGTCTCCAAGCCTTCCCTCCTCATCACATATCCCAAGAACTTCAGCTGTCTTTTCCTGATGCTCAGCATGAATTTCTTTTTCACCTTTAAAACCTTATCATGACTCACATGCATCCTTGAGTAGAACTACATATCACTTCAAGTTCTTCGTTCATCTTTGATGATATTGTCCACCATCCACTGCCATATTGACGAACAGACATCTTTTCCATCACATTATATATTTTATACTAGAATTAAACCAAGTACAAGGTTGGCGAGCCACTCGAGATAGTTGTCACATATAAAATGAAAGTGGTGAATGAGGTAGATTATAATTGATTTTTGATTTGAGGATATTGTGCTTTCATTACTCAGGAAAGCACCAACACAGGAATCTCTTTCACAATGTAGCATTTTCAATAAATAGCATTGGGTGAAACGGTTTTCTTACATTTAGAAAGGAGCGTGACTCGACACCGGGGAAATAGCATGATGTGTTCCGGTGATTAATGATGGGACTAAAGAATTGAGTTCATCTGGACATTTTCCAAGGAAATATGAATAAAGTATCTATAAGGTTGCAAATTTAACGCGGCAGTAAAGTGACTAAAGAGCGGAGTCTCACAGTCAGTCAGTCAGTCAGTCATTCAAGTGCCATACGTGATACACGCTTTAGGGCGATCATGTCTCGAAAGAGACATGACTGACTGGACAGAAGATTATTCCACTGTAGGTTGCCATTGCTTTCTGCGGTACGGTAGACTGATTGCCAGCCATGGCTATAAAACCCAGTCTATTCTATTATTTAACCCATAACTGGAGGGAAGAGACGGATTATTACCTTTCCCAAGGGTATTTGTGCCTAAGTGAAAGCAAAGTATTCAACTGAAATTCGAACTCGGCTCCCCAATTTGTCGTTCCGTGTCGATATTTACTGCAACCAACGTAAATAATTACGAAACCTCACAAGGGATGATTGTACAGCTCCAGTCAAGATCGAATCTGAATTCGCTCATTTTTGGCTGCAGAACTTTATTTGTTTAATGGTCGCCGCGCCATTTTTTCTGAAAGCCTTTTTCGAATTTTTTTTTTATAATATTTTGTTCTTTTACCACCGAGTCTTGTATTGTTTTCCGCCTTCTCTGATTCTTCTCCACCCCAAAATCTTCAACGTTTCTCTTACCGCCATGTTTCTTTACACGCCGCCTCCTTCTCTTCCAAGATCATAGTTTACATCTTTCCTACTTGGCCACGTATCCATTCTGTTCCTCATCGAAGTCATTGATCTAAATGAGAGTTGCTGAGGCGGGAAATACTATTTTTGCATCAAATCGGGCATAGCATTCCTTGGTAGAAACATTAATGATAGTGCAAAAGTTTAATTGACCCTTCAATCAAATACAACTTCCTTCGTAATAATATATATATATATATATATATATATATATATATATGTGTGTGTGTGTGTGTGTGTGTGTGTACTTAAGTAGTCTCGTTTTATACACACACACACATGTATATATATATATATATATATATATATATATGTATGTATGTGCATTCTCTGAATAACATTTAGTAAATCCTGCTATAATTACAGACGGTTCAAATCAAACAAGACTACTATTATCAGAATAATCGTATCTTTGTATATATGAACAGGAGAATAAAAGTCTGTGTTTATCTGCTTTGTGGGCAAGATAGTCGTGTCTTTCTGACTGGCGCCAGCGGCTGGTGTTTGCGCCCAGGTGAGAGACGAGATTGCAACGATTTAGTTAGTCAACTAGATATGCAGCTTATGCAACAGTTGGCGGCTTGGAATGCGGAACCAGCAAGCTGAGTTCGAATTCCAGTCGAGCAGGTTACATTAACATACGAGCATATAATTTTAATAAAGATATGTATTCTCTCTTTTCCTCCCAAAATGTGCAAGTAGTAGAATGAATAGCTGCTCGGAATGCGAAAACGGTGAGCCGAGTTCGAATTACAATCAGATGCGTTAAATTCATATGAGGATTGCATGAATGCATTATCTTCCCTTCTATAGGTTAAATAGTAGAATTCGCATCTGTAAAAATCATTGTTAGTCTCAAAAAACTCTTAATATCATATTTACTCGCAAAAATATCTTACAATTTCCCTCCAAAATATTCTTCTCTGCAAATCAATCAAAACATATCCTTTAAGTTTCGGGTTAAAGAGAAGGGAAGACTAGGATTTACAGCCTTGATTGTCACCTAATCTTTAAAAAAATCATGTTTGGACATTTCTTATATCATTTTAACCCTCACACAATTTGGCCTTAAAACAGATTAAATTACTATGACTATGTAACTGCAGTAATACAGTTCTTGTTATAGTTAATTGAGATGTTAATGTAGCCTTTTTAAAATAATTTCAACTCTAAAAAAGGCAATAAAGCCACTAAGACACTAGGGATTACTAACAATTAAAAAGAATAAGAAAACTTTATCGAGAAGAAAGAACAATAGAAGAAGAGGATTGAAGAAAACAGAAGCTGCCGATTGACGTTGCATTCAAATTTTAAAGATCGTAGGCGACAGAGAAGAAACCGAGAGTTCTGCAGGCAAGAAAAAATCTATTAGAATAAAACTTAGTTTAGATTAAGAGATACTAAAAAAAGGCTTTGTACTGGTTTCATATCAGAACGTAAAAAATTTAAGTCGTTCCTCCCGCCCATTAACATGGATCAGGCTTCTCACACTGAAAGTAAAACACTGCGTCTCCTCGGATTAACTCTCACATCAGACCTCGTGGTGTAACTATAAAAAATCCATAGCTAATTCCGCTGCTAAGAAACTCGGTTCTCTGTGTAAGGCCAGGAAGATTTTTTCCGTCCGAAACAATCCTGCACATATACAAATCTACCATCCGCCCGTGCATTACTGCCATATCTGGTCTGGTGCTCCTGCTATCTACCTAGGTGTCCTCGACCAAATCCAACGGAGAATCTGTAATGTGATCGATCCCGACTTGGCAGCTAGGATACAGTCGCTTTCTCACCGAGAAAGTGTAAGAAAGTGTAGCTTCACTGTGTCTCTTCTACAAATACTTTCACGGTTTCTGCCCCGATTAACTTAGCTCACTGTTACCTCCTACATATGAAATTCCTCGAGCCACAAGATTAGCAACTAGGTCCCACCCTTTTACTATGAAGCCAATAAATTGTAAACGCAAATTCTACTCCTACAGCTTATTTTCTCGCACATCCCGCCTGTGGAATTCCCTTCCGCATACTTGCTTTCTCGACAGCTATAATCTTTAAGAATTCAAATGTAAAGTCAAAGGTCATCTCATGTCTCACTAACTTACATCCCCCCTCTCATGCTTTTTCTCCGTCCACCCCATTCTCATCAGTATTATCTTCCTTCTCCTACTCTCTTCCTGACACCCCCTGCAAACTCTCACTCCTTCTCATAACATTCCTCCTATGTAACCCCCTGCACAACAGTGGCAGTAAAATGCATTGCTTGGGGCGACACGATTATAAATAATATAAAAAAAGTGCCTCGAAGGGCTGGTTAAATCCATAACCACCAAATACAAAGGATATCGGTCGGTGTGACAATATAAACAGGAAAACAACCAAGTGACGGATACTTCTTTATATAAATCTTTGAATTACGAGGCAGAAGAGACATTATTTATATTCTAGCGAGTTGAGAGAGAATTCAAACAAAATGTCCAAAAGCAAATACCCTCTAACAACGATGTGAATTTTATCGAGTCTAGTTTTGGATGAACAATTATTTTAGATATGGAAAATTTAGTCTTCTGTTTTTTTATTTTTTTTTCAGGCACGATTAAAACATTATTGCGCAAAGGACTAGATAATTCTCTGACAATAAAGAAATGCAATCTAGGAAAGACATGATGACTTACTTTCTGAAGGGACATGTCAGGTAAAGAAAGTGTAGCAGAATTAGAAATCTAAATCTATCTAAACTTATTTATAAATGAAACTTTGTCTCTGTGTGTGTGTGCGTGTGTTTCTCTCTGTGTGTGTCCGTTACCTATAGACTCCGAAACGGCAGAACCGATTTTCTTGAAAATTTACACAGTTGTACTATAAGCGTCTGCGAGTGTTCTTAGCTAGGTTTTGTGTCGAGGTACCCCCGATAAATATAGAAAATCGAAAAAATCGGGTTATAGAAAGAGTGGTCGGATTTTAATCAAATTTGATACACTCATAGACAAAGACATAAGAAACGATATTCAGAAGTTTCAAGGTTGCAGTTCTTACAATAGTGCAGAAAATACTCGGAAAACTGAGTTCGAATATATATATATATATATATATATATATATATATATATATAAAAGGCAAGATGTTTGTGTGTGTGTGTCAATTTATCTGTCTATATGTCCTTTATACAAATCCACAATTTTAATCCGATCCTCACCAAACTTCACACAAATATTTTTTAGGCTGAGTCTGAGCTCCAGAACCATGGATTAGTTTTAAAGCTTTTATTACACCCAAGCAATGCTAGGCTATACTCTTAGTGTTAAAGATAAAAATGAGTCTATACAAACGACAGCATTATTTGATATAGCCAGTCTAGGGTGCCTTTTGATTGACGGGACTTGCTTCCATCCGGCTTACGGCTACATTATGTTGAAACCCCGGTTATTGTACAATCATCGTAGGTTAATCAACGTCGAACCTGAGCAGTACCTAGATGGGTGACCGCTCTGGTGTTTACGTTTTGGTGTCTGGGTGGTATAATGGCTCGGGATGATTAATTAGCGATCCGAGTTCAAATTCCCGTTGAACAACCAAGTGGCGGATATTAAACATACGTGCATATAATCTTAAGAAAGCTATGTATTCTCTTTCCTCGTTCCAAAGTTTACAAGTGGTAGAATGAATAGCAATTCGGAATGAGACACAGTCTACACACAACGATGTGAATTTTATTGAGTCTCGTTGTGAATGAACAATTATTTTACATATGGAAAATTTAGTCTCTTGTTTTTATGACTAAAATATTATTGCCCAAAGAAACTATATATATATATATATATATATATATATATATAAAAGGCAAAATGTTTGTATGTTTGTGTGTATGTCCTTTATACAAATCCACAATCTTTATCCGATTCTCACCAAACTTCATGCAAATATTCTTTAGGCTTCCGGTCAGGTCATGGGCTACTTATTTTTTCTGATTTCCTCCCGATATCGGAAATCCATACCCCGATATCCGATCAGGTCTGATCAAGATCAGGATTTCAGCCTTTTTGTCGTGGTTCGTGCTGCAGAATTTCCTCTAACTTGGTAAAATTATAGTTTTTAGTATCAAACATTAGTAGATTTTCTCAGACGACTCATTTTCCACGATATTCTATAGAATCTGATCAAAAACCGATATTCAGCCATCAATATGGCTCATTTTATTCAATTTTACTCCCGATGGAGTTTCATGTGCTTACTTGGGTTAGTTTATCCTTGGATGACTTATTTGACTCCGGTATTGGATATCGATACCCCGATAGCCTATCGCTTCTGATGCAAATCAGGTTTCCAGTCCTTTTATTTTCGATTTTGCTCTAAGTAAGTATAATTTTAGTTCTTAGTCTCAGCCATGATACCATTTACTCAGAGGACTTATTTACTCTTCAAAATTCAGTTTGCGACGGAAAACGTATTTGACATCCATACCGGAAATCAAAATTTGACTTACATTCATTTATTTTTCTTTCAATCAACGATTTCGCTTTGACTGGAAACAACTATTGCTTTTGTGCCACCGTCCAACGTGTCTGAGCGCCAGACTTAAAGCTTTCATTACACCCGAGCAACGCCGGACTATACTGCTAGTTCGAGATAATTCGCTGAAAAACAAAGAAATGCAATCTGGGGAAAGGCATGATGACTTACTTTGATAACTTACTTTTGCCTGACTTAAATCTAATCGAATATTTATAACGTGTATTGACAAGTGCTCTTTATCAACGGTCACCATGAAATATGAACACTTCTGCTTTGAAGAATTGCCGAAAATACCAATAGTGAATAGTATGAGTTGTATCAAAATGGAACAGAACACGACTATTCGCTCTGATTACAATTAAATTTTGCAACAAGTAATCACTTACGGTATGAATCAATCTTTTTTTTCTATCATCTCTAGGTTAATTAGTAAAACTTGTATCATTGTTATGTAAAAATTTTTTAAAGCCTAAAAGTATTTTCTGGCGTTAAATAACCTGCAAGGTTGATAAGCTGTAGAAAATAAATCGATCAAAAATAAAATTGCGGCCATCTGATATTTTTGAGTGTGTGAGCGATTATGGCTCTCCATAACTTCCGGACTTTTATTGCGCTAATTAACTTTTGTAAATTTATCATAGGTCATGGTTCTGTCTGTTATTCCCTCCGACTTGTTAAACAGGTTATTCAATTTTCCCCCTGCTTCTTTTGCTTTCATTAGCCCATGTGTGTATTAAACTATATAGTTATTATTTCCTCATTATGCTTCCTTGAAACTAATAGAATGTCTAAGATGTTTTCCTTCTTCTTTATGAGTTGTGTCCTTTAAAGACATATATGATTATGGCGTTTCACTTGCTCCTATCCATTAAATTTTTAACCTCTTGCTATCTCCCCCAAGAGATGTGGTGCAGTGGATATCGACTCGGAACGAGAAATCTGAGAACCGAGTTCGAATACTTGTCAAAATCTGTTGCATTCACTTACGCGCAAATACCCTTGGGAAAGGTATTAATCGGGCTCTTCCTAGCTATGGGTCGAATAACAAGACAGATTGGGTTCTATATCCTTGATTGGCAACCAACCTACCGCAAAAAGTAATGGCAACCTACTGCGGGAAAATTTGCCCAAGCGTGTAACACGTAATGCATTTAACTGACTGACTGATCTCTCACAAACACCGCTCCACCATCTACTTTATCAAGTCTATCAATGTGTATCGCGCTGCTTTCCCTTGTGTCTTTTTCCGTCCTGTGAGTATTAGTTTTTCCAAGCCCTCCTTTACAAGTGAAAAAACCCAATGTCTACAAAAATAACGCCAGCCTCGCCGAATCAATGCTTCGCTTATCTTTTTTCCCAATTCAGATGACCTATAACGCATATATTGATATACCAAAACTTCAGTTCTGTTAATAACATTTATTTTAGCTGTGTTTATAAAGTGAATGTAGCCGATATTTTCTGCATCCATTGTTGGGTTTTCATCTTAGATCCCGAATTGTAGTCACGGAGTAGACTGGTGTAGACATTGTTCAGACGGTAGCATCGGGAGAAAGAAAGGCAAGTCGCTTACGGTAGACTGGAATGCCAAATGAACTCACCTGTACGGAATAAATAGGAATAATCTCCTGAAGAGACAGGTAAGCTCGTTGTAGCCACCCAGCCGCACTCAAAGTCATACATATATTGAATCTAAAGTCTGAGAAATTTCTCTGCGTTTACTTATATCAAATACTTAGTATGTATACGCCAGTTCCTCTTTGCATTGGTTAATGTATAAGACTATGTGTAACATTTTAGAGAGAAGATATCTTTAAAATGATAACACGAATAAAGACAAAAGAAGAACATATCTTAACCAACGACTTTTATCTTCTGAAGGATTTTACCAATATAAATATGAACTTTTATTTTGAAATATGAAATATTAAATATGAAATAGGAAATATTAAATATGAAATATCAAATAGGAAATATTAAATATGAAATATCAAATATGAAATATTAAAAAATAAATATCAAATATGAAATATTAAAAAATAAATATCAAATATGAAATATTAAAAAATAAATATCAAATATGAAATATTAAAAAATAAATATCAAATATGAAATATTAAAAAATAAATATCAAATATGAAATATTAAAAAATAAATATCAAATATGAAATATTAAAAAATAAATATCAAATATGAAATATTAAATCTGAAATATTAAAAATTAAATATTAAAAATTAAATATTAAAAATTAAATGTGAAATATTAAAAATTAAATGTGAAATATTAAAAATTAAATGTGAAATATTAAAAATTAAATGTGAAATATTAAAAATTAAATGTAAAATATGAACTTTTATTTTGCAACAAGTATTTATGTCAGTCAGTCAGTCAGTCAAGTGCCATACGTGATACATGTCTCAAAAAAGATATAACTGACTGGGCAGAAGAATTTTTCCGCAGTAGGTTGCCATTACTTTCTGAGGTAAACAGCTAAGCTATAGCTAAGGCTATAGAGCCCAAACTGTCCTGTTATTTAAGCTCTAACTGGATGGAAGAGACGAATTGATACCTATCCCAAGGGTATTTGCACGTAAGTGAATGCAAGGAATTTAACTGGAATTCGAACTCGGCTCCCCGATTTGTCGTTCCGAGTCGATATCCATTGCACCACAAGGCACATCCAAGTATATATATATCAGTCAGTTAAATGCCATACGTGATACACGCTTGGGCGATCATGTCTCGAAAGAGACTTGACTGACTGGGCAGACGATTTTTCCGCAGTAGGTTGCTATTGCTTTCTGCGATAGACTGGTTGCCAACGAAGGCTATAAAACCCAATCTTTCTGTTATTTGTTCCATAGCTGGAGGGAAGAAACGGATTATTTCCTTTCCCAAGGGTATTTGCGCGTATATGATTGCAGCGAATTCAACTGGAATTCGAACTCGGCTCTCCGATTTCTCATTCCAAGTCGCTATCCACTGGACCACAATATTTATATACAAGAGCAGAAATGATATTGGCTTTACAAAATTTTTAAATTGAAAAAATGCTCATAAATATTTATCAGGTTAGCAGAAATTTTGATGTAAGGGATGACGTCAAGTGATAGAATTCGGTGTCCAATAAACGATGGTGGTTTTATAATTGATTTTTAATGAAAATTAATATTAAAATTTGTTTAGCTTTGGAATAACTCATGAGTTATATGTTTTAAATAACATGTCATTATTAATTTAACTATTTTGTTTTCATTGTTAAACATTTCATAATTATGGATTTTGGTTTTGGAAAATAGTAATTCTTTCAGGAATGAAGATATGGGAAAAAAATCCGGCACGTGTCTTCTATAGCCTACCTAGACATTTTTTAACAAGGTAATGGCAGATAGCGGATGTACGTTTTGGTTCGGAAAAATAAATCGCAGAGCCGAGTTCAAATTCAAGTTGAATTCGTTGCAGTCAGTCAGTTAAGTGCCATACGTGATACACGCTTGGGCGATGACTGGGCAGATGATTATCCCGCAGTAGGTTGCCATTGCTTTCTGCGGTAGACTGGTTGCTGACCAAGGCTATAGAACCCAATCTGTCCTGTTATTTAACCCATAACTGGAGGGAAGAGACGGATTAATACCTTTCCCAAGGGTATTTGTGCATAAGTGAATGCAATGAATTCAGCTGGAATTCGAACTCGGCTCCCCGATTTCTCGTTCCGAGCCGATATCCAATGCACCACAACGCACATCCTGCACCACAACGACCATTGGAAAAGGTATGAATCCGTCGCTTATTCCCTCAAGTTATGGATTAAGTAGTAGGACAGATTTGGTTCTTTTTGACAATTTGACAACCGATTTACCGAAAAAAGTAATGACAGGGAAAAAATCTTCTACCCAATCAGTCATGTTTGTTTCGAGACACGATCATCCAAGCGTGTATCCCGTCTGGCACTTAAGCGAGTAAATGACAGGGTATAACGCTGTGTTAAGTAACGAAGTAAAAAAACGCTAATATATTAGTATTTATCTATATTTCTGAGATGAGGTAGTCTTTATATTATTTGGTCTCTTGTTGCCATTTGTACGACGTTTCGGACTTTGTCCGCGCCAGCCATCGTCAGGTGCTAAGAATTTCGAACCAAACCCTTTATTACAATCACTGGTATATATTGAGATCACAAATTGTTGTGGAGTACTTTTTTCACTGAAGGTTATAATCGTGCTAATGTCGGTTGCTAAACTAGCAGTATAGCCCGGCGTTGCTCGGGTGTAATGACAGCTTTAAAACTAATACATGGTCCTGGAGCTCAGACTCAGCCTAAAGAATATTTGTGGGAAGTTTGGTGAGAATCGAATAAAAATTGTAGATTTGTATAAAGGGCTTACAGGCAGATAAACAGACACAAATACAAACATCTTGCATTTTATATATATATATATATATATTATCGATTTTCAGCACTATTGTAAGAACTGCAATCTTGAAACTTCTGAATATCGTTTTTTATGTCTTTTCTATGAGTGTATCAAATTTGATTAAAATCGGACCACTCCTTCTATAACACGATTTTTTCGATTATCGATTTTTATCGGGGGTACCTCGACACAAAACCTAGCTAAGAACACTCGCAGACGCTTATAGTACAACTCTGTACATTTTCAAGAAAATCGGTTCAGCCGTTTCGGAGTCTATAGGTAAAGGACACACACACACAATTCCATTTATAAATAAGTCTGGATTAGATAATATAACACCAATTTACATAAAATGTTGGTTTTATCGATGAAATTTTGTTTTTGTTTCTTTGTTCGCCAATATTTCGTCAATGTGTTAGTCCGGGTCCAATAAGTGGATTTTATATTTCTCTGCCTTCGATAAGCGAGATAATTTTATTATTATTATTATTTAATCTTAGAGAAAAATTGATCTATTATTACCTGATAGAGTTTAGTGGGTGAATAGAAAATAAATGACTAGGCAGATGTTGATATTATAATGACGTAGACATGTCGATTAAATGAAAGCATAACATAAGTTTCTTCATTATTGCGATTCTGATGTCACGTGTTTTTTTGAATAAAAAAGAAAGATTTTTTTTCGCGCTCTTTTTATGTCAGACATCACGGATTCGGTTGTTGTGCTGCTGCGGATATCGGTTCCCAACGAGAAATCGATCGCTTCTTCCTCCAGTTATGGGTTGAATAGCCTTGGTTGGCAAGCAGTCTATTACAGAAAGTAATAGCAACCTACTGCAAGAAAATCTTCTGCCAAGTCAGTCATGTCTCATTCGAGATATGATCGCCTAAGCGTGTATCACGTATGGCACTTAACTGACCGACTGATTACGGGACAATACTACTGTCATTAACCTCTGACGTCACAGGCTACCATGCGTAAATACATGTTATTTTCATAATTACGTAACATTTTATTCATTCCAATATTTCGTTTCGTCAGTTATTCTCAGCCATCTGATGTTTTTCTGGTTTTGATAAGCGAGATGAGTTGCTTATTTAACCACTTGCATTAAAAATATATTTCAAACAACTGCACACTAGATAGATTTCCTAATATTAGGGTTGATATTAAGTGATAGTTTTTCAGTCTTTTCTTTGTTTTGGATTTCCTCTTAATACTTTGGTCAACTTTTCTGAAAGTGTGATACTAAATGACGGAAAATATAGCAATGTAAACTGAATCCGATTAGAATATTGAAAAATGATATCCAAAAAGCTAAACAATGTATTAAGAAACAGGAAAATATACATTTCTGTAAATAAATTATAATGTTCTTTTCCTATATTCGTATGGTTTCCTTGACATTCTCTGGCATTCATCAGGGGTTTATTCACTGATTTTGTTAGTTTTTCGACTTTTTATTTTACATAATTACTTACTGCAGTTATTGCTTAGCAGATATCTTATTTACTTGAATATGGCTTCCTTTCTCATATAAATCTCTTTTAATGAGGTATCAATACTTGATAGATAAATAAATGAAGTCAATCGAATCTACTCTGTCGATCTGAAACCTCGTCTGATAAATTTAACTAGAGGTGCTGCAGTGGCCGGCATGTATTATACTATGTAGTTTAATAAGTCTTCAGTTCACTTGCAGTATTTTTATTTAAAACTTAAGCCCGTATTATTTGTGGTACTCATTTTAAAATTTGCCAAGACAGATAATTTTATTATGTCCTATGTTATCCTAAATCATGCTTCAACCCGACATATCGTGTTGATTGACTATTTTATAAAGGATGCATCTGAAGTCCTGCGACAAGTTTTGTCCAGCGTAGCTCAATATTCATCAATCAAAGTTGGTATAAAGAAATTGGTTTTCATAACATCCTTCATCCAAACGTAGATGTTTCCCCTTATGATATATTTGATGAAACCTAGAATTGCGAAACGCGTGAATAAAAGTTTGAGTGAAACGGTGTATTTGTCAAATTTCTTCATAACTTTGCTACTGTATATATATATATATATATATATATATTTGATTTGTAAAAGAGTTATTACGCGACTTACCTTTCTATCATGTGGTGTCTTCAGGCGATTTGTAAACGGAAAAATCAGTTATTGAAAATCGCCTGATGACACCACGCATGGTAGAAACCTAGGTCACGTAATAACTAATTTACAAATAAAAAATCTTCAAAAATTCTACAATATATATATATGTCATCTACAGACAAATCTGTTTCGTTGTATCACAGCTCATCAGTACGATCAGACTCCGATTGCTTTTAACCCAGGATTGTAACACGACCGTATATATATATATATATATATATGCTGGACGTGTTTCAGTTTACATACGTGGTTTTTAAACATTGAAATTATTAACAATAGACCGAGGTTGAGAAATCATTCTAAAACAACTGTGCTTGCCGACAGCAATCACAACTAGCGGTGTGCCCCACCCACATCAAGTAATTTTTGTTACACACACACACACACACACACACACACACAGCTGTTATAAATATAGTTTTCAGATAAGCTATAATTATGTGTAAAATGCTGAAAATCAGTGATACAGCTATCTAAATATAAAAGTTGATGTTGACGTCACTTACGAGTGGTGACAGTCTGTTTGCATTCTTGAACTCAAACTTCGGGCTGTGTGTGTTATGTTTTCGCTCGACTTTTGATACCGACCGAGCAAAGCGAGGGACTGGATGTTTGCACTCTCACGACCAAAAGGAAAATGACCAAAACTAGTCGGTGCGCAGCCGGATCGACTCAGATGTTCCGGTTGAAAACTAAAGATTAATTAAATATTAAATTCCAGTTAGCGAGCCTATGCGAATTTTATTCATAGGCCGATGGGAAGCCCAGAATCAAATACGGATGTGAATTCCCAAATGATCTGCTGTGATCCAAAAAGTCGAAATAAAAAGCCGATACAGTAAGTATAGACAGACAGACCAGCCCACGCAGACTGACTCGAGAGAGACGAGAGTAATTAATAACTCCCCTTGGCCTAAGTCAAGCGGCTTACTATACTCGCCTACCTTACCTATTTTTTTCTTTTCCTTCGCTGTCTCAAAAGCACTTACTGACCTAAAGAGCGGATACATCAATTAATTCTCTTTTTAGCATTTTATTGCCATGAACATTTTAACGTCCGTTGGACCCATATTAAAAAGATTACTTTAATTGTAAAAACCTTAATTGATATGTGTATATATAAAATGTTATTTCTCAACTCAAATTGCTTTTCTTGGTTTTTATCTTTTCTTTATGACTTATAGTGGGTTATCTACAACGAGGCCAAATTCCGTCAGTCTGCAACAACATACAACTCCTACTTTTCCAAAAGAAAGCATACCCATTATAGACTACTTAGATATGTTGGTGAATAACGCATTAATGGTAGCAATGTCTATTGTATTATTGTAACGGGTATTGGGTGGACAGTAGCAGTCATATATTTTAGAGGATATTGAGTAGAAATAATTATGGATCCATATGCGAATATATATCTCGGTATATAAGAACTTTCACAATGAAATGTAGTTGAAACAAAACTGAGAGACATACTCGAATATGCTCTGGACTCTATTGGGGAAAATTGTACATCATAAATGCTTTATATATTTCATGTGACATTTATATATCTGGAAATATTTAAATATATAATATGCATGTGGAGTACACGCACACATGCATTCATATATGAGTACATATATATTCTTCGGGATAAATAAACTGACTGAACATTGGAAATGTCATGACATTTTGTATACAAAACAAACGATTGAATCTTCATTAATAAAATAAATAAACAAAAGATGTCTCCCAAGTCAATTTTCGATTTTTATAAACAACAAATGAGTGACAGCAAGAGACAGAAAAAATATCCGAAGCTGCAGTCAGTGGGGAAAATAACTATTTCACTGTTCGGATCTGGTTTGTGATCTTGATATTGACTTATCGAAACCTATTTATATCTGTGCGTTGGTTCCGTTTAATCGGGAAGGAAGAAGAGTTGAATAATTTACCTGGACTCTTTGGCTGTTTCTGCTGTGCAGATTAAAAAAGTGAAATATGTCTGTTTTCGGAATTAGAAAGAAGTAGATATTTACCCTATTCCACAACTGGAGCGAGATGTGACGCAAAGTCTTTTTTTTAACGTGGGGAGCCCGACCGTCTACAGACGACCGAAGGAACAAAATTCCCCAGTCCCCTCAACCGCCGGTTGAGCTGGCCCCAGTGACGAGCACCTGATCTGCTTCTCTACTGCAATGGGGTGGCGGGACACTGTTCCACGGGAGCGGGCATCTGCACAGTATAATTTTTTCTCAGGTGCAGACGGAGCTTCAACTCTCTTCTTCGAGGACATAGACGTAAGTGAGGAATTATCTTTGATCCCAACCCGACACAAAAACGTGCTAGGTAAGTATTTAGGATATGGAAGTAAGTAACTGCGAAAAGGAAACACTATGTTATACTTCCGCTTGTTTCTTTGTTCCTTACTTATATCGTGCGTACTTTACAACTTGCTATTACCTTAGATAAATAATGGACTATTCCGTTTGCGTTGACAGAAAAGACGAAAGAAAAAATGTGTATAAAAGACGCTAGCAGGTTTTTGTGAGAGAAAAAAAAGAAGAAAGGGAACATAGAGAAGCCAATAATGCTCTCATGCGTTTAATGTCTGATTTAGTGAAATGAAAATCTTGGTGAATTTCGAATTTTTATATTTGTACTTTTTTAACTTCATTAAATAACTCCATTCATTTATAATTCTGCTTCTAATTGCACTATTCTGTTACAGATGTTAAGCTCAAGTACTGACCGATTAAATAGAATTTCTACGGATACTTTTTGGTCGTGGAAGTGGCAATAAGCTAGTTCAGTCATTAAATTAAGAGTAAGGATTTATCAGATAAGTTAAAATCGGAAAACCATGAAATTTTACTCGAAGAAAACACCCCCACATGAGAAAAAAGAACTTCTGATTATTTAAAAAAGTTTATGTATTTGAGATCTTCCCAGTTGGAAGAAAAGTAATTTTTGTCTTTAAACCTTGTACTGTTTTAATTTATATTTAATAAAACATTAATCACTATGCTCGAATTGTAGATAGCGTCGTCTATGCTTGCGAAATGGCCTTGTGTTAAACTAAAACGATTCCAACACGTTTGAAAGAATCACATGGTTGAACAAAAGATAAATAAATACATAAATACATTATTCTGACTATTGTCCTCATATTCTTGCCGATTTTTATGATGTTTCGGCCGCTGTACGCTCCGGACTTATTCAGGTGCTAAAAATTTCTAACCGAAACCTTAATTATGATCACTGGAGTATATCATTCTCATTCCTTATGCGAAGACTTCTGGTAGTCATATTCCCTTTAACTCGATACTCTAATTTTTCACCCCTACTGCAGCCTGGTATTGAATTCACAACACTTTGGGTCAGGTCATCGGAACCTAATCAACGCCTATATCCACTTGAGGACAACGAACGATTGGATTTCTGGGATTTATACGCCTAATATTTCAGTAACATGTTTTACCAGAGTTTATATTCCAATTTCTTATGTTAATTTTTTTCTGTAGTATTTTTTTAACCAATTTTCTTTTTGCAGTATTTGGTGTCCTCATCCTGGTTGACATTTGTACGACGTTTCGGTGGTTTTACGCCTTCAGGTGCTAGAAATGAAGGCCGGAGCCTTCTTCAGGTGCTAGGAATGACGGCCAGAGCGTACAATGGCCGAAACGTCGTATAAATGGCAACAAAGATTCGGACAATAGTTCAAATGATGTAAATAGTGTAACTACTATTTCATCTCAGAAGTATAAACAAATACAGCAACTTTTGATGTTAATGGCTTCATCTAGTATTTTTACCAGAGCTCATATTGCAATTTTTGACACTAATAATTTTCTCTGGCACTCCGTATTACAGGTTCCCATGTAGTATTTATCTCGATGCTTCGTCGGCTTAGATTTTTGTAGCTAAACGTATGCACTGATGCCTTAAGTTTACGTAGTTTCCAATGGCGTTCTGTCTATTATTTTAGCTTCATCCCACAGGGGGCAGCGATCCACTTTCTGTCGCCATATGATTTTTCTATCTCGCCTTGCGCTGTTCTTGTCTTACAAGAACATCGGCCCATTTTTTTTTAATCATATCACCCCGAGCAAGGCGGTAAGGCCACTGGTGTGCAGGGGGCTACGTAAGAATGAATAGATTGGAAAAGAGAAAGCTAGAAATCACATCCTATACAGGGAACAATGGATGAGCCTCTACACCTATTCAATAGACGTGGGTGGAGTGTGAACCGGGCGATAGTTCAGTCTATCTACTCCAATTGCAAGAAATAAAAAAAAGAAAAAAGAAAAGTGAAAAGATTGGTAAAGAGAAAGCCGGAAACCACATCCGAAACAGGGAACAAGGGATGAGCCTCTAAACCTATTCACTAGACGTGGGTGGAGTGTGAACCGGGCGATAGTTCAGTCTATTTTTTTCCTTTATATTTCTTTCTACAACTACATAGAATGACTTGCACACCGTCTTTAGTCATGTCCTCCTCTCTTTGGGGTCTTAATCGAGAGAGGTACCTTCGAAGTGTAGAACCACTTCCGAAAAGCTTCCTGATGGTATATAAACTACAGACCCTTTGTATTTTCTCTGATAATCCCTTCACATAGAGTAGACAGACCGAGGCTGTTTTCTGAGAGTTGTTATCATCATGCAACCTCCCTTCCATCTTCGTTGAGTTGTTGTCATGTACACTGGATAATTGTTACGTTGTAGAGTACTGCATATACTGACCATTTTCTGTTCGTATATTTCTGGGTCACTGCTTATGACTTTTGTTCGATGTTGCGGGCAGTGGATGATCCCTTTATTTACATTGTATGGGTAGTTAAATTTGAGGTATTGTCCGGTGAATGTTGGCTTGCGGTATACGGGTGTCTGGAATCCCCTATCTGTTCATGCTATTAGCACATCCAGGAATGCCAGTTTGTTGTCACTCAAATGTCTAAATTTATTTAACGAGATGATATCAATTTTTGCTGTTCTTATATACTGTTTATGTTTGAAATTTCTGCAGAAAGTTTTTCTTTTGAATGTGCGTTTAAGAGTTCATTTTCCTTAAAGTCGGACAAATGGATTGTGGTGTTTCTTATTTCTTTGTTGACGGTACATGATGAAGAAGGAAAAAAGTGAGAGAGCAAGAAAATTCATGTCGCCTGGATGATACGTGCGGTTCTAAAAAGAAAAGGAAAATCGCGCGTATTTATATTTGTGGAGAATAGAATCGGGCCAATTTTTAAGTTTTTTTCCTTGCCGCTGATTGGCCAATAATAAGAGGTTGTAGTTATTTTGTTTTTAGTACATGGAAGAATGTAGTGAACCAGCATTCTTATGAAAGGTGCTGTTTTATTGGTGAATCTATAAATGTGTATAGTTTTTTTATTGGCACAAGAGAAGGTATGTAATCTTGGATTTTTTTGTGTAAATAAATCTTATGAAATCCAATACTGACTGCCGATCAGATGTCTTCAGATGTGTTACCATATTCTATACATTTGATCAAACGCAGGTTAGTGAAAATATTTAATGGGATAGATGCCCGCTGATTTTGATGAGATCGTCTGGCTAACTGATGTTTCTGCCGCATTTAAGGATTTTTAGCATTGTGCCACATTTTTAGATGATCGAGACCTGATCGCCCAAGTGTGTTTTATGTATGGCACTTAACTGACTGACTGATACAAATATTTATCTGCATTTAGATAAAAAATTCTTTCCAGAGAAAAATGAACAGTTGAATTAAAACAATAAACATTGCAGTCTCATTTGTTGAAGTTTTTCATGTGAGGTACTCAGATACCACTGTTGATTAAGTGATCGTCTAGTTTTAACTGGATCTTGAAATAGGCTTTGTCGTCGCCGTCTTTGTTTTTCTGTCGTTCCTCGTTTTTTTTTTCCGTGAGATATTTCCATTTCCACTACTATATTAAACACACAAAAATTTAACATGAAAAGGTATTAAGTAAAAGCAATTTATATTATACCAGTAGTTATCAATAAATCATAGATACCATATAACCTATCAAAAATATTAAGGAAATGCATTAATTAAAAGGTTCATTGGCCTCTATCTTTATATATAAATGTGTTTGTCTTTATTGAATTTTAATACATTTTATCAAGGTTTTGTTTTCTTCTATCTGACTATTAAAACTTTCTAAAAATTGACGTCATTTTTGACGGCTCGAAGTCAGTGAAGTGCCATACGTGATACACGCTTTGGGTGATCATTTCTCGAAAGAGACATGACTGACTTGGCAGATGATTATCCCGCAGTAGGTTGGCATTACTTATGCGGTAGACTGGTTGGCAACCAAGGCTATAGAACCTAATATGTTCTGTAATTTAACCCATAACTGGAAGGAAGAGACGGATTAATACCTTTCCCAAAGGTATTTGCGTAAGTGAAAGCAAGGAATTCAACTGGAATTCGAACTCGGCTCTCCGAATTATTGTTCGGAGCCGATATCCACTGCACCACAACGCAAATGGTATTACTATTAAATAGCAAATGCTCTTTAATTTTATTTAGTAATATATTTTTCATGCTGTCATCACGCATTAGGGATATCATTGCTCCAACTACTTCTCTCATTAAATTCGGTCCTTTCAGAATTAGCATCGCATCTGTGGTTTGTCTTGATGGCTCGCTACCTACGCTATCGCATCTCCTGATACCCAATTATCCTGAAGCTCTCAATACAACAGAATCCGTTTGCGTTTCATATCGCATTGTCATGGTATCATTTGAATAATTCTGTTATTCTAAACAAATGTCAGGCAAGGAAAATGGCATCGTATTATATTGCTACATCCACTGGAACCGAAACATCCTAACAACACAACGCTTGATAAAGTTAAATCATAAAGCCACCTGACGGTAAACCGCTAAGTCTACAACCAAATGAGAAAATCATTTTAAACAAGAAATATTTATCAGCATTGTAGCTGAATAGTCTCAAACACGAGTTCTTCCCCAAAAGAGTGTAAATTAGACAAATCAACTATTCATCCGTGCATAGAATACTGCTGCATATTTACAAATCAACCATTCGTCCGTGCATGGAATACTGCTGCCATATATGGTCAGGCGCCTCTGCCGTTCATCTCAGTGTTCTCAACAGGCTCCAAAGGAGAATCAGTAATGTGATAGGTACCGACTTGGCGGCTCGACTACAGCCACTTCCCCACCAACGAAATGTGGCCTCCCTTTGTCTCTTCTATAAATACTTTCATGGCTTCTGCTCCAACGAACTTTAGTCACTGGTACCTCCTCAACAGGTGTTTACTCTTGCAACCAGATTGGCCACTGGGTCCCACCCATTCACAGTTAGGATTAACCAAATGCAGACGACAATTCTACTCCTGTAGCTTCTTCTCTCGCACTTCCCGCCTGTGGAACTCGCTCCCATATTCTTGCTTTCCTGACGGCTACAACCTCCAGGAATTTAAATGCAATGTTAATACGCATCTATTAACCACTTGATTTTAGTTCTTTCCCCATCCCGTATATCCTTTCCTTTCTCTCCACCATTGAAACTGTCATCACACCTGTATTCCCATCCTTCTATTGCTCCTTTCTAACTGGTTCGTCTTCCTCTTCACTCTTTTCATCAGTGGCTTGCTCGGGGTGATACGATTAAAAAAAAATTTTTTTTCAAACACAAGAACGCACAAGATTTTCTTACAAAAAGAGCGTAGATTAGCAGTCTCAAACACAAGAACGTACAGTCTTCTCCCCAAAGAAAATGAAGACCAGTAGTTTCAAACTTGAGAACGCACCAAGAGTTCTTCCCCAAAAGAATGTAGATTTAGTAATCTCAAACACAAAATGCTAACACAAAATCTATGAAGCGATAAGGTTGTAATGAATATATACGATGGAAATGATCCTAATGAATGAGACAAAATTATCACGATCAAAATATACAAAGCAAAACAGTGGCAGTTTATAGAAAAATGCAGCATACTTTTCACAATACACTGAAAATGACGAATCGAAATGTTCACTATATAAATATAATATGCCAAATAGTCACAATGGTGTAGATGAGTAGTCTCAAACACGAAAGGCAAAATAGTTCCTCCCCAAAACAGTGTAGATTCAGTCAGTTAAGTGCCATACGTGATACACGCTTGGGCGACCATGTCTCGAAAGAGACATGACTGACTGGGCAGAAGATTATCCCGCAGTAGGTTGCCATTGCTTTCTGCGGTAGACTGGTTGCCGACCAAGGCTATAGAACCCAATCTGTCCTGGTATTTAACCCATAACTGGAGGGAATAGACGGATTAATACCTTTCCCAAGGGTATTTACGCGTAAGTGAAAGCAATGAATTCAGCTGGAATTCGAACTCGGCTACCCGATTTCTCGTTCCGAGCCGATATCCACTGCGCCACAACGCGCATCTAATCAGTGTAGATTAGCAGTCTCAAACACAAGAACGCACGGTCCTCTTCCCAAAGAAAATGTAGACCAGTAGTCTCAAACTTGAGAACGCACCAAACAGAGTGTAGATTACTAGTCTCAAACACGAGAATGCCAAAGAGAGTGTAGTTCAGTAGTCGAAAACACAAGAAGGCATCTCTCGAGTTCTACCCTAGTAGGCAACTTCTCAAATCTCGTGGTCGACGTGAGTTTGAGTCAATTTGATAGCTTAAAACCATATGGCTTCCCACAGGATATTTTTTTTTTTTTTTGGACGTCCATGTGGTATGTTTTTTTTTATTTTCAAGCTCCAAGCATAATCTCCTCACTTGAACACTGCAAAGAATTCAGTTCGGAATATTTATCACAGATGCTGAACATACTCTGGGGAAGTTTCGGACGAAAATTCGGCCTATAATGACCTATTAGAGTTTGGGGAATAAAAAACTATAAAAGCTCTTGGATTGCACGTCACATACATATTGTTACATTATTAACAAAAGCACGTACAAACTTCATACACAGGGTCTAAATACACACACAAAGACACTAAAGGAATATAAAGTGAAATATAATGTTTATATCGGAATTTCGGCGGGAATTTGGAAGCAATGGCTTTATACACATAGGCACTCCTTCACTAACGTAATTTCGGATATGAAAGAGCTCTTTCCCGAAAATACTGGGAATTAAAAGAAAATAACCTTAAACCCACAGATAAAGTGGAAACTGATAGGCGAGGCAAGGACCACTAATAGCTTAAAAGAGAAATGTAATCTATGTTTAACAGAAAAATTAAAATTTTGAGATTTCAATATCAGAATGTACTTGTGAATAAACGTAGTGAGATCATTAGTATGTGTAGTCGTAAAAATAAATAGTTGCAATAATTATCTTATTCTTTCATTTAGCCATTTCTTTTCCTCCTACCTACCACTATTAATCCAATGGTCAATCCACATACCTCCCACTAACATAGAATAAATTACTACTAATTCCGCTAAATTAACCGGATAATAGCCAATATTCTCCAACCTTTCCTTTACTAGACCAAGCCTTTGACATTAGAATATTTCCTCATTCTTTGTTTAAACGGGGATGATAATGCATGTCTTAAACTGACATGTTGAAAATGGCTATTTCCCCTCTAAATTTTATCTGAATTTACATACATATATAATACAAAAATCTAGAATTGAGCCACCTCGTACCGCGGTTTCACACGAACGGTTCTGCTGGCCTCTCGCCCTGTAGAACCGTTTGTGTGAAACCGCGGTAGGTGGTGGTGTAGAGGATTCTACTGACGAAGGTTGGGAAAATTGTGAATTTATGTATAGAAGGTGGCTCGACCAGCTAGCGCGGGAAAAATTTCCTTTACACTAGAACAATCTGTGATTGGCTTAAAAATAAACCAATCAACAAAACACACGTGAAAGTTGCTTCTTAGGTGAAAGGTTAAAGCGACTGCGATTGCTAAATTGCCCTATACAATAACAGTAGTTATTTATAAGCCAATCGCAGACGAGTAAAGTATATGGGTCGAATGTGGGTAAGAAAAGCATATAGCAACCGCTATAGTGGCTCAATTCTAGATTTTTTTTTCTCCACGTTTCCCTATCCCTTGTGGCTCTTAGTATGTTTGCTCCTGTTGCTTCTGGCAATCCCCGTTCCGTCATCCACCTGATCAGACCCTGCAAATATGTTATCCGCTGCCTTCCTCTGTTTCTCCTTCCTTCTATCTGTCCAGTCAGTATCAGGTTCTCCAGGCTCTCCTTCCTCATTGCATGTCCCAGGAACTTCAGTTGTCTCTTCCTGATGCTCAGCATCAATTTCCTTTTTGTTGCCATTCTTTCTAACACTTCATCGTTGCTTGTATGCTCAGTCCACGATATCCGTAGCAACCTTCTGTAGAACCACATTTCGGCCGCTTCCAGTTTTGTGCTCATTTTCGATGATATTGTCCAGCATTCACAGCCGTATTGAAGAACTGACATCACGTAGCAGTCTAGCACTCTTTTCTTCGTTTCTATTGAGATTTTCCTGTGTGTTAGTATTTTGCTCATCTTCTGGAACGCGTCCTTTGCCATGCCAATGCGCCTTCGGATCTCCGTGTCGCACTTTCCATCCCCTGTTAGAACACTTCCTAGGTACTTAAATTCTTGGACTTGTTTGATTCTGTTATCCCACACCTGTATTTGGCATTTTGGGTTGTATCTTTTGCTGATGACCATGCACTCAGTTTTCTTAAAGTTTATTTATAGTCCCTTCTTGTCACTCTCCACTGCTACTTTCTGTATGAGATCTTGCAGTTTCCTTTCCGTGTCCGCAATCAGTACTGTATCGTCCGCGTATCTTATGTTGTTCAGGTTGTGGCCTCCAATAACAAATCCTGGTGTGTCATCTAGGGTCCTCAAAATATTCTCGCTGTATAGGTTGAACAAATCCGGTGAAAAGACACATCCTTGTCTTACGCCTTTTTCTATCTTTGTGTATCTACTGAGGTCGTTACCTGTCCGTATGCAGGCCGTTTGCTGCCAGTAGAGAGTCTTGATTATTCTTATGTCTTTGCCGAAAATGTCGAGGTTGCCTAGCATTTCCATCAATTCTTTGTGTCGTATTTTGTCGAATGCTTTCGCGTAATCAATGAAGCATCCACACAAAAGCTCGGAATAAGTATTTACAATATAAAATAAGCGAACATTTGAAAATATTAACAGTCAATATCGAAGTAACCCTGAAGAGTGGGCGGATAAAATCCGCTTACAAAGCTCGAGTGTCGGTAAGCTGACAGTAACAAAAATCACCTAAGTTATGACCTTTTACTTATAATAAATGTATTTATTTAGAAACTGTTTTATTCATATTTCGGATACAAAATCGAGCAGACATCAGCCTTCGACAAAATCTGAACGAGAGAGCGTGCATTCCTTAAAAGATAGGAAGAGGTGCTCTTGAGCCTTCTATCGAGTGAAGTACAGTATAAAAATAAATTAAATTCCCTACTGACAAGAAAATAGAAATAAAAGAAAATAAAAAAAAATAAAAAAATGACACAAGAAAAGAAAAAAGAAAAGAAAAAAAGAAAAGAAAAAAAGAAAAAAGAAAAAGAAAAAAAGAAAAAAAGAAAAGAAAAAAGAAAAAAAGAAAAGAAAAAAGAAAAGAAAGAAACAAAATAGAAAATAAAAAAGAACGAAAATAGAAAAGAAAAAAGGAAAAGAAAAGAAAAAAGAAAAGAAAAAGAAGAAAAAGTCAGAAAATAGAAAAGAAAAAAGAAAAAGAAAGAAAAGGAAAAAGAAAAGAAAAAAGAAAGAAAATAAATAGAAAATGTAGGAAAAGAAAAAAGAAAAAAGAAAGAAAACAAAAAGAAAAGTTTAAATCGAACAGAGAAGACATGTTTTCTTATATTGCTTTCTTTTTTTTATTTTTTTTTATTTCATTCCGTACATGATTTTATCTAAGTGTGTTTGTTTATAAATATGCAAATGTATATTTTGTCTTCTAATCATTTTCTGTTAGCATAAACAGTCTGTGAATAAAATTTGGATTGAATGGTGGATACTTTGTACGTATATTTGTCCATATTTTCTTTTCACCGCAGAAGTTCCGGCTGAAGATTACGTATCAGTCGTACATGGAGGGGGATGACAAAGAGATATTTTGATTTGGTAATAGAGCAGGAAGAAAAAGAAAATGTTTAGAACGGATACAAAAGAGCAGGGCCAGACGGAATCGCCATAGATATGCTTGCAACCTTAGATTACTTTGGCATTGACAAGATGACAGACATAACAAATGAAATATATAACAGTGGCGACACACCGGAAGATCTAAGTACATCTATTTTCAGAGCACTACATAGGAAGCCACGTGGAGACTAATGTAAAATCCATCGGACTGTTAGCCCCATGAGCCATATAACTGATCAAATGAATTCTGATCAATAAAGCGCGTAGCAGAATCAGGCCGGAAATAGGATAAGAACAGTGTTAGTTCTTAAAAGACATTGAAAAATAGAATGCAATATTTGTATTCAGAGTATATCAGGAGCAATAATAAGCCAGACACAAATTTTCGTGTGTTTCAAATATCAAGCAAAGGCGTTTGATGAAGTCAGTCAGTTAAGTGCCATATGTGAAACACGCTTAGGCGATCATGTCTCGAAAGAGACATGACTGACTGGGCAGAAGATTATCCCGTAGTAGGTTGCCATTGCGTTCTGCGGTAGACTGGTTGCCAGCCAAGGCTATAGAACCACGTCTTTATGCTATACTAGCAGAATAGCCCGGCGTTGCCCGGGTGTAATGAAAGCTTTAAAACTAATCCAGGTCATGGAGCTCAGACTCTTTGGACGTTGGCACGAAAGACTAAAAAGCAATAGTTGTTTCCAGTTAAAGCAAAACCGTAGACTGAAAGAAAAATGAATGGATGTAAGTCAAATTTTGATTTCCTGGTATCGATATCAAATAAGCTTTTTTCGTCGTAAACTGAATTTTGAAGGCTAAATAAGTTCTCTGAGTAAATGGTATCATGGCTGAGACTAAGAACTACAATTATACCTACTTAGAGCCAAACCCGAAGCAAAAACTAAAATAAAAGAGCTGAAAAAATACAGACATACAGGCAGATAAACAAACACACACAAACATCTTGCCTTTTATATATATATATATATATATATATATATATATTATCGATTTTTTGCACTATTGTAAGAACAGCAACCTTGAAACTTCTGAATATCGTTTCTTATGTCGTTGTCTATGAGTGTATCAAATTTGATTAAAATCGGACCACTACTTCTATAACACGATTTTTTCGATTATCGATTTTCGATATTTATCGGAGGTACCTCGACACAAAACCTAGCTAAGAACACTCGCAAACGCTTATAGGACAACTGTGTAAATTTTCAAGAAAATCGGTTCAGCTGTTTCGGAGTCTATAGGTAACGGACAGACACACACACACACAGAGAGACAAAATTCCATTTATAAATAAGTTTGGATTAATTATAATGGCGCTCTGTTAGAGGTTTATGGAGATTTTCTATGCGTAGCTTAGATGTGGCATAACAACCGAAAGAATGGGGCTCCAATTGTTGGTAGAACTTACTATTCAGTCGTAGTTGATCTAGCGAGACAACCATGTCGTGATAACCATATTAAGTATTTAAAGCGTGTCACGTAAACCGTTCCATCTGAAATGAGTTTGATTCTTACTCAGTGGCCAGCACTTGTGGCTTTCCATTGTACTATGATACACCGAGCAAAAATCGATACTGAAGTGATGATATCGACCTGCTAGAGTTTGAGACTGGGTCTTCCGTTGAAGGCTTTTTTAGAACTTGGAGTCACATTTGATTACAAACCTTTGAGGATAACAGAAAGAAAAAGCTGAATGTTAACTGAAGCAGTGTTAGTTTTGTTTGTTTTGCATTTTCATTCATGCGTAAAATTTCAATAGAAAGGAAATAAGAAAAAGAATCCCAGAAATCAGCCATTCATATATTTCTTTCAGTCAAGAGGCAACGCTCAATTGGCAAACGTTTTCATTGGAGAGAATAAGGTTCCTAGCTGTTCACCCAGGACTGGTATAATAGAGAGTGGGATTTGGAATGCATGCGGGAAACAAAGAGGGAAAACAGCAAGAAATAATTAAAAAAATGATTAGAGATACTGAGGGTTAAGAGGAGTGGGGAGAGTGAGCGGAGGAGAGAATATGAAAAGAGATAGAGGAGAGCTTATAGGCAAAACATAAAAGGCGATAGAGAGTAAGAATAAGAGTGCGAGGACAGAGAGAGCAAGAGAGATAGAGGAATGGAAAGAGAGCGAAAAATGGAAAGAGATGTAGAAACGAAGGAAAGAGAGCGAGAGGAAATAGTGTGAGAGAGTGTGGACTGAAAAGAGTAAGAGAGCGTGGAAGGAAAACAGGGGTGAGTGAGAAGGAAGGGAAGAAAGTGAGGGAGAAGAGAGAAATGAATGTAAGATAGCGTAGACAGAATAGAAAGAAAGAGAGAGAGTGAGAGAGAGAGAGAGAGAGAGAGAGAGAAAGAACGAACATATTTGTTATCTTTCTTTACGACAAGTATTCGTTTTATGCAAAGCTCTAGACACAATTGTGCAATTTATTTCCATCTGACTATCAACGATCCAACTTTTTCCTTTCCATTCTCAATCCTGCTTTCTATGTTCTAATAAGAACAATGAGATGAGGTCTGAGAAATACGGAAAAGTGTTCTAACAGAAGACGAAAAGTGCTATACAGAGATCCGAAGAAGAATTGGCATGGCGAAAGAAGCATTCCGGAAGTTGAGTATAGTATTAAGAAACAGGATAATTTCGCTAGAAACAAAGAAGAGTGTACTGGTTTGCAATGTGATGTCGTTTCTTTAATCTGACAGTGTTGGACAATATCATTGAAGATTAATGAAAAACTTGAAGCAACTGAAATGTGGTTCTACAGAAGGATGCTGCGGATATCATGGACTGATCATGTGAGCAAAGGTGAGGTATTTGAAAGGACGGAAATGAAAAGGAAATTAATACTTAGCATCAGGAAGAAATAGCTAAAGTTCCTGGGAGATACAATGAGCAAGAAGAGCTTGAAGAACCTGATACTGACAGGCCAGATAGATGGGAAAAAGACAGGGGAAAGCAGCGGATAGCATATTTGAAGAACCTAATCAGGTGGATGACAGAACGAGGGTTGCGTGGAGTAACAGGAAAAAGCGTGCTAAGAGCCGCCAGGGACAGGGAGACGTTGAAAACCACGATCGCCTATGTCCTGAAAGAACAGAGCACATAAAAAAAAGAAGTACAGGGTTCGATGTGACAGACCTTTAACCTGAAGAAAGTGAATGAAGAGTTGGGTAGACAAGAAAGGCGCCATCTACAAAATGGTATTTGACAGTGGGCGGGTGACCTGTTCCAGACCGTTACCTCTGGCAGTTACTATTTTATCTTGGCATCGAGTCAACATATATTGTTGCTCTCTCGCACAGACATGATCTAAAATGAAAATGCAAAAATACAGAGATTTTTTAATCAGTTAGAATTTAGGAGACATATTAAAAGCCTAGATATGAAGAGAAGTAGTTTTAATATTTTGACAAATATATATTTATTAGCAGTATTGCCCGGCGTTGCTTCGTTGTGATGAAAGCTTTAAAACTAATCCATGGTCCTGGAGCTCAGACTCTTTGGACGTTGGCACGAAAGACTAAAAAGCAATAGTTGCTTCCAGTTAAAGCAAAACCGTAGACTGAAAGAAAAATGAATGGATGTAAATCAAATTTTGATTTCTTGGTATCGATATCAAATAAGTTTTTTTCGTCGTAAACTGTATTTTGAAGGCTAAATATGTTCTGAGTAAATGGTATCATGGCTGAGACTAAGAACTACAATTATACCTACTTAGAGCCAAACCGAAGGAAAAACTAAAATAAAAGAGCTGAAAAAAATACAGACATACAGGCTGATAAACACACACACAAACATCTTGCCTTTTATATATATTATCAATTTTCTGCACTATTGTAAGAACTGCAATCTTGAAACTTCTGAATATTGTTTCTTATGTCTTTGTCTATGAGTGTATCAAATTTGATTAAAATCGAACCACTCCTATAACCCAATTTTTTCGATTACCTCGACACAAAACTTGGCTAAGAACATTCGCAGACGCTTGTAGTACAACCGTTTAAATTTTCAAGAAAATCAGTTCAGCCGTTTCGGAGTCTATATTTAACGAACACACAAACACAGAGTTCCATTTATAAATAAGTTTAGATTTGACCACTAATAGTGAGCAGTTAATAAAAAAGGTAGTTTTGTATAACAGAAATACAAAGTTTCAGTATTTTTTATGTTTTTTTTTACTTTGATGTGCTTGATTATGAAGACGATTTCTATAGATGGATCGGTAAACAAATAGGAAAAGAGATCGGAAAAATATATATTCGTAGATAGATGGGAAAAGATAGAAAATTATAGATGGGACAATAGAGGCAAACTGAGATAGGTAGACAAAAATGAAGAGACCGGTATAGATGTAGAAATTGCCTGAAACGTCAAAAGAAAACGATTAGCATAGCAAATCAGAAGCCTTAAGATTGAGAGTACCCATGCGTAGATCTATATGCGCAATACACAGGCACAACGATTTTCATTCAAAAATAAGAAAAAAGTGATGCCAGGCTGCCATAACCTTCATTTGCTAAAAAAAAAAAAGAAAACACTGTCGCCTATGCTAGTTTTTCTAGATTTTGGTGAGAAAAATCAATCGAAAACACAACCAGTAAATGTTTTACAAAATGGCGTAGTTTAACCGTTAGAAGTTTTCCCGTGTTCGCAATGTTCGATACAATGCTGAAAATATCTATCTCCTTTTCAAGCTATGTTCATTATTTCTGACAACTTTACAGCATATCTGATTCTTATCCCCGACGGCTTTTTCGAAAATAATGGTTCCCATTTTAGTTTGTTGGTTCAAGACAACAGAGGTACGTTTTGCTGACGTGACATTACAAGTTCATCCTTCCCGCGAATAACCCGTAACAGTCTTTCCTTCTTCCAGATAGTAATCTGTCAACAAAATGTCGTTTGACATCAAACTGCGTACAAAGCAGAGATTAATATTCTAGTTCTAACACGAAGAAAAGTCCTACCCATGCCCTCCATTAATGCTTGCTGACAGTTCATTAAAACAAAATAGTAAAATTAACCAATGAGGCGCCAAGTAATGAACTTCAAATGTGGCGATAAACCGCTTTTCTAACGGCTCTTACGAAAATAGCTCCTCGAATGTGAATGTCCGATGGTAGCAACTATGTAGAAAAACAGCGTTTTAACGCTGAAAACTTACTATCTCAAAGGATGTTACTACAGGTAAAAGGCACAGTAACATCGTCTGATATAGAAAGAAGTCATGCCCACTATTTTCCACACAAAAAAATACGAGTGGTTAAAAAAAAAAAAAAAAAAAAAAGACATTTTCTGTGTGGAAAATAGAGGGTATGAATTTCAGTGCAAACCTAGACGCAATGTTACAAGCCAATCTATCGCTATTTCATGGCAAATATTCAGAGGAGTCCCATTCTTTAGTTTCACTAGTTCAGACCTTTACACTCAATACGCAGTATGTTAAGTCTAAAGCATCAACATTAAAATATTAACCTAATCAGGTCTAATGCCTACCTTTATAAAATTTCTTAATTTTAATTCCCTACTTTTGCTTCTTCTGATCACCTTGTAACCTGTCTATTACTTAGGCTAAGCGTAACCGAACTCCACTAAGTTCAGCTTCAGATTAATACTGTAATTTCTCAGAGAACGGCTAAATATGGCTTTTGCTGTCTCGGTATTTCCACGAGCCCCCACCTCCACAAAGGCGGGATATGAGACAAAGCTGATTTTACAATGGAGCAATCCAAGCGCGACCGCTCAGGTAAAATCCCCCCGTTAACCCCCGCATACACAGGGTCGGGCTCTTGTCTATTTACCCTAGAACTTACACTGCCGGTCGTCACAGCCTCATCTGGGGTCCTCTCCGCTCAAAGGCAGATTCTTCGACACGGATAGACGGCGTTTTCGGTCTTGGTATTTATTGGCCTTCTCACTGAGGCTGGATGTGGCACAAGGCCGATTTTTAATATGAGATCTGCGAGCCCTTAAACCCGGGCAAAAGTTTATCGTAAATCCCGCATAAGGCAGGGTCGTCTAATTTTTCTTTTCGGCATAT
Source organism: Ascarosepion bandense (assembly GCA_037127315.1). Lineage (NCBI taxonomy): Eukaryota > Metazoa > Mollusca > Cephalopoda > Sepiida > Sepiidae > Ascarosepion > Ascarosepion bandense. The sequence goes on from JBBBDQ010000201.1 coordinate 4,773,924, forward strand.
CCTCTCCTTAATTTTCGTTGTCCTATATTTGTCTTGTCTCCTCTCCGTCTATTTGCTGTTTTTATATTTATTGGCCTCCCCACTAATGGAGAATGCGGCACAAGACCATTTTTAATTGTGGGACATCTGAGCCAATCTCGGTCAAAAATATCACGTAGACCCTGCATAAGGCAGGTTCAAGCACCCGTCTATTTTTTTCCTAGACGAGATCCTACTTTCTGACTGTCTCATTTGGGTTAGGCGATCATGCCTCGAAAGAGACATGACTGACTGGGCAGAAGATTATCCCGCAGTAGGGTTGCATGCCAAGGCTATAGAACCCAATCTATCCTGTTGTTTATCCCATAGCTGGAAAGAAGAGACGGATTAATACCTTTCCCAAGAGTATTTGCGCGTAAGTGAATGCAAGTAAATTCAACTGGAATTCGGTTCTCCGATTTGTCGTTCCTAGTTGATATCCACTGCAACACAACGGACATACTTAATAGATGTAATACAGCAATCGAAATTTATCATTCGCACACATACTAACGCTATCAACTTATAAACGCACACTTTCTGGCATAAACCACTCATGATTCTATTCCTACACATAATTGTAAAAATCGTCAATCGTTTAAATACATCTGTACATTATTTTCGCATATGTACATTTAAACAGACGTTTATACACACTTACATTTAAAATAAACATCTATTGCTTTTATTACGTGGTATATATATATATATATATATATATATATATATATATTAATGCAGGTTTCATTGAATAATATAGACAAGTTTTGTCTATTAATTTTGTGTAGGATCCGTTCATACCGTCTGATATACTTGATGGTGATGTCGTTAAAAGACAAAAAATCACAGTAATTGTTGATTTTTTTATCGGGTCTAAGCTTTCGGCTCACATAAGCCATTATCAAAGAGTAAATATTAACACACAGTAAACATAGAACATTTAAGTTATTAACAATAAAGAGAATTGAATTGAAAATATAAGTCCATCCCTATCGTGGCTGATAGCCGAAGACAGTGACAAAATAGTGGCGTTGTGGTCCCTGGTCTGATTACAGACATTTGAGTACGTTATTGGAAATATCAAAATTGATTGTATTCAAACCAGGTTTAAATTGTTTAATGTAGATTGCTTCGAGGATTTTTAGTTTCTGCTTATTATTTTCATCACCATCAAGTATATCAGACGGTATGAACGGATCCTACACAAAATTAATAGACAAACCTTGTCTATATTATTCAATGAAACCTGCATTAATGAAAAAATGCTGCCAAAATACACACTATATATATATATATATATATATATATATATATATATACACAGGCATAAGTTTTCTACATTTAGAAATGATCATCTATTGCTTTATTACGCATAACACGTATCTGATCAAGTAAATCAAACTTCAAATCAACATACCGAATCTTTGTTTGCTGTTTTCAAAATTCCTCGTTCTGAAAATACCTATATTTTGTTACATTCTTTAAGAAGTCTCCTTTTTAATTCAGCCGAAACTGTCATATCTAAAAGAAGGGTAATTATTGTTTCAGTAGTTACGAATGTTTAAGAATTTTTTCAAATTTTTTATAACATCGAAACGATCATTTTATAATGAGAGTTTTAATGAAACTTTATTGCAAATAAACGGTAAATAATCAGAAGGAATTTCGTAATCTGACGGTATCTTTATATCCGTTGAGGCTTTTGGTAAACAAGAAAACCAGTGATGTCAAACTTAGCGAAGTAGTTGTCATTCAAGAAGCAACATTGTTAAACTTTAAATCTTTAAAAAATGAGCCAATCCATAATAAAATAGCGTTTGATTTGTTATTCATTCGACATACATTGTGTCAATTTTTAAATCTATAAGTACGTAATACCCGCTTAGACGACCATTTATGTATCGAGACATGACTGGCTAGGCAGAAAATATTCCCGCAGTAGACAGGTTGCTAACCAAGGCTATAGAACTTAACCTGCCTTGCGATTTGAACCCATAACTGGAGAAGAGATGGATTCATACCTTTTCCAAGGGTATTTGTATGTAAGTGAATTAACCCTCTAGGGCCATTCGTATCATATTTGATACAGTATTTCCCTATGAGGAAACATTTGGTATTTCCCTATAAGGAAACATTTGGTATTTCCCTATAAGGAAACATTTGGTATTCATTGACTGAGCAGTCAGTACTGCTTTCATTTGAAATTTATAAAATATTTCTCTTAAAAAATTTTCCAGGAAAATATTTCTTTCAAGGCTTGTTTTCATACTGTATCAAATATGATACGCATAGCCCTAGTGGGTTAAACAAATTCGACTAGAATTCGAACGCGGATCTCTGATTTATCGTTCTGTGTCAATATTTATTATACCATATCACGGGAAAAAGAAATATTTATAAGTATGGTTATAAGGTGCCTGATTGGTCCTATTGTATTATATATTCAATAATAATAACGACATGTTTGCATTATATTTCCATAAAATTTTTTACTCTTTTTTGTCTAATCTACCTTGCTGGCTAATGTTAATGTAAAGGTTGTCAGATTTTTAAAATTGTCTGACCAAATACGAAAAAAGTTGGAACGATGCACTAATTCGTTAAATTGATTCAGCATCCTAACTTAGACTTAATTAAACCAAGAAAAATTACGAATCTTACTAATAATTGAATTCAGAAACTGGACACAGACCTTTCACATATAAGTGTAGAATTTTTGGTTATATGTTTTTTTGTTTTTTTTTTAATCATCTCACCCCAAGCAAGGCATTCCACTGCCACTATTGCGCATGGGGCTACATAGGGGAAGGTAAAGAGAAGGAGTGGTTAGACAGGGAATGTCAGGAGGAAGGTGACAGATGAGTAAGGATAGCGAGGATAAGGGTTGGGCAGATGGGAAGAGTGTTTGATAGAATGGGAGCAGGTTAGTGTGTTAGGAGGTGTCTATTGGCCTTACATTTGAACTCCTGGAGATTGTAGCCGTCGGGGAAGCAATCGTTTGGAAGAGAATTCCACAGTCGGAAAGTGCGAGGAAAGAAACTGTTGGAGTAGAAGTTACGGCTGCATTTTATCGGTTTCACTGTAAAAGGGTGGGATCTAGTTGCTAATCTAGTATCACGTTCAAATTCGTATTTAGGGGGCACTAGTGATCTAAGTTCATCGGAGCAGAAGCCGTGAAAGTATTTATAAAAATACTGATATGTGTGCAGTTGTGGTGATACCGACCGAGCAAAAGCGAGACCTAAGTTTGCTCCATAACAATCAGAAAGCGAATGCACACAGTTTCTTGGTTGAGTAAAGCAAAAAAGGTTTGTACAATGATTCTGCAAAAGAGGCAACAAGAAAATTGGTTCAGCTGCTTCAGAGTCTATAGGTAACGGACACACACACACAAAGTTCCATTTATAAATAAGTTTAGATTAGATTTAGATAATGATGAACAAAATTTGGTAGCAACTATCTAGATTTTCAAGAATCTCCTACAAAAAGAAAAAGTGAAAGTTGCCTGCCTTTTAATTTACTAACTCACTTTGGGCTAAAGAGACTTTCTCTTCCTGAAAGGTTATATTATATGTTCAATAATAACAAAATTAACCAATTACTACATAAAGTTTCCTTAAAATTATAGCTCCTTTTGCCTAGTCTACCTTGCTAGTAAATTTTTAATTTTAGGTAATTCCACTGGTAAAAATTGGACACCGTGCACTATTTCGTTAAATAAATAGTTTCACCATCCTAGCTTAGTAGGAGGTAATTCAACAAATGAAGTTATGAATCTCTAATTATTAAATTCAGAAACTGGACATGAACCTTTGGCCTATAAGTGTAGAATTTCAGGATATATGTGAAGTTCCTTAGTTGAATAGAGCAAAAATGTATGTACGATTATACTGTAAAAGAGACACGCGATAGAACAAGCAAAAGTAATTTGACAGTACAAAATGAAACAATTTACTCTTTAGAAAGGTCATAACAATGATAACAAAATACTCTTGCAGATTGCATGAAAGGATCTTTTTGAAATTCCTAAAAGATATTTGAAGAAATTCCAGAAAGCACAAAGATCGCAATCTTAAAACATTTACAACAAAGGGTCCATTTCGAATAAATCAGTGTTTAATAAAAATTATATTTCTTCATCTCAAAAATTTTTTTAAAAGTAGTAAGTCAAGGTTCCAATGTTTGTATTTGTGTCTAATCTAGATTTTGAAAGCTCGCCTAAAAAGCTGGGTGAATTTTTCAGAACTTTCTTTTCCTGAAATGTTGTATCATATATTCAACAATAATTACACAATTAACCCAGTTTCCTTAAAATTTCTACCTTGCTATTGAATGTTTAATTTTAGGCAATTCTACTCGAAAAAGTTGGACACCATGCACTAATTCGTTAAATAGTTTCAGCATCCGCGCTTAGGAGGAGTTAATTAAATCAATGGAGTTATGAAACTTAATTATTAACTTCAGAATCTGGACACAAACCTTTAGCCTATATTGTATAGATTCAGAATAAAGTGCGCAATCTTTGTTCGGTAATTACGACAAAAATAATGTATGTTGATTCTGTGAAAGAAACACGTGATAGGACAAAGAATAATTACCTCGAGAGTACGAAATGAAGCAAGATATTATTTAGCAAGGGCATCGCAATGATAAAATATTCTTGCAGATTGAATGGAAAGGTTAGAAATTTCCGGAAGATATTTGAAGAAATATAGAAGAGCAGAAAGATCAAAATCTTAAAAACTATAAGAACAAAGATGAGGCGACTGTAACGAATAAATCAGTCTATAATAAAAATTAACATGCTTCATCTCAAAATTCGAACATTAATCAGTGTTAAATTATGGTTAATTGGTTATTTTGTTTTATGGCATATCAACCTCGGCGGGTCATTTATTGCCAACTAAATTTTATTTATTTATTGCTGGTAATACCCTTTTCTTTCAACAATTTATTGTTGTTTTTATATGTTTTGTTTCTAGTAATATTTTCTTCTTTTCGAATATCAAGATTCACTGGGATTTGTTTTTAAGGGCAGAGTCTCCAAGTCCTACTCTGTTATTTAACCCATAACTGGAGGGAAGGGATGGATTAATACCTTTCCCAAGGGTACCAGTGCTTAAGTGAATGCAGGGTATTCAACTGGAATTTGAACTTTGCTCACCGATGTCTCTTTCCGAGCCGATATCCACGATATCCACTGCACCAAAACGCACATCCGTCACTGATCGCTTACAGCACCTGGTATTCCCAAGCGGTCACCTATCTAAGTACTGACCAGGCTCAACGTTGCTTAACTTTGGTGATCGAGCAAGAACCGGTGTATTCAACGTGATATGACCGTAAGCACGCACATCCGTCACTATATGCTTACAGCACTTGGTATTCCCAAGCGGTCACCCATCTAAGTACTGACCAGGCTCAACGTTGCTTAACTTCGGTGATCGAGCGAGAACCGGTGTATTCAACGTGATATGGCCGTAAGCCTGCTGAATTATAGTTCCATAGTTTGTTTTGTCGCAAAGTTTTGCGTCCAAAAGCCGGCATTAAAATGCTTTGTCAAATGTTTAAAAATTCTGTTTTATTTATCTTTCGTTTAAGATTGCTCCATGGACTCGCCAATGCTATTTTATTACAAATATGCAGACAAGTCGGTGAACGGACTTTGACAAGGCTTAGTAATTCTTTTCTATTCACAAATGCCGATACTAAAATATATCGTTGTCCGCAGCCCTCTATTGCTCCACATTTATATGCATTTGAGATGGAAAGAGAAACAGGAACAAAGAGTTTGACATCGAAAAGCGAATATTCTAATTGAAGTGTAGTCTACGGTCATAAGCTTCCTCTCTTCCTCAGATGGATTTTCAACATTCCTTTTTCGTTGACGATAAAATATGCGCTCTGGACTGCAGAATTATATGAATATTTCTCAATTCAACCATGATTTGTGCTTACTTTGCCCTCTGAAATTATTAATCTCAGATTTTAAAGCTAGAAAAATTGAAAAAAAAAAAAAAAAAAGCGAAAATAAATAATTGAAAAGTAGAGTTTTATCTAAAATTTATTTCTATTGCTTTTAGTCCACCCACTTTTCCTTAGATTATTGAAACAAAATTCGCAAACGATAATTTCTTCAATGAAAAAGTGACCATCTTTTTTATTTGGTCAAAGGGTCGACGTAGTTATTTAAACAAGGAAAATATTATTAGATTTAGCAGAAAAATTTATATCCAAATTTGAATCAGCGAGTTGAGTTAAAATAATTTGTATTTCGTATACCCCGTTCATATATCCTTGAAAAAAAAAAAAATTCTTTTTTAAGATATCAGTTATGGAGTAAGATAGACTGGCTTCACTTGCCTTTAGTCCAGCTGTGTCTAGAGGAGAAACAATCATGAATTACAAAACAGAGAAGACAACGAGAAACAAACCATTAAATTTCCAAAGAATGCATGGAAATTCACAGATCAAATGTCGAGAGGCATCATCATATCCATCCTAAAAAGCAAGTATTTAAATACAATTGTGTTCCAATGAGAATTTTTTTTTAATCGTATCACCCCAGCAAGGCGGTAACGCCACTGATGTGCAGGGGGCTACGTAATAGTGAAAAGATTGGAAAAGAGAAATCCGGAAACCACATCCTAAACAGGAAACAAGGGATGAGCCTCTTCACCTGTTCAATAGACGTGGGTGAAGTGTGAATCGGGCGATAGTTCAGTCTATCTACTCCAATTGAAAAAAAAAAGAAAAGAGTGAGAAGATTGGAAAAGAGAAAGCCGGAAACCACATCCTAAACAGGGAACAAGGGATGAGCCTCTAGACCTGTTCAATAGACGAGGGTGGAGTGTGAACCGGGCGATAGCTTAGTCTATCTACTCCGAAATTATAAAAAAAAAAATTATAGAAAGTTGCGAAATTACTGAACAGTTTTTAAATTTTTTCTCGATATTATTATTATAGTTCAGCTACTTTTTAATTATAGATAGATAGATAGATAGATAGATAGATAGATAGATAGATAGATAGATAGATAGATAGATAGATCTATGTCGATGGCACGACTCGGAGTTTCATGCGTTATGAAATCATCAGGTGCATTTTTTAAATTCAGTTTCAAAAATTATGATTGCATATCGCATAAAACTCCGAATAGTGCCATTGACGTAGGACAATATATACACTACCCACCATAGTTATTATGCCACCGCAGTTTTTTTAAAAGAAATGATGCATTTCATACTATTTTTAGTATTTATTGCCAAGTGGATAATTCGAAATGAAAATAGAATGGCTCTTATTATTACTTTGCTTCCTTGCCTTCCGAATCAGCCTAAATTTTCTTTATTCTTTCATTGATGAAACTGCAATATAAGTCATTGTTAAATATTTAAAAATTCATTTGATGCATATGTTATTGTCCAATATTAACAAAATTATATATCCGAATGACTCATTGATAAACTAGTATTATGATACACATAAACATCAATATGATACATATAAATTTAGCTTCACAAGATAGATACACGTGAGGTCTTTTATATATGAATATATATATATATATATATATATATATATTATATCTATCTCGCCCCAAGCAGGCATTTTCATGCCACTTTTTTGTAGGGGGTTACATAGGAAGAAAGTTATGAGAAAGAGTGACAAGTTATAGAGTGGTGTCAGGAAGAGGGCAAGAGAAGGATGAGAATATTGATGAGAGTAGAGTGGACGGAGAAAGGAGCATGAGAAGGAGCGTGCAGGTTAGTGAAATAGGAGATGACTATTGACTTTACATTTAAATTCTTGGAGATTGTAGCTGTCGGGAAAACAAGTAAATGGAAGGGAATTCCACAGGCGGGAAATGCGAGAAAAGAAGCTGATGGAATAGAATTTGCGTTTAAAATTTATTGATTTCGCAGTAAAAGGGTAAGACCTAGTTACTAATCTTGTGGCTCGATTAAATTCATATATAGAGGGCAGCAGTGAGCTAAGTTCATCTGAGCACAAGTCGGAAAGTACTTGTAGGAGACACAGGGAAGCTACATTGAGCCGGTGAGAAACTGACTGTATCTGAGCTGCCAAGTCGGGATCTATCACATAACAGATTCTCCGTTGGATTTTGTCAAGGACCCCTAGGTGGATAACAGGAGCACCCGACCAGATATGGCAGCAGTATTCAATGTACGGGCGGATGGTAGATTTATGTTTGTGCATGATTGTTTCAGATAGGAAAAGCTTCCTGGCTCTACACAGAGAACAGATTTTCCTAGCAGCGGATTTAGCTATGGATACTTGGAAAAAAGTATTAATCCGTCTCTTCCCTCCAGTTATGGGTTAAATAACTGGACAGATTGGGTTCTATATCCTTGGCCGGCAACGAGTCTACTGCAGAAAGTAATGACAATCTAATGCGGAATAATCTTCTGTCCAATCAGTTATGTCTCTTTCGAGACATGATCGCCCAAGCGTGTATCAAGTCTGGTACTTGACTGACTGATTGATACTGTTGATCAGATGTGTCGCTTGAGGACTTCTTGATTCTTGTACTGTGTAAAGTTTAGGATAAAAAATAATTCTTTCTTCCATTGTGTTAATGAAAAACATGACGTCTAAATAATGGTAGATAAGGGATAACCTAGGTATATATAACGTTTGATTGTTAAATTCCCCGGCCTATTAATTTTGGTGTTGCTCCAGTTAGACAGTACAGGTTAAGGATAAGAAATTTTAGTTCAGTTATCAGAAACTTATTTCTTTCGCTTATTGACGTATATTTGACAGAAAATGTTTAATGAATTGAGAATTAAAATATGGAAAAAAAAAAAAAGAAATTTGGTCAAAAATTAATCATAATGGCAACAAAAAGATCAAAGGAAGAGTAATCATTGATAATAAAACGCTTCGTCTATAAATAGATAACCTAAAATTATCACCTGTACTCAATAAATAAGAAACAGGAGGCAATAAAAAAAAATAAAAATACAACAAAAAAAAACAAAACAAAAGAACAAATGATTTGCAGAAAAATGAATGATACGAGAAAAAGTTACTTTTTCAAGAAAGAAAACATACTGACTGACTTATCTTTGTTTAGCAATAAGTCTTCCCGTTGAGACAGGGTAGACGCAAACTTTCTATTTCCAACGAATATCTAATCATAATTCAAAATATCACGACATACAAACTTATCATTAATAAAGAGACGATGAAAAACGATCTGGCCCTAAAAGTCATAGAAGCTTAATTTAAATTTCACAATATAAATTTAAATGTTAATAATTTCATTGATTTTTGCATCACGCCTCATTAAAAAAAGAGAAAATTAACTTAATTGAGACAGATATGGGCTTACCTGTGCTCGCTTCTGAGAAGTGTTGATTGGATGGAAACCATTTTGAAAAAAAGAAAGCCAAATCACTCACCTGTAAAGAGAAAAAAGAAAATATTAAATACAACAAAAAAGAAAATAATTTTGATTGGTTCATAATAAGAACGATGACAAATAAGGTTTCGAAATTTAATGTTTTACTTGAGAATATGAAAAACAAAAAAACGAATAGTTAATTTATTCATAATAATCACCTTAATACTTTCAACGAATGCCGACGAAACAAGAAGGGACATGTAATGTTTGAGCGCTTATCTCCAAATATGCCAGTCTATTAAGGCGGATACCTGATAATTTCTGCAAACGAGTGATCAGACATAATTGTTTGTTCAACACCCAGAGGACCCACCTGTGGTTTGAACCGCAAAAATACTGAGGGAACCTTTGTTACAGATTCTGGGAGAGAGTGCATTTTTTTGCCATGATCAACAGTCTGAACAAGGCCAGTACGCTCAAGCCCTCAGTCACGATGACTTGTGAGGAAAGTTCCAGCACAACCATCGAAAGCTTCCAAATCGTTACATTTTACTCATTTTCATTCACAAAGCTTATGTCAACCTGTAATATAATTTTTCCGGCACTTTCCGAAATGTGTCATTAACTGGGATCGTCTCCTGATAACATCAAGAAGTCAGTTTCCTAAAAAAAAAAAAAAAAAAAAATCGACCATAGTGAGATTCGAACTTTGGAAAGTGAACTTATTCGGCCACGTGCCCATGAAGGGTCATATGATTATGAGCGAAATCAGTACCGGTGACAAATTAAAGAGAATTCAAAATGATGAAAGACGGCTTTAAAAATTAAACCTAGACTAAATCTCCTTGTGAATTATATATGTCTGGTGAGATTCAAAAAGAAATCCCTTTTGAGAATTTCTGAACATCGCTTCTGTCTAGAGATTGGCTTACGGGAACCGAGCATTGAATCAAAGAAGAATACTTTATGGGGAAGGACAATTCTGAAATCAGAACAAAGCAACAATCAGGAATTAGGGTTTAGCTGAACGAGACATTATGTGCAAGAAATTGACGACTTATAAGTGGGGTACCGTCAAGACACTGGAAATTAGTAGCGAAAGTTGTTTACCTTCAGACGCACGTGTCAGACGATCGCTGTTTCCGCTTAATACCCCCCCACTGCTCAGACCTGTCATGTCAAAATTCATACAATTCTACTTCGACCAAAAGAATTGAGTAAAGATTTAAAGTAAAATATAATACAAATGTCGTTTGATTTGACGAATTAAACGAATTAAAAAAAATAACATAAAATAGATCCTATTTTTGCTAAACGAAAATAAAAATTGAAATATTAGACACGTTTTAGAGGTACATAATTTGCTCTCGACATATATTGATTAAAAAAATGCCTATTTTTGTGTGTTTATAAGATTTACCACCGAGAAGTCAGTATGAAATGACAGATATTTTCGATTGCCTATCGCTTCTGATCCACGAACGACGCTGGCGCCTATAGAACTTAGTGACGGAAATGTTGGCTTCTGTCAACATGAAAGAAATTCTGTCAGATTCCATCAAAATGGCGGCATTAGATGGTGTTTTTTTCTTTTGATCGTTTTTTTTTTTTCTTATTTTTGTCTTCTGAACAACATGATCTAATGTTGGGTTCGCTGTACGATTTCAATACTGGAGAGAATCTATTCTTGTGTGTTGATTAATTTTCTTGAGAGAGAGAGAAAAAAAAAGGTGTTTTTATTTCTTACTTTACCAATGTTTATATATAATTCATATACGCTGACGATATATATATATATATATATATATATATATATATATATATATAGATAACCCTTAAACGGCGGAAAAGTCAAGCCGCCATAAAAAGTCGGAAAACGTGAAAATATTTTAGAAGTGGGGATTATCAATTAAAAAATATATTTTATTTTTTTAAAATCATGAAATTTTAGAAAAGTGTTAGTTTCCTAATATTTTAGCAGAATAATACCGCAATGTGATGTGCGGTAGTCAATGTCAATGGCCAACACGGCGGAATAGGTAAAGTTGTAGGCGATGTCAACGGTCAAACCGGTGGAATAGACAAAGATGTAGGTGATGTTAATGACCACATCAGAATAATACCGCAATGGGATGTGCGTTGTGGTACAGTGGATATCGACTCGGAACGAGAAACCGGGGAGCCGAGTTCGAATTTCAGTTGAATCCATTGTATTCACTTACGCGCAAATACCCTTAGGAAAGGTATTAATCCGTCTATTCCTTCCAGTTATGGGTTAAATAGCAGGACAGATTGGGTTCTTTAGCCTTGGTCGGCAACCAGTCTACCGCAGAAAGCAATGGCAACCTATTGCGGGATAATCTTCTGCCCAGTCAGTCATGTCTCGAAAGAGACATGATCGCCCAAGCGTGTATCACGTATGGCACTTGACTGACTGAATACCGTTGAAAATATTCCAGACCGAATGAACGTGTGAATTCTTTGCATCAAAATTTCTCTATTTTTTGCCCTTATTTTAAAGATAGCCATGTTTTTTATTCGTTTTTGTAGCTTTATTTGCAGGCAGTTTCTTCAAAAAATGCCGTGAGCCATGTTTCGTTGTAAATAATCACTTAATGAAATCTCATTGCAAATTACTCATTGAAACTCCTATCATGAGTGAAGGATGCGATATCATTCAAAGAAGTTTAAATCATCAGTTTATGATATCCGCTGATTTCTAATGAAACCGCACGAGCTGTTTATGGTTTGAACACCTGAAAGGACTAACGAGACGACCGCGGGGCTTTTGACAGTCGTAATGGCTCACAGGTTTCTTGAAATGTGTTCGTTCGCAAAAGTTGTTTCGTCTGTTAAGCAGCTACCATTCTGAAGTCAATACGCACTTGGAAAGAGAAGACTGGTTTCTTTAAAAGAATAACTTCCTTACTTTCTCATGATTAAAAACAAATCCTTCTTTATAATCTTTGTTTAGTTTCATAAGTCTCTCTGGATCTTTCCTATTAGTTTTCTTTCTTTTATAGCTTTTATTGTCTAACAGATTAATAACACGAAACTAAAACCCTCGCACCTGAAATTATTGGTTATTGTTTTTCAGACTTCGCTATTTAATATTGACGTAAGAGTGTGAATTTTGGGATTTCTTTGAACGTGTATCTTCGCGCTATGGAAAACATTATCGCAACCAGCTGCGACTCTCGTAAACTTATCGTCATTTACGACCAAACCGGCGGAATAGGCAAAGAGGTAGTCAATGTCAATGGCCAACACGGCGGAATAGGTAAAGTTGTAGGCTATGTCGGCGGTCAAACCGATGGAATAGACAAAGATGTAGGTGATGTTAATGACCAACACTGCGGACTACGTAACGTTTTAGGTGATGTCAATGGCCAACACAGCGGAATCGGCAAATATTTAGGCAATGTCAACGTTTAAAGTGGCGGAAGAGTGCGAACTTTCATAAGCCAAGTATCTGACAACCCATTGCAACCAGGTTTGCAAGATCTCATCTGTCCCAATCCCCTTTGAGCCGCGAGGAAATGTGTGGGCTTGTCAACCAAAATCAAATTCACGCCAGTTGCCTTGTCAAATTGTCTTTGATTCACAGCCATCTACGCCAGTGGAGAGAAAGCGAATAAGGAGAAAAGATGACGATTTTGATCGGATAGGAAGAGTTGGAACAAAAAATAATTATTGATACTAAATTCAATTTAGATATCTGGTATTACCAGACGTGATTAAGATACTAAAATTTATTTATCTTCCTTATTTAACCACTTTTTTTTTTATTCCTGTTATATTTCATGTTCACTTCTTTTTTTTTAATTAATTCTTCTTCACGTCTTCCTTGATTTTCTCTGTTATAACAAATACCGTTGTGTATCTATTTGTGTATATATCCCTCCTGTCACGCTCATGGCTAAGGACAATAGCATCAGCTCAGCTATTCTCTTTACTACCAGTTATAAAAGCTCTTGCCACGGGTTTACTCTTTAGCCGTGCCTTATTTTATATTTTGCAATAATTATGTCGTCGAGTCGTGAAGAATATATATATATTAATTATACTTTAGAACATGTAAAAACTACTATAATTTTTGAATGTTTTGAAAGTTGCAATTATTTTCTTCGGTCTTGGTTCATTTGTGTGTGTGTGTGTGTGTGTGTGTGTGTATATATATATATATATATATATATATATATTCTTCACTACTCGACGACATAATTATTGCAAAATATAAAATGATAAGGCACGGATTTTTGTGTTATAATTTCCATCTTCTGTCGGTGACCGTTCCAGATTAGTTCCGGCTCGTACTTGATTTAGGTTTTTCGATTTCTAAATCGTATCTTCTTTCTCGCGATAATATATTGTCGTTTTGTACGTGATAGTTCTATCTTTTTACTTTCCTTAACCCCACGAGATACCCGACTAAAATTCAAACAATGCTGAAAAATTATTTAACAGCTATTACTTTATCTTCCATATAATGAGATATTCCGTGAAAAGTAGAATGAAAATCAAACAGCAAAAACAAGCTACCTCACACAAAAAAAAGTTCTTTGCTATCTTTTCAAACCAACCAGGAAGCATCTTTTGTAACCAATCACAAACGAGAAAAATACACTTATTTAATCAGTCTGCCTTAAAATTCCAGCTGAATTCATTGCCTTCACTTACGCACAAATACCCTTAGGAAAGGTATTAATCCGTCTATTCCTTCCAGTTATGGGTTAAATAGCAGGACAGATTGGGTTCTATAGTCTTGGTCGGCAACCAGTCTACCGCAGAAAGCAACGGCAACCTACTGCGGGATAATCTTCTGCCCAGTCAGTCATGTCTTTTTCGAGACATGATCGCCCAAGCGTGTTTCACGTATGGCACTTAACTGACTGACTGAACATAAAAGGTGGAAACAATTAAAAATTCTACTGGGTATAAAGTGGGGGATCGGTTTTCTATTGCTATGAAGTAATAAACAGATCCCCCACTTACTACTTAATAATATAATGATATAATCCATCTCTTCTCACTTCAGCTATGAGCTAAATGGCAGGATAGATTGGGTTTTATAGTCATGGTTGGCAACCAGTCTACAGCAGAAAGCAATGGCAACCTACTGTGTGATAATCTTCTGCCCAGTCAGACATGTCTCGAAAGAGACATGATCGCCCAAGCGTGTATCACGTATGGCACTTAACTGACTGACGTGAAATTGATTGCCCTTTTTAGACCCAGCACGATATATAACTAATAAGGATGTATTTTTAGCTTTTCCTTTAATAATGCGTACTGTATTTAAAAACAAAAGTAAAAAGATTTAGCCACGTATATTTTTATTACTACAATGATAGTTCAACATTTTCGGCTACTGTATGTGACCGGATATAAGACATAAGTTTCTCCTTAAAATAAAAGAGAACGATATATGGACCTGCGTCATATATGTTGACTTTTCCTGTGGACAAATCTTATTTCCTAATATCTCATAATTCAACCTTGCCTTATTCCATCATATTATGCAACGATATTATTTACCTATTATAATTTTTCTTGTCTCGCCCTTGGTTAGTTCAGACGACCGTTACGTCCTGTTAATATCTCATAAATAATGTACGATTCCTTTGTCATTGCGTGGAAAGATAGGAAAGACTACTTAATTTCAGTGAGAGAAAAAAGATGTTGGCATTTCACGGCTGTTTCAGAGAAATAGAAAAGTTAATTTCAAGTGTTTTTATTTGTTCCAACTTCTGAAATAACGATCAGCATTCATATTTATTATTTTTTAAAATTTTTTTCACCCCAAGCAAGGCGGTACCGCCACTGATGTTCAGGGGGCTACATAAGAGAGTTAAAGTATTATACAGGAAAAGAGTGAAGACAAAAACGAACCAGCTACAGGGGTGAAAGAGAAAGGGCAAGAGAAGTATATAAACACAGGTTTGAAGACAATTACAAAGCTAGAGAGAAAGAAAATGATCAAGATACACGGGGTGATGTGGAAAGGGCTGGAGTTAAGTAAATAAGTGATGGGAATTGACTTTGCATTTAAATTCTTGGAGGTTATATCCCTCAGGAAAGCAAGTATTTGGAAGTGAGTTCCACATTCAGGAAGCGCGAGAAAAGAAGCTGTTGGAGTACAATTGTCGCCTGTATTTGATTCACCTAACTGTAAAAGTGTGGGACCTTGATGCCAGTCTGGTTGCCCGCGTAAATTCTTGTGGAGGGGACACCAGTGACCTAAGTTCGCCAGAACAGAAGCCATGAAAAAATTTATAGAAGAGTCAAAAGGAAGCCACGTCACACCGATGAGAAAGTGGTTGGATTCGAGCTGCCAGGTCGGGACCAATCAGATTACAGATTCTCCTTTGGAGTCTGTCGAAAACACTGAGACGAACAGCAGGGGCGCCTGACCAGATATGACAACAGTATTTCATGCACGGTCGATTGTTATTGCAATATTTTAAGGTTGTTTATCTCAAGTATTTAACGATAGGTCTGGGGAATTTCTATGGATGCTTTTTTTTATTAGAATTCGACATGAGCTGAATCAATCTTGAACTTAAGAATTAAGATTCATCATTATAATAAAATTAGAAAATCATGAAGTTCACCAGGGTAAAAACTAGTTCTTATTAATACGACAATATAACCACCAGTATCACCAACAGAAGAATTTTCTCACCAAAATACTGGCGACATTCGTCTGGATAATCAGATCCACTGTACCTCTGAAGACTTATATCAGTAATCAGCAGGAAACTGCATTGGATAATAAATCAGAGGTATTCATAGAATCGGCGTGTTTGCCGAAATTATTATTAATGAAGCCAGATTAGTAGATGAACCGAATTTTCAGAAGTTTGTAGGAGAAGAAAGTTGTCGTTACCGCTTTATGAAACTGCAGAGTTTACCAATGCGTTCAAAAGAATTGAACTCACAAGAGATCGCAACTGATTACGAGGAAATATTTGCCTGGAAATGGTAATATTAATTTGCATATAGGAAACTTTCAGCATTTACTGACCGAGTAGCTAATGTAACTGTCGGTTGATATTCATACACCTTTTAAAACATGTTTACAAGAAATCAGATTGCTCAAGTGTATTATCCGTAACAACTTTTTCTCATACCATGTTCTGAGAACTTCTTCCTAAAACTTCGTTATGTTCGCGTGGACAGTTAATAACCTGATTATATCATTTTGTTCTCTTATCTAAATCTAAACTTAAACTTAAACTTATTTATTAATGGAACTTTGGCTGTGTGTGGCTGTGTGGCTGTGTGTGTGTGTGTGTGTGTGTGTGTGTGTGCGTTACCCATAGAGTCCGAAACGGCTGAACCGATTTTCTTGAAAAGTTACACAGTTGTACTATAAGCATCCGCGAGTGTTCTTAGCTAGGTTTTGTGTCGAGGTACCCCCGATACATATCGAAAATCGATAATCGAAAAAATCGGGTTATAGAAGGAGTTGTCCGATTTTAATCAAATTTGATAGTCATAGACAAAGACATCGGAAACGATATTCAGAAGTTTCAAGGTTGCAGTTCTTACAATAGTGCAGAGACTTTGATAAAACAATAGCTACTCTGGTATGTACGCTTCGCTCATTCACTGAAATGAACTAGCTATTGGGCGCGTATAATGATATGCGCTAAAAAGTCTGCCTACTTCCACCGAACGCCCATAGCCCAGGGGTAGAGTCGCCGACTTACGCCATTTCGGTCGGGTTTCAATCCTGGGTAAAAAAGCAATCGGAGTTTAACCGTACTAATGAGCTGTGATACAGCGAAACGCATGACAATATATATATATATATATATATATATAAAAGGCAAAATGTTTCTGTATTTTTTTTTCATCCCTTTTATTTTAGTTTGGTTCTAAGTAGGTATAATTGTAGTTCTTAGTCTCAGCCATGATACCATTTACTCAGAGGACATATTTAGCCTTCAAAATTTAGTTTACGACGAAAAAACTTATTTGATATCGATACCAGGAAATCAAAATTTGACTTACATCCATTCATTTTTCTTTCAGTCTACGGTTTCGCTTTAACTGGAAACAACTATTGCTTTTTAGTCTTTCGTGCCAATATCTGAAGAGTCTGAGCTCCAGGACCATGGATTTTTACGCTGGAGGACATTTATAATCAGTCTCTGTTAAAGAGGTGTACATCTAACCTCCTAACCCGAGACTCTGGATGACCTGCATAGAACCAATCCCGTTCAGAAATACCTAAACTTTCATCTCTATACAACCGCTCTCGAAGATATTAATAGCTAAAATAGATTTGAATGAGTGAAACCTATAGTTCTTTTCGAAAATTTACTTTCTCGAACTTTATGAACTGACACTTCAGTATGGTTTGGTTTGTTTAACGGCATATCAACTCCTTGGGGTCATTTAATGCCGAAGCATTAGTTCCTTCAAAAATGTATTCTTGTTGGTAATATTTTTCCTTAAAAAGCATTTTTGTTGTTAACATTTTTCCCTCAAAAATAATTTCTTGGTAATATTTTTCCTTCCAAAGGGTTTTGTTGGTAATATTTTTCTTCTATAATTGTTTTGTACATATTTCATAAAAGTCTGTTTTTATACTGTCATAGCATTTTGCCCCCGTTTAGAGGGTTAACTATTTGCCCATAGTTGAGACCCTAACAGGTGCTATTGGCCCCGGTCAGTTTGGACCTGGGAAACACAACAATTAAGACTCGGTTTCATGCTCCTCGCAACCTGGAAATCAGAGGCCTTGCTACCGGATGCAGTTTACCGTCATACCCAGTAAAAAAAAAAAAAAAAAAAAAAAAACTGGAAAAAATAAGAGAAATGCAATCACTTGTAAACTGACTACAACGACAATAATTAAAATGGATAATGAAAAGACACTGATGACATAATAAATATATTGACGTTCAACACTGCTTCTCGGATACAGTCACATTATCACCGGAGCAGTGTGGCTTACCTATGTCTCTTCTACAAGTACTTTCACGGCTTCTACTCTGATAATCTTCCCTCACTATTGTCCCCTATACACGAATTTACTCAAACCACAAGATTAGAAACTAGGTCCCACCCTTTTACCGTGAAACCAATAAGATGTAAACGCAAATTCTACTCCATCAGCTTCTTTTCTCGCACTTCTCGCCTGTGGAATTCCTTTCCATTTACCTGCTTCCCCAACAGCTACAATCTCCAAGAATTCAAATCTAAAGTCAATAGTCATCTATCTCACTAACTTGCATGCTCTCTCTCATTTTGCAGTATTTTCATCCCTATCTTACCCGCTTCCTGACACCCCCTGTATTCTGTCACTCCTTCTCATAACTTTCCTCCTATGTAACCCTCTGCACAACAGTGGCAGTATAATGCCTTGCTTGGGACGATACGATTATAAAAAAAGAATTAGAAAGTAAACCATCATTAGAGGAATGAATGCTATTAACTACTGAAACTGAGAAACCAATTCTCCTGAAATATTGTTTTAAGAGAAAGCATTTATAAGTTTCTACCGACAGTGGCATTGGCTACTCAGCAAATTAAAAAAAACAAAAAAAAAAAAACGGTCAGTATTACCATTAATTAATATCTCTGTCATGTTACTACAAGGAGATTATGGTTTTAGTCTTATGTTCATCCAAATTACAAGCACCTGACACTTAAGTATAGACTATCAATAATAATAGAGACAAAGACCTATGCAAGACCACATTGACCAGTTGTTTATTACTTACGACGTGAGAAAACAGTTGAAGAAGCGTCAGGCTGATCATTAAAATACCATACTGTGAAGGACAAAAAAAACCAAAAAAAAACAAAGACTACCCATCAAGTGTAAGTGAGAGAATGTTTGTCGTCAGCTGAAGAAACAGTAAGTTGCCAGCAACAAAATGGAGACATCAAAATGAAGCAAAGCGAATTTTAACAAGCAAGGAAGAATTAAACGACAGAGAAATGTTACGCTAAATAATAAAAAAACGAAAAACAAAAAACAAACAAAAACAAAAACAAAAAAAACGAAAAAAAAAACAAACAAACAAACAAACAAGCAAAGAGCGAAATAAAACTTTCAAAAGCTAGGCATACTAATCAGAAACACCAACATTTCCCAAGAAAGAATGAAAGAAAGAAAAGAGTGTTGACCTACATTGTAATATCAACCCTTCAATATTTGCAGTGAATACTGGACAATTTCCGCTCAAGGTGAAAAAAGAGACCGTATAAAGTTTTGATTTAATTTGTGACTAGACAAAATGTCATAGTTGTCTGAATAGATCTGCCAAGCCATAACAAGGAATTTCTGGGTTTAGACAATTATTGTATTAAAGTACAAGCACATGAACATAAAAACTGATTGGTTTCTCGCACTTCCTGTCTGTTGAACCACCTTCCGTAAACTTGCTTTCTTGATAGTCGCAATCTCCAAAAGGTTAAATGCAACATCAATTGTTATCTTCTATCTCCTTAAATAGCATCCACCTTTCTTCAACACCTGTACCTTGCTTTTTCTCTCATGATAACCCCCTGCACGCCGATGGTGGTCCTGCCTTGCTTGGGGTGAAATGATAAAAAAATGTCATGTTCAAACATTGGTTCTGGTACGACCGCTGAGTTTAAAGCAACACCGATACTGGTCAGTACCTACACGACCGGCCATAATTATTAGGCAACCCCAGTTTTTTAAAAGAAATTATGTATTCTGGATATGCTTTGTAGTACAGTGGAACGACAAATATGGGTGCCGAGTTCAAATCCCATTTGAATTCCTTGCATTCACTTACGTACAAATAATTTAAGGTATTTTTTAAATGTTCGCTTATAATGAGAAGATTAATTTAGTCAGATTTTAATAAAATATTTTTGTTTTCATTAATTTTTTATTTTATAAAACTGAAAATGTCTTCTAGTTTTGTATTCAAAAATGTTTTGCTAAGAATATAATTTTTCTTCAAAAATGTTTATGGCAATAATTTTTTTTCTTCAAAAATATATATTCTATAAAAATCTATTTTTATGTAAATATTTCAATAAAAGTCTATTTCTATATTTTCATAGTGTTTTGATCTTGTTGGTACCTAAATAACTTATGATGAAATAGACCTATTCCTCAGATAATGGACTCTCCCTCCTATATTAATAAGAGTTAACAGGAAGTTAACTCGAAAAGTTCTAGGGAAGTTTCTCAGAGTTCTTTAGACTTCTATTGGCGTTCAGTAGAACTACTAGGCAGTTGATATTAGTCGGCAGTTAACCCAATACTAAGGAGTCAGCAGCTTTCAGTGGAAGATTACCAAGTTCCTAACATTTGGAGTGTGTTAAGTCGATTAGCAACCGACATAGCACGATTATAACTTTCTGTGTGAAAAATTACAGTATAAACATCTCAGTGGGTTATTGTTGTGGAGTAAACCAAAATAAACCAAGCCAGAAATTCAGACTATGAATTTTTATGAATAAAAATTAAAATCATATTTTTCCTCTTACAAAAATACTCATCCATAGAGACCCTCCCGCAAGTCCGAACACCTCATCTGAGACTCAAAACGCTTCTACACTAATCTGCAGGTAGGGTCTAGGATGGATTTTATCACTGCCAGAGTGTTCGTTCCTGAAAACAAATTTTATATGAGGAAATCTCGTACAGAACTGTGGCCAGCAATAGTAATTTTATGCATTCACTTTGACAATTTAATAGATTCTTTCTATTCTGAGCTGAAGAATAGAGCTGTTCCTTTTGCAACTAGACAAACGCCATATTGGAGGGCAATAAAAATTTCAGGTGTTATTAAATTTCTAGCGTTTTTCTCGTCTAATTTGTTGCCTTATTTTTCCTCTTAATTTTACATCAGCAATCAATGTTCCATCAACGCATGCAATTAATAATTCAGCGAAGCCATCAAGAATTTTACTCCGTTTCGGTTCATTGCAGCCTGTCCTTCTTCAGAGTTACATCCCAAGAAATAAGACTTTATTTAAGACTTTAATAGGATAAAACTGTGAGGCGAATTTTTATTGACTAATACTTTGTCTCATAGTGAATGAATTTTCTCTGGTTAATTCACAGTCGTTTTGTTAGAAGAAATCGTAAAAGAATCATTTTCGAGATATAAGACCGTTTGAAAATAATTTATCGAACAAATTAAAATATTATAATTTGTTTGTGTAAAAATAATGCTACTGATACGTGCGTAAGAATAGGGATTACATGAGACGCAATTAGGAAAACTTTAGTTTTTCACCGAGCAGTTACAAATGAGAATTGCTCCTTTTAAACATAAACCAAGGAGATCTACAGTACTGTGCAAATATATTTGGACAAGAACTATTTTATCTTTTATGAGGAATCAAAATAAAGTTTAAATCACCCCTGTCCTAACACTTTTCCACACTACCGGTACTATATTAGGACAGGGGTGATTTTCCTAAAAAACTCACTGAAATTCAAAAAAGCTAAACCTTAATAAGAATTATTTAACTAAAAAGGAAGAGAAAAGAATGTTTCGGAATTTGAATTGGCCGCCCACAAAGCCCTGATCTCAATCCTATTGAACACCTATGGGATGTTTTTGTTAAAATATTGATAAATCTAATGTTACTTCGTAAGACACATTTGGGAACAAATACAAGCTGCTTCGCAGGAGATACCTTTAGATATATTAAAGAAGCTCGTAATGCCAATGCCTGACAGAATGAAGGTTGTGATCAAAGCAAAATGATCTTATACTAAATATTAAATTTATTTTGGAGCAAGTACTTTTTTCTTGCTAAAGCATTTGTTGTGTAAAGCAAATAAAATTACTTTAATTAAATTGTTTATTTTCTGACAATATGCTTCATAAAAGATAAAATAGTTCTTGTCCTAATAATTTTGCGCGGTACTGTATATCACCAGGAACGTTTTCATGGAATATGATCCAGAACGAAAAAAAATATACGATATAGTCTTATTTTATATATTTTTCTATAGCATTGGTATAAAAGTCTAGTTGTTGCAAAAAGAAAGCCTTTCGTTGACAACAAAATACGAGTTCAAAAGTTAAAATGTCTGAAAAATTAAACCGAAACTAGATACTGTCTGAATAAGAGTGTTTCCTGTTAGATTGAGTAACCCCAGGCATTGTCGAACTAAAAAAAAATTTTCTTAAATCATTGGTTCTAAAATTAACCGTCAACTGCTGTGGCTACTGTGTATCTTTATAATTAATCGTCTGTATTGTAGCCTAAACTGGCAGCAATTGTAATAATAGCCGTTTTCATGCAAGGAAACATCCGGCATTTATTTACATCCAATAAAATTTACCGCTTTTTTCAGTATTGATGAAGTTTCCTTTCTAACCCTTTTTTTTATAGCCATGTAGAACGTCAGAAACTTTATTATATCATTACTTTCTCTTCGAGTGGATTTAATTTCCCTTATACATGATTTACAACAGAAAAATGTTTGTAAATGCTTCTGAAAACAAATGTCATATTGATTAAATGTAATAGTAAACCTCCGATATAGCAGTGAATGCCGGATAATTTCTTCACGGATAATGAAGGAACAGGAACTTACAGAGATGTGTGTCTATTAAAAAAGGCTAAGAGAACCAGAGGTAGCACATGTCAATAAAGAAGAAATTTTAAAAGGAACTTAAATGGCAAACATATAAGCAAAAAGAGACTGCTGAAACTCCAGGGTAAAAAATGAGAAAAGAGTCTAAAGATTAGAACAACTTATAAGGCCTAGAAAATGCAAGAAAAAACAGAAACAAACAATGCCTCGCTTCCTTAATGAATTTGTGCTAATGGAAAGCAGAAGGATGAAAAGCGAGGATAATGGTTCCGGACAACGAAAGATGTGGAGGATCTTTTACAGGAAGTCATAATACAAGAACTGGTGTGGTTTCCCTCTGTCTCTTCTACAAATAATTTTATGACTTTTGCTCCGACAAACTTAAGTCAATGGTACCCTCACCACAAGAATTTCCTCGTGCAACCAGATTGGCTACAAGGTCCCAATAATTTACACTTAAATCAACCAAATGCAGCCGACAATGCTACTCGATCAGCTTCTTTTCTCGCACTTTCCGCCTGTGGAACTCTCTTCCGTATATTTGCTTTCATGACTGCTACAACTTCCAGGAATTAAAATACGAAGTCAATTGCCATCTCTTGTCCACTTAACTTCAATCCTTCCTTACATCACCCCGTGTATTTTTTTTTCTTTCTCTCTACCTTCGTAACTGTCTTCATACCTGTGTTCACGTCCTTCTTGCGCTCTTTCTGACACCCCCTGTAACTGGTTCGTCTTTCTCTACACTCTCCTCCTGTCTAAACCTTTACTCTTATGTACCCCCCCCCCGCCCCCCTGTGCATCAGTGGCGGTACCGCCTTGCTTGGAGCGAAACGATTAAAAAATGTGGTTGCCAAGTGCTAAAAATGGGATGGAGGTTCGATTCCTGTCAGAGGCAGAATTTCTTTTTTTTTAACCGGACTTCATGTTAAGCTGGTTGTTATTAATTTTATTGTTAAATAAAATAAAATAAAAACAGGGATAAAAAAATCAAGAACGTGTTTCCACTAAAATAATGTTTACATCAATAAGAAATTTTTTTGTAAAGATCTGTTTTCATAATTCATAAATGAAGTCGTTTTAAAAACATTCGAAATCTTAGGTTCGTTATTTTTTATTGATTGATTTCTCGTTTACGGCTTGTCAATATTTTGCAGGTTATTTAAAGCCAGAAAGACCTTAATTTCTTTTTTAGCTGAGAGTAATAATGGTTTACTGATGCAATTACTGGGGGAGAGAAGAAGTGGATTCTTATTTTTTCAATGGCTGTTTACGCATAAGTAATCAAGAATCTCTACTGGCAGCAAACGGTCTGCATACGGACAGGTAACGATTTCAGTAGATTTACAAACATAGAAAGAGGCGTAAGACAAGGATGTGTCTTTTCACCGGATTTGTTCAACTTGTACAGCGAGAATATTTTGAGGACCCTAGATGACACGCCAGGATTTGTTATTGGAGGCCACAACTTGAACAACATAAGGTATGCAGATGATACAGTGCTGATTGCAGACAGGGAAAGGAAACTACAAGACCTCCTACAGAAGGTAGCGGTGGAGAGTGACAAACAAGGACTACAAATAAACTTCAAGAAAACTGAATGCATGGTCATCAGCAAAAGGTGCAACCCAAAATGCCAAATACAGGTGGGGGGATACCAGAATCAAGTACAAAAATTTAAATACCTAGGAAGTGTTCTAACAGAAGATGGAAAGTGCGACACAGAGATCCGAAGGCGAATTGGCATGGCAAAGGACGCGTTCCAGAAGCTGAGTAAAGTACTAACACACAGGAAAATTTCATTAGAAACAAAGAAAAGAATGCTGAATTGCTGTGTGTTGTCAGTTCTTCAATACGGCAATGAATGCTGGACAATATCATCGAAAATGAGGACAAAACTGGAAGCAGCGGAAATGTGGTTCTACAGAAGGATGCTGGGGATATCGTGGACGAGCATGCAAGCAACGATGAGGTGTTGGAAAGAATGGCAACCAAAAGGAAATTAATAGTGAGCATCAGGAAGAGACAACTGAAGTTCCTGGGACACGCAATGAGGAAGAAGAGCCTAGAGAACCTGATACTGACTGGTTAGATAGAAGGAAAAGAGAGACAGAGGAAGGCAGCGGATAACATATTTGCAGGGCCTGATCAGGTGGATGATGGAACGGGGGTTGCCAAGAGTAACAGGAGCAAACATACTAAGAGCTACAAGAGATAGAGACGTGGAGAACCATGATCGCCTACGTCCTGAAGGGACAGGGCACATAGAATAAGAAGAAACATATAGAAAGAAAGTGGATTTGGAACCCAGTTCTCCGACTTCCAGCACGGAACCATTATCTACTACACCACCCTTACCTTAAAACACCTGGTATTCCAAAGCAGTCACGCATCTAGATGCTGACCAGAGTTAACTTCGGCATTTCGAACAAAAACCTGCTTTAGAACGTAAGCTGCTCTCTCTGAAGCGTCTGGTCACGATCGAACTCTCGATTCAGATCTCTATCGTTTTCCCGAAGCAATTAACGTGCTCCGAATGTATCAAATTTTGCTTTTCCCGCCCAAATGGCTTCGAGTCACGCTTTCTGTGACTGATAAATGGTACCAATTGATGTAAGACTTTTCTTTTTTTCAACTTTTGGTCAGAGGGCAGTTCGCTGTCTTCCGGGTTAGGTAGAGACGAAGCGTGGTAGCCAGTCGAAAATGAACCATATTCACTTCAAGCGAGTAAAAGAAATACAATAAAAGCCACATGAAAGAAGAAGAAGAAACTTTAGTTACAAAATTGGATACAATGCATTTCTTTCTTCTGTAATCAGAGTATTAATATAATGGCATATATTATAGAGTTCGGAGGCGTAAAATGATCATTAAGTGTGCAACGTCTGGCGAATGATGGAGTGACCAAGTTGAAAAGGGTGAATTACGATTAAATAAGAAATAACGAGATGAAAAAGAGTGAACGAAACGTTGAACGATGAGCTATAATCGCAGGAGATGAGTATAAACAAGAAATCTGCTATGTTCTCTCTATAGGAGTTAATTTTACATCTTGATCCGTGATTTTGAGTATTGAGTGACGAACAATAACTGAAAAGAGAAATTTATAAATTCTAACACGTTTAACGAGAGGGATATATGTTGTATGGAAGCTAGCCTTTCAAGCTGGCTGACTCTTGATCTGTCATCCTGGGGTCTCACTCTTTACTGCAGGTAACTGGAAATGCTTAAAGGTTTCGATCCGTGCAGCACCTCACCGAAAATCTAACACACGAACACACCTCGTTCATTGAAAAGAACAGTTATAGATTGACTACCCGTATAGCTCGGCATCGCTCGGGTGTAATGAAAGCTTTAAAATTAATCCATGGTCCTAGAGATCAGACTCTTTGGACGTTGGCACGAAAGACTAAAAAGCAATAGTTGTTTCCAGTTAAAGCAAAAACCGTAGACTGAAAGAAAAATGAATGGATGTAAATCAAATTCTGATTTCCTAGTATCGATATCAAATAAGTATTTTTCGTTGTAAACTGAGTTTTGAAGGCTAAATAAGTCCTCTGATTAAATGGTATCATGGCTGAGACTAAAAACTGCAATTATACCTACTTAGAGCCAAACCCGAAGCAAAAACTAAAATAAAAGGGCTGAAAAAATAAAATACAGACAGGCAGATAAACAGGCACACACAAACATCTTGCCTTATATATATATATATATATATATATATATATTATCGACTTTCTGCACTATTGTAAGAATTCAAACCTTGAAACTTCTGAATATCGTTTCTTATGTCTTTGTCTATAAGTGTATCAAATTTGATTAAAATCAGACCACTCGTTGTATAACCCGATTTTTTCGATTATCGACTTTCGATATTTATTGGGGGTACCTAGCTAAGAACACTCGCAGATGCTTATAGTACAATTGTAAATTTTCAAGAAAATCGGTTGAGCCGTTTCGGAGTCTATAGGTAACGGACACACACTTAATAATACCTTCTAGCTTTTACCAATGTTTGTCCCCTTTGCATTTCTTCCCTCTTTTCATTCTGTTATCTATGGTAGGCCTCGAGGTGGTGTAATGGTTAGCAAGGTTGTTTCGCTAGAATCATTACAATCGAGTAGTGACTTCGATCCTCACTGGGTATCCCATACTTTCAGCCTTGTGCTACATCTAAGCCGCGCTTAGAAAATTACTATTCTGTCATCTGTTTACCGTGCTTAAAAAAATTACTATTCTGTCACAGAAACGTTATGAAGGTTATACGCTGCTTCCGTTGTTTTCTCCCTCAATATGTCATTGCATTTCTGGTTCTCTAAGCCCTCTTTCCTCATAATGTATTTCATAGATTTTAACCGTATTTCTGATCCATTTTGTTCCCATTTTCAACAAAACTTGCTTATTACTCACACGCTACATCCATGGTATTCGTAAAATCATTTCCATAGAACCACTTTGTTGACTCATGTGTTAACTATTAGGAAATTCTTTCTATATTCATGAGATGAGCTAATGTAAATATTTAAATTATTCGCGCTGTTTATGGCTCTATTGATGACATTTTGGCCGTTGTACGGTACGGCATTTTTACCAGCGATATACGTCTTTAAAAGACACATGGCTCAGTGGATGAAAGCACTGGTTGAAGCAATCAAGTGACTTAAACCAAGGTGTTGGGATTTCGATACCTGGCCACAGCAGAGGTAAACAAAAACATGGGGAGTTGAGTTACTAAAGGGAATTATCTGAAAATTGAGTTATTAAAAAAAGGCATGACACGTGGTAGTAGAACAATCTATTCTGGGAAACGAAATAAAGATTTCGGGTCGAAATTCCAAGGGATATCGCCTTAAGAAGTTAGGAGCGTACAACAGCTGAAATGAAGTGAGAATGAAAAAAAGATAAAATCAACAGAAAATAGTGTAAATATAAGAAAATTATTCAGAATTCCCTGTCACAGAGAAGAATGGACAGTGATAATGAAAAGGTTATAACCAAATAGGTAATCATTTGTAAATCATGAGATTTAGAAACAGCCTAATTTAAGTCAGTCAATCAAGAGTCATGCCTGGTGCACGCTTTGGCGAACATGTCCCGAATATCTGGGCAAAACATTTTTCTACAGTATTTTTTTTATTACTTTCTGCGGTAGACTGGTTGCTGACCAAGGCTATAGAACCCAATCTGCCTCTTTATTTAAACCATAAATGGATGAAGAGACGGGGGAATACCTTTCTCAATGTTATTTGCGCGGAAGTGAATGCAACGAATTCAACTGGAATTCGAACTCGGCTCTTCGATTTCTCGTTCTAAACCAGTATCCACTACACCACAAAAAGATAATAGTTGTAAAAAAATTGCGACCAAATAAATTCAAACTACAAGTCACCAACTACGTTAATATTACAGTAAGTAAATGTTAAAACGTCAGTTTCGTCTTTAAAACAGCAGACAAGAGTTTTTTTTTTCTAGTAAAAAAGTAAAGCAACCATTTCATAGGCTCGCACAGTCACTGTTAACATTCGTCGCTTCTGTAATAGACTTTTTAAAAGCGTTGTCTATATTCCGAATCGATCGCACGTATGCAGATACACGAAGCGGTAAATTTGAGTTATTCTCTCAAACCTTAACCTTATACGACAGAAAGCATTGGCCTGAGTTTTAAAATGGAGACATGTGCACTTCCAACATTGGCAATGGCTTCAGTAAGCACCCATATTCAGCCTTTTAGAATACTCTACAAAATTACATTACGCATCAAGTTCCAACTATTTTCGAGGTAAAAGTCAACTAATACTTCAAATGGTGAAGGAATAAGTTAAATTTCAGGGATCCATAACAGGGAAAACGATTTTGGAGGATTTAATACACTGGAGTCCCATCGTTCCTAATAGAGCATAGCTATCGATGACTTTTCGCCATCACACCGCTCAGGTGAATGTATTGGTTTGTCGTCGTCGATGCTTTTATAAAGAAGCTTTTTTTACAGGTAGGAGTGATGACCTTACGTAAACCCCTTTATCCTCCCGCCGAGGCGGGAAGAGATGGATTAATACCTTCCCCAAGGGATATTTGCGCGTAAGTGAACACATCGAATTCAACTGGAATTTGAACACGGCTCTCCGATTTTACATTCCTCGACAACTTCCATTGCACCACACAGGATATACTAGTCACAAAAGAATCCGGGCAAAAACAGATTAAAATATTAAACATTCTGGTATGCGTAGATTATAGAAAAAAAAAGTGAGTACCCCATTCTTTAATTCACCGAGCCCTTTATTTATCAACGGATTTTATATCTATCTATCTATCTATCTATCTATCTATCTATCTAACCAGGTAAAGAGGACATAAGGTTTTACGATTTTGAGTTCTCTGGCATTTACCTTTTTAATAAGTGCTCAATACAATAAATATTGTAGAGCATAATATAATTTTAGAATTAAATTTGTTATAGAATTAAAAATTTAACAATACATTGCGACATGGAAATTTCTATGTTTCGAGATTTCTATCTCATCATCAGGCAATATTAAATATTAGTTGTGAAAATAATTTTCAAAACAACATTGCTTGATGAAGAGGTAAAAATCTCGAAATATAGAAATTTCCATGCCGCAATATACTTTTAATTGCATAACAAATTTAATATATATATATATATATATATATATATATATATATATATATAAAAATACTAGTAATAATAATAACTATAGTAATTATAACAATATTAATAGTAACAGAAATAATTCTGCTAATACTAGTTATAGTTTGACTATAATTTAGATCGTCTTGAATAACCCACCGAGGACGAAGTCGGAGGGGAAGTAAAAAAAAGAAACAAACGAAGTACATGAACAAAAAGTGAAATACACGTAGGAAAGAATAAAAAACCCAAGACGAAAACCCTAACACTAAAGTGCTCAATACGAAAGCAGAGCAACAAAGACAGAAAATTGGCTAACAACAAAGATTTAAAGTAGCAATACATACATCTTTGCTACTTTAAATCTTTGTTTTTAGCCAATTTACCCTGACGAGCCGAAGGGTGAAACCTAGGTAGGTTTGTTGGCTCTTGCATAGATTTTCTGTATATATATATATATATATATATATATATATATGTATGTGTGTGTGTGTGTGTGCATAAAATCCTCCCTATTTTGGAAATTGTAGTTATTTTAAGTGAGGTGGTAATGGCGCAAAATTTATTTCAAACAATAAAGACAAGAGGTTGTGGAGAACAATTATCGTACGTGTCCTGAAGAATATGGCAGATGACAATAGATTAATTTAGAAAAAATATAAATTACGACTAAAGTGAATTCTATCCTCGGTGGATGCCCATCACTTTCCACCTTGTACCACGTCAAAACTACATTTAAAAAAATCATTGGGAACTTCGACGTGGTACAACAGTTAAACTTATTTCACTAGATCAATTACAACTGAATAGTAAGGTCAATCCTCATTGGGTGCCCCATACTTTTGACCCCATTGCCAAAAGTACATCTATGTAGCGTGATTGACTGTCATAATCAGTCAGTTAATTGCTATACCTGATACATTCATGAGCGATCGTGTAACTATCTATACATGGCTGACTAGGCGGAAGATTTTCCCGTAGTAGGTTGCCATTACTTTGTGCGGTAGACCGATTGCCAACCAAGACTACAGAACCTAGTCTGTTCCGCTATTTAACCAATAGCTGGAGAGAGAAGAGATGGATTGCTGCCTTTCCAAAGGGTATTGGTGCATAAGTGAATAAAAGAATTTGACTGGAATTCGAACTCGGCTCACCTATTTTTCATATTGAGCTGATATCCATTACACCAAATGCACACCATTCTGTCATTATTCTGCATGAGAAAAACCCGTCCGTTGCCATGCAGTAAATGTTCGTTGCGTTGGAATACATTCTGAGGAATTGCTGATTGAATATCGCTTTCCAGATCCAGAGGTGTGACTCAATCCAATAATATCAACTCAACGGGGTTTTGTGGTAATAAGTGTTGGGAAATATCCTGAAGAGTTTGCGGTAATAAGTGTTGGGAAATATCCTTACGTTGGTATACTTGATGCTGTAAAAATAGCCCATTTCAGTGGATATGTTATTGATCATTTTCTATTTATTTACTCTTGTTAACTCAAAGCCCAAGGTAGGGGTTTGCTAAGCTAGATTATCGTCATGGCGTACAGCAAGGGCGCAAAAGATGCATATAATGTACAGAAGTAGGATTCAGAACAACTGAACCCAAATTTGAAGATGGACGTGGTGGAGAAATTATCCCCTAGAGAGTCCGTTCAACAAGACAACAGGTCTGGGTATTAATTATATAGATATATAATATTAGCTTCTTTTGTTTAAATTTTTTTTTTAAATCTAGGAAGACGCGTGAAGAAGGCTGAAAGATCGTTCAGCTGAAAAGCTTTGTTAGTGACATATGTACAAATTAGACATTTGAGTGTCCGAACAATGTCGAATATTTATGAAGTTTAGTCACAATCCTTGCATGAAAACCACCGCTGGTTGCGATGCGGAGAATGTTCGTTGCGTCGGAATCCCTACTGAGAGATTACCAATAGATAACTGCAATTCAGAGACGACATGCAACCCAAAAATGTAAAAGTGGTTTGCGCTGTAAAGTCAAGTATTTGGGGAGAATATTTCTACGGTATGCTAGCAGTACAACCCGGCGTTGCTCGGGTGTAATGAAAGCTTTAAAACTAATTCATGGTCCTGGAGCTCAGACTCTTTGGACGTTGGCACGAAAGACTAAAAACCAATAGTTGTTTCCTGTTAAAGCGAAACCGTAGACTGAAAGAAAAATGAATGGATGTAAATCAAATTTTTATTTCCTGGTATCGATATCAAATAAGTTTTTTTCGTCGTAAACTGAATTTTGAAGGCTAAATAAGTCCTTTGAGTAAATGGTATCATGGCTGAGCCAAAAAACTACAATTACACCTACTTAGAGCCAAACTCGAAGCAAAAACTAAATTAAAAGGGCTAAAATATTACAGACATACAGGCAGATAAAGAGACACACACACACAAACATCTTACCTTTTATATATACATATATATTATCGATTTTCTTCACTATTGTAATAACTGCAACCTTGAAACTTCTGAATATCGTTTATTATATCTTTGTCTATGAGTGTATCAAAATTGATTAAAATCGGATCACTCCTGCTATAACCCGATTTTTTCGATTTTCGATATTTATCGGGGATACCTCGACACAAAACCTAAGAACACTCGCAGACGCTTATAATACAACTGTGTAAATTTTCAAGAAAATCGGTTCAGTCGTTTCGGAGTCTATGGGTAACGGATACACACACAAAGTTTCATTTATAAATAAGTTTAGATTTAGATCTGAAGTTGTTAACATCGCCCATTTCGGTGGAGAAATTAGTGAACATTTTATTTTGTTAGTTGTCTTAACAAGAATGACACGGACAGAAAACCAAAAATTCGATCGGCTGAAATGTCGTCATCAATAAGACATTATAGCGTTTAAAAGATGTCGGATATTTCTTCTTCTTCTGTGTGCTTTGGTCTTTCCGGACGAAGGCGATCATTGCTTTCCCCGTCTCCCTATCCCTGGTGGCTCTTAGCACACTTTCTCCTGTAACACCACGCAACCCCCGTTCTGTCATTTACCTGCTCAGGCCCTTCACATATGTTATCCGCTGCTTCTTCCTATCTCTTTTTACTTCTATATGACCTGTTAGTATCGGGTTCTCCAAGCCCTCTTTCCTCATTGCTTGCCCCAGTAACTGCTGAAAGGAACAATAGCAGTTACTGATATTGAGAAATATGTCAGTCAGTCAGTTAAGTGCCATACGTGATATTTTTACACTATTCCCATTGTTCAAACTCTTGTCCATATTGACAATGTTTCGGCTTTTTTTACGCTCCAGCCTTTTCAAGGACGCATGACTCAGTAGCTAAGAGCCTTGAAGTAATCTCATGATTGACCCAAAGTGTTTTGAGCTCAATACCTGGCCACAGCAGATGTGAACAAACACTGTTATTGAAGGGAAATAACTTAAATCGAGGTATCCGTAAATGACATGGTACGTGGAACAAGAACAATCCACCTCGGTGAAAGAAATAACGGGTTTGGTTTGAAATTTGAACTTATATCAGCTGAAGAAGACATGAATATGACAATGAATATGAGGACAATAGTCTGAACAATGTAAATAGTCAGAAATATGGACACATATCTAAATATTTTGTACACAATTTTATAGCTTCAACTAAATATATTTTGAACGTAATTGCGTGCCTTCAGATAGGGATAATTTTATACGTTCAGGGTAATGGTGTATTTTATAGACATATATTTTGAAGATAATCTCTTGTATGTGTTATGTTTCTGGTGTAGGCATGTATATTTAAGGAAGGACATAATGTTGACGGTTTCAGTATTTAAAAAAAGGGCTGGTTTCCGTGTTATTATATATGAATTCATTGCCACGTATAAATGAAGATTATTTTAGCTACGGAGGGAATGCCGTCAAATTAGACGTAGAAGATCCAAAAATAACAACACACAGATCAGTACATTGGTAATGATAATATTAGTCGTTTACTTATGAGGAAACATTCGGAAGCCATTGACTGATCAGACAGTGCTATTGTAGACTGAAAATTTTAGAATATTTCTCTTAAAACTCATCATTTATCCATCATACCCAGATGGTGCATAGGGCAGCAACATTTTGTTGCTGTTTCTGTAACAAACTGTTTTTTACGGGGCTGGGTTGTTAGCCCTGCATCCAACCCCCAAACCTGGAGGACCGGTGGACCATCCTTGTTCCTTACGTTTACAGCACCTGGTATTCCCAAATTTTTTTTTTAATCATCTCACCCCAAGCAAGGCACTCCACTTCCACTATTGCGCATGGGGCTACATAGGGGAAGGTAAAGAGAAGGAGTGGTTAGACATAGGGAATGTCAGGAGGAAGGTGACAGATGAGTAAGGATACCGAGGATAAGGGTTGGGCAGATGGGAAGAGTGTTTGATAGAATGGGAGCAGGTTAGTGTGTTAGGAGGTGTCTATTGACCTTACATTTAAACTCCTGGAGATTGTAGCCGTCGGGGAAGCAATCGTTTGGAAGAGAATTCCACAGTCGGGAAGTGCGAGGAAAGAAACTGTTGGAGTAGAAGTTACGGCTGCATTTTATCGGTTTCACTGTAAAAGGGTGGGATCTAGTTGCTAATCTAGTATCTCGTTCAAATACGTATTTAGGGGGCACTAGTGATCTAAGTTCATCGGAGCAGAAGCCGTGAAAGTATTTATAGAAGAGACACAGGGAAGCCACGTCGCGCCGGTGGGAGAGAGACTGCAGGCGGTCTGCCAAGTCAGTATCTATCACATTACAGACCCTCCTCTGAACCTTATCGAGAAGCCCGAGGATCACCCACTTAAGTACTAACCAGGCTCGATGTTGCTTAACTTCGGTGATCGGACGGGTACAGGTGCATTCCACACGATCGGACGAGAACAAGGTGCATTCAACACGATCGGACGAGAACAAGGTGCATTCCACACGATCGGACGAGAACAAGGTGCATTCCACACGATCGGACGAGAACAAGGTGCATTCCACACGATCGGACGAGAACAAGGTGCATTCCACACGATCGGACGAGAACAAGGTGCATTCCACACGATCGGACGAGAACAAGGTGCATTCCACACGATCGGACGAGAACCGGTGCATTCCACACGATCGGACGGGTACAGGTGCATTCCACACGATCGGACGAGAACCGGTGTATTCAACACGATCGGACGAGAACAAGGTGCATTCCACACGATCGGACGAGAACCGGTGTATTCAACACGATCGGACGAGAACAAGGTGCATTCCACACGATCGGACGAGAACAAGGTGCATTCAACACGATCGGACGAGAACCGGTGCATTCAACACGATCGGACGAGAACCGGTGCATTCAACACGATCGGACGAGAACCGGTGCATTCCACACGATCGGACGAGAACCGGTGTATTCAACACGATCGGACGAGAACAAGGTGCATTCCACACGATCGGACGAGAACCGGTGTATTCAACACGATCGGACGAGAACCGGTGTATTCAACACGATCGGACGAGAACAAGGTGCATTCCACACGATCGGACGAGAACCGGTGTATTCAACACGATCGGACGAGAACCGGTGTATTCAACACGATCGGACGAGAACCGGTGTATTCAACACGATCGGACGGGTACAGGTGCATTCCACACGATCGGACGAGAACAAGGTGCATTCCACACGATCGGACGAGAACAAGGTGCATTCCACACGATCGGACGAGAACAAGGTGCATTCCACACGATCGGACGAGAACAAGGTGCATTCCACACGATCGGACGAGAACAAGGTGCATTCCACACGATCGGACGAGAACAAGGTGCATTCCACACGATCGGACGAGAACCGGTGCATTCCACACGATCGGACGAGAACCGGTGCATTCAACACGATCGGACGAGAACCGGTGTATTCAACACGATCGGACGAGAACAAGGTGCATTCCACACGATCGGACGAGAACCGGTGTATTCAACACGATCGGACGAGAACAAGGTGCATTCCACACGATCGGACGAGAACCGGTGTATTCAACACGATCGGACGAGAACAAGGTGCATTCCACACGATCGGACGAGAACCGGTGTATTCAACACGATCGGACGAGAACAAGGTGCATTCCACACGATCGGACGAGAACCGGTGTATTCAACACGATCGGACGAGAACCGGTGTATTCAACACGATCGGACGAGAACCGGTGTATTCAACACGATTTTTTCTCTTAAAACTACTTCACAGGAAAATACGCTTCTAAAGTCCAATAACTGTTATCGCTCTTTCTAGTAATCATGGAGGCTTGGTTCTTGTTCTTAAGTAGTATGAAACATCATATTGTTTTTATATTCTTTTTTCTTTTAGTATATGTGTTATCTGTTTCAGTTGTTGTAGCTGTTGAAGGTCCTCTGTTGGTATACTTTTTGTATTTAGTTCAATTCTTTGCGAGTCTGTAACGTCAGACTAGTGAGTTTGGTGTCATGCATGACATCCGTATAAAAATCTTGTTCTGACGAGAGCATTTATGTATGTGACTCTAGGTTAATGTTTTAATTTTCCTTATAATTTGCTGTATTGAGCGAAGTATACACCGAAAGTATCCTGTCCTGTGTTCGATTTTCTTATCTGCTATACCAAATTTGTTTTAAATGAGCCCTAAACCGGCTTGTTTAAAGTGTTATTTAATTATTCCACTTAACGATGTGGCATGCCCTCTTTCATTCTAATTCTTGATGAGAATATCAGCTTTGGAAAATCATGTCGTGAGTTGTCTTTCTGAAAATATTTGGAAGAGGATAGTGTTTTTCATTTCTTTTTTAAAATCATTTCACCCGAAGCAAGGCTGAACTGCCACTGGTGCCCAGGGGGTTACAGAAAAGGTGAGTGATTAGAAAGAGGAACAAGTTACAGTGTATTGGGCGTCTCACCACCTTTGTTTACAGTGATGGACTGTTCAAAGCACTACATAAAGTAGTAGTGATGATATCTCGGGGAGTTCATCGGAAGTCAGCCGAGTGAACAAGTCAGTCGGGTATTTCCGGTAGTGGACCGGAAGTGTACTATTTGTCAACTCTTACGTCTCACGACAATACGTTCTACTAAACCCTTGTTCTGTATTCGACTAACTGCATCGTTTGTCAAGACTTCTCTTCCGGGTAATACACCAACTTTATACTATTACGTCGTTTGTATTTATTTCACAATATGTCTGTACATGCAACATAACACAGTGGTTTCAGAGAATGAGTAAGAGAGATGAGAATCCGAGCGTGAAGGGGGTTGCATGAGAGTGAAGTGAAAAAAAGAACATGATACAAGGGTTATCAGGGAAAAGATGTGAGTCAAGAAGATAAGAGATGGCAATTGATTTTGCATTTAAATTCTTGGAGATTGTAGTTTTCAGGGAAGCAAGTATGCGGAAAGTAATTGCACAGGCGGGAAGTGTGAGCCAAAAAAACTGCTAGAATAGAAGTTGCTATTACATTTGATTGATTTCACTGTAAACGGGTGCGACCTAGTTGCTAGTCTAGTAGCTCGAGCAAATTAATGCAGAAGGGGCACCAGGGAGCTAAGCTCACCCGAACAGAAGCCGTGAAAGCATTTATAGAAGCGACAGAGGGAAGCCACATTTGGTCGGTGAGAAAGTGCCTGGAGTTGAGCTACCAGATCGGGTTCAATTACATGACAGATTCTTTGTTGGGTTTTGTCAAGAAGCCCCAAATGAACAGCAGGGGTACCCGACCAGATGTGACAGCAGTATCCAATGCACGAACCAATAGTAGATTTATATATGTGTAAGATAGATTTAGACGACAAAAACCTAACTTTACAAAGGGAAGCAACCTTCCGAGAAGCAGATTTATCTATGGATTCAATGTAGTCATTCCACTTGAGGTCAGATGATAGATTTAGACCGAGGAGGTGCAGGTTTTCTTCAAGATCATTCTTATCCCAGCTATCAATAACATTGCTAAGTAGGAAAGAAAGTTACTTCACCTACTTTGGGGATACTCTTATTTAAAAAAAGAACTTTCCAAACAAAAAAAAACACAAAAAAAAACACCGTTTATATCCATATAAACATATCAATAGTTGTGTCATGAAAACGAAAAGCAATATCGATATTTGCTATAATACTCGAAACGAGTCTTTTGAAGAAAATAAGACATTCTTTTCTTTATGCATAATAATGTTCAGCCTATACAAAGACGAACAGTTTTCAAAGTGTCACCATATAAAGGGCCTATGGTCTAGCAATAATAAAGAAAAGATCTGGAAATGACGCAGTTGGAAATCTTAATTAACACGAAAGGTTTATCCGAAAGTCCAGAATATTTTATACACCGGAATATTGAGAATAGAAATTATAGCGAAACGAAGCACGGTTGATCGGGGAGAACCGAGTTAAATTACGAACTACAATTGTCAAGCAAAAAAAAAAAATTACATAGACTACAAGAGACGAGCTGAGAAGCACGTCAAAACTGCAGCATAGTTAAATTAATCTCACAAACTGCTTATATAAGCGGCTAAGTTCAAGGTACCGGCAGACATTCAGACGATAAGCCGAAACATATAGAGAACGAGTGAACTAGAAAAGGTCAGATATTGCCATAGAGATTCAGTGAATGTAGAATACCAGCGATACGAAAAGCGAATCTTTTCCAGCTGCGGTTACGAAGAGACCGGGTGGCTAGTTCTGCTCCAATGTTCCATTGGGACACTGAACTCGCAGTAATATTCCCCTGAATGGTTCCGTCGACAATGTCAGCAGATAATACTTGGACCACACCATTTCCTTTTCTTATTCTTCACGGGTTAACTATCTTTATACATGAAGATATAACCTATCTCTTAAATTAAAGAATTTGCCATGCAATGGCGGTCCGTTCACTCTGTGTACACATTACTTGTAGAGCACAGGGACAACACATTCACCACGTTAATAAAAAAGTTTTTCAGTTCTTTGATAGCATTTGTTTGAATTTAGTAAAATGCATTTTACTTTTAATCAATTCCCTCTAAGAAAATCGATGTTACGAAGACACAAATTACTACCGGAAGTGAAAGAAAATGAATTCTTTAGAAGGAACCGGAAACTCAATCCTAACCAGGAAACAGTCAGTCAGTTAAGTGCCATACGTGATACACTCTTTCAAGACATGATCACCCAAGCGACATGACTGACTGTGTAGAAGATTATCCCGCAGTAGATTGTTATTGCTTTCTGCGTTAGACTGGTTGCCGGCCAAGGCTATAGAACCCAATCTGTCCTATTATTTAACCCATAACTGGAGAGAAGAGACGGATTCATACCTTTCCCAAGGGTATTTGCGCCTAAGTGAATTCAAAGAGTTCAATTGGAATTCGAACTCGACTCCCTGATTTGTCATTCCAAGTCGATATCCACTGCACCACAATGCACAGCCAACAAAAGATAACAAAAACCGGTGAGAAGTTCGAATCGGACAATATCCCAAAAAAAGTTTTATATTTGATATGAAATTAGTATGAATAATCTTGAAATTCTTCTTGATACATGAAATTAAGAAATCCTCCATTAGCATCGATAAATGCTTCAATAAAAACTGTGAAACACTGACAAGCTTGAAGCAGATCATTTATTTTGGACACTGTTTTACTTAAGGAGGATTTCAGAGATTTTTATAAGACCGTTGACTGACTTTCTCTCGCCTACACTTCCATACGTAGTAGTCCAACGGAGTGACATTTTCGTGTGCAAGGAGGCCGTATATTTGGGGTGAAGATATTCTGGAGATTGTAACTCATCCATTCTTGGATCACCTTGATCTTATGAGAACGGCACAGAGTCTTGTTAGTTGATGTATTGTCATCCTTTGCTCACACTCTTTATCGTAGGCCTCACAAAACTCAAACATTCCTTATGGTCAAGCAT
Source organism: Ascarosepion bandense (assembly GCA_037127315.1). Lineage (NCBI taxonomy): Eukaryota > Metazoa > Mollusca > Cephalopoda > Sepiida > Sepiidae > Ascarosepion > Ascarosepion bandense. The sequence continues at coordinate 4,813,421 of JBBBDQ010000201.1, forward strand.
CATTGACCTGTTAGCCCTGAGGTAAGACATAAGGGGATATAACATTCTCGTTGCCCATGAATGCCAGAAATCATCATAGTTACCGGTTTGCATGACCTTTGGAATATCTTTAAGGTCTTTGCTTAATCATCTGTCATTCTTCTCTTGATCTTTTGGTAAGGATCAAAATTTTTCTTATCAGAAAAAACAACAAAATACTCAAATCTCTTTATTATACAATTTTCTTTTATACTCGTGTCGCCCAAAGCAAGGCATTTTACTGCCACTGTTGTGCAGGGGGTTACATAGGAGGAATGTTAAGGAATGAGAAGTTGCAGGGGGTGATAAGAGTCGGGTGGACGAAGAGGAATGTTATGAGGAGTAATATGTTTCAGGGGGGTGTCAGGAAGAGTGTAGGAGAGGGAAGAGAGTACTGATGTGAGTTGGGTGGATGTAGAATAGCATGACAGAGAGGATGTAAGTTAGTGAGACAGGAGATGACTATTGATTTTACATTTAAATTCTTGGAGATTGTAACTGTCAGGAAAGCAAGTTTGCGGAAGAGAATTCCACAGGCGGGAAGTGCGAGAAAAGAAGCTGGTGGAGTAGAATTTGCGTTTACAATTTATTGGTTTCACAGTAGAAGGGCGGCACCTAGTTTCTAATCTTGTGGCTCGAGTAAATTCGTATATAGGGGGTACCTGTGAGCTAAGTTCATCGGAGCAGAAGCCGTGAAACTATTTGTAGAAGAGACACAGGGAAGCCACACTGCGTCGGTGAGAAAGTGACTGTATCTGAGCTGCCAAGTCGAGATATATCATATTACAGATTCTCCGTTGGATTTTGTCAAGGACACCTAGGTGGATAGCAGGAGCATCCGACCAGATATGGCAGCAGTATTCAATGCACGGGCGGATGGTAAATTTGCTGCTCAAAATAAGTTTTCTGATGTTTAGCCATTGAAATAATCATGTGAAAAGTAGTTCAGAACCAAAACTTTTTACTGCCTTCGTAGAGGGAAGGTCAATTTAGTTTGAAACAGCATTACACATTAAACGAAGATTTTGTTTTGAAGAAAGAATATATCGGACAATTTTAACAAGCCTACACACAATTAAATACTACATAAACGACTATTTTTCTCGAGTATATTCTTTATTGTCCTACAAAGCGATTTTTAAAAGTTCAATAAAATTCAAACAAATTTGAATATAAAAATAATATCAAAAGTATAAAAATTAACTATAATTTAATATTTTCAAGATCATAAAAATATAAAACAACTACAACGCAATATTTATTATCTACCACATAAAAAAATTCTTTTTATTTAAAATATCTATAAAAACTAGACATTTTTGCAAGACGCTTATGCGTGTAGGAATCTTCATAGTATTTAGTATTTTAGGATTGTTGAATTTGTTATTCTGATTATTGGAAACTATCTCTTGTATGTTTATATTTCCAGTGCTATGATTTTGTATTACATTTTATATATATATATATATATATATATATATATATATATACATACACACACACGCTCTCACACCCTGATTAAGCACTCTGGAAAAATAGTAGACTTTGATAAACAGTAGCTACTCTGGCGTGTACGCATCGCTCATTCAGTGAAATGAATTAGAGCGCTCTAGCTATTGGGCGCGTATAATGATATACGCTAAAAAGTCTGCCTACTTCCACCGAACGCCTATAGCCCAGGCGTAGAGTCGCCGACTGACGCCATTTCGGTCGAATTTCAATCCTGGGTTAAAGAGCAATCGGAATCTAACCGTACTGATGAGCTGTGATACAGCGAAACGGATCTGTCTGCGGATGACAATATATATATATATATATATATATATATATACACACACACACACACATATATATATATATATACTGAGTTTGTACATCTACGACGCACTTTATACCGTTATAATGGGGCCTCACATTAGTGAGTTGGGCCGGTGTGCAAGTGAAACCGTTGCGAAGAAGGCCTCGAAACGGTGCACATTCTCTCCTGATGACCCCAGTTTAAATATAAATACGAGAGAAATACAATAAATTAAATGAAATCATATGCCGTAGAGAAGCTCGGTGGAAATGTTATTGGCATAAGGAACATTACACACTCAGCTCGCTTCAGTTGAGTTTAAATTACTTTTCAGTAATTTACTTCTTATATATATATATATATATATATATATATAAATAAATAAAAGAAAGATCTCTGCGTTAACCTGTAGAAAAGACAATATTTATAAATAGAAAAAACAATACGAAAACTGTATTAGTTACCAATACAGTTCATCGAATGTGGACTTTTTCAAGGCAAAAAACGAAATGAATTTATTAAAAACTAAGCAATTGATTAGACAAAATGTCCTTAGCAACTGAAAGAATTTAAATAAATTTAAAGAATATATTCCCACGTGATAGCATTTGACGTAACTTTTCAGTTAAGACTATGAAAATAGCGTTCTTTAAATTCTTTCAGTTGCTAACCACATTTTGTTTCCTTATTGTTAGTTACTTGGTTTTTAATAAATTCATTTCATTTTTTTTGCCTTCAAAAACTCCACATTTAATGAAACGCGTTGGCAACTAAAACAGCTTTTCTGTTGTTTTATATATATATATATATATATATATATATATTACGGAAATTAACGAAGATTAACGAAACTTGGTTATAAACAGCCGACAATTTGAAATGATTTGTTTGAACATTATTTTTGATCGATACTCATATTTTAGAAGATATTCTGTTTTTAATTAAATAGTATTATATGTTTTTATCTACTGAGCTGATTATTTACGATTTATCGAATGGTAGATTCCTCTATGTGGACAGGGGTCGCAGGTTCGAATCCTGCCGAATGACACACATTCCGTAATCAAAATTTATCGTAAATAATCAGGCCAGTAGATATAAATATATAATACTGTTTAATTAAAAACAGAATATCTACTTAAATATGAGTATCGATCAAAAATAATGTTCAAACAAAATATATATATTTATATATATATATATATATATATATATATATATATATAACTCAAACAAAACATATGTGAAAAGCAATATTGCATTTTTATTAAATAAGTATTTGTGATTATAATCATTAAATCAGTATTTGTTATTATAATAATTAAATTCTTTATTAAATAGAAGGTGTATTTTGTATGATAAATTATAAAAATTAAAACAATTTCCCCAAATTAATAAAAATTTATTGAACTAAAGTACGGATCCTAGTAAAACTAATTGAACTTTGCGCCTCATCACCCGTTTGCACTTCTCCCAAAAAGCTGGTTCCGATCAGAACATGTGGCCAACAGACAAACAAACGGAAGCCACATAGTTATATATATATATATATATATAGATAATGAACACACAACGTCGATGTAGATTTTGGTGGGAAAAAAAATCCGAGGCATTTCTTTAATTTTCTTTCGGCACAGAAATTCGCTAAAATCTGTTACTTGTAAGCGTCTTATGTTTTTTTTTTTTTGTACATTGTGAATTGACAACAAGCATTTATTTATGAGAATGGATAACTCGGAATATACCCGTCTACAAGATAATCCCTGTTGCAGACAGCTGATCAAGCAAATTTGTGTTTGAACACCCACAAAGCGTAACCGTGTTGAGCGAGCCTTAGTTACAATATATGGTATGTTTTTCGGGTACTTTCCAAAAGTGTCCCAGGCTGATAGGTAACATGAATAAGTCATCGTCCTGACATTTTTTTATAATCATTTTACCCTAAGCAAGACAGGACGGCCACTTGTGTAGAGGGGGTTACAGTGAGAGAAAAAACAAGGTACAGAGAATGTCAAAGAAAAGATTTAAGATGGACGGGAATCAAATAGAATATGGGAATTGATGTTGCATTTAAACCTTTGGAGATTGTAGTTATCAGGGAAGGAAGTAACGATCAATAGAAATTTTCCCACAAACAGCAAGTGTGAGAAAATAAACTGTTATAATAGAAGAGGCGACTGCATTTAACTTTTTGACGATAAATGGGCGGAATTTAGATGCTAATCTCGTTGTCGTCCTGCGGCCTCGTCCGAGATAAAACTCACAACACCCCTCCAGTATTCCCTGTGCATTTGGAACCCTGGCGCAGTTTTATAGTGAAATTCATAATCTTGTCAAATAGCTGAATACTTGATGCTTCGTTAGGGCTACCAAGGATGTTTTTATTGTGACACCAACACTAGATGGGTTGCCTCCAGGCCCCATCCTGTTATTTAACCCATAACTGGGGGGAAGTGACGGATTAATACTATTCCCAAGGGTAACGGTGCTTATGTGAATGCAGGGTACTTAACTGGAATTCGAACTCGGCTCACCGATTTCTCTTTCCAAGCCGACCCCCACTGCACCACAACGCACATCCGTCACTGAACGCTTACAGCGCCTGGTATTCCCAAGCGGTCACCCATCTAAGTACTGACCAGGCTCACGTTGCTTAACTTTGGTGATTGAACGAGAACCGGTGTATTCAACGTGATATGCCGCAAGACTAATGCTAAGCTAGTAGCACGAATAAATCTATGTGGACGAGGAACCAAGAAAAAAAGCTCATTACAGCAGTTGCCATTAAAATAGTTGTAGAAAAGACAGAGGGAAGCCACACCACGTCGACAAGAGATTAACCGAAGGCAAGCTGCTAAGTCAGGATCGATTATATTGCAGATCCACTTTTGGATTTTGTGAAGAACCTCAAGATGAATAGCAGGAGCACCCGACCAGATATGGCAACAGTATTCAATGTACGGACGAATAATAGATGTATAAAAGGGAAAAATGAATTCTGACGAGAAAAACTTCATGATTCGACGCAGTGACCCAACCTTTTTAGCAGTAGATGCAGCTATGAATTCATTATCGACTATGGTTAGATTAGAGCCCCGGTCTCATGATCAGAAAGCGAATTGCGAATGTTATAACCATTTTGTAAATATTTCTAAGGAGAAAGGCAAGTTAACCTTGAAAATCATCGTTCAAATTTAAGAATATAAGAGCTAATTAAAATGAATATGAACTCGTGCGCTCCCATCTTCCATGGAAAATACAAAAATGAAATGAAACATTTTTTAACCTTTAAGGTATAGACATCCATAAATTAATTCATTATTTGAGAATGAGCTGAAACGTGACAGCTGTGGTCGTCTTTGTGAGACGAAAAAATAAAAGAGAGTAACTAATTATCGTATATTGAGCACGTATTTATTTTTGAATCAGGGTAAAGAGGAAGAAAGAATGAAAAATTGAAAAAATACGGTGATAAGCACGAGATAAATTCATATGGTAATGAGCGCCATCTTCTTTCTACACCCGAAACGTTTGGATCAGGCAGGGAATAAGATACAATGACGATAAGATAAAAGCAAGTGTAGAAAAACAGAAGACAGATAAATAAAAGGAAGATAAAAGCACATGTAAAAATAAATAAATGAAAATAATACAAAAAATAAGTAAAAAAACATACACAGAAGATAAATAAACGTATTACGAAATATATATATATATATATATATATATATATATAGTCTCCATTTTCTTTTTCACTGTGGCGTACGTTCGATCTTCCGTGGCAAACCTCCATTTGAATGCAAGTCTCTAAGAATAGATAATCCGCCTTATATACTTGGTCTTCGCAGTTCTACCTTTTCGTCTGTCACCTTTCAATGATCCATTCTTATCTTTCACTTAAGACTTTTGCTCATCACACTACTTGCTGAAAGACAGGCATACACACACACACATATAAGTGTGTATGTGTCTAGTTATGGAAGACTGTGTTTTGATGCTACTTAGCTTGAACCAGGCGGATCAGGGGGATTTATCAATCATTAGGTGAATATTCAACGAATATTGATTTTGGTGGCCACGCTCCCCATAATGCAGCACGCTTTATCGTCTAAAGAAAAAGAATGAGAAATGGCAGTCACACACTTAAAGCATAAATCGTACGCCATTCATCAAAAGCAAAGGTCTTTATATTGTTCAACAGGGTCTCTTTTATAAGAGTATAAACCCACATATTCACTGATGCTTCTTAACATCTATTTCAATCCAATTGTAGACTTCCATCTCTCTATTTAACCATCTATTGCAACTTCTGTCGAACTCATTTGTGCCTGTATAAGCAACAATCGCAGTGCTTCTTGATCTGCTAGTCTCTTTTTTTATTCGTTATAGGAAAAATTTTTTATATGCTATTACGTATGTCTCAAAATTCTGCCTAATTCTCTTAGATTTTATGTTCTATTTCCTTCCTTTCGATTTTCTTTAGTCTTTATCAAGTAGACTTATGCGTCTATCTCCCCGTCTTTTTGCATATATGTCCGTCTCTCTCTACACGTCTGTCTCAACCACTGTAGGTCTCTCCATCTCTCTTTCTCTTTGCACGTCTCTTCATATCTTTTTGCATATCTATCCGCTTCATTCTTTTCATATCTCTTCATCTCAGTCTTTGCACCACTGTCTCTCTTTGCACGTCTCTCCGTCTCTCATTCTCTTTGCACGTCTCTCCATCTCTCTCTTCGCATATCTATCCGTCTCACTGTTTTTTTTATCTCTCCATCTCAATCTTTGTACGACTCTCTGTCTGTCTGTCTGTCTCTCTTTGCACGTCTCTCCGTCTCACTCTTTGCATATCTGTCTAGCTGATGTTTCTATCATTCTTGTCCTGTTTATCTCTCTATTTACTTACCTCAGGGGCACCCGACGTGTAATGTAGTAAGCTTGTCTCGCTAGAACCTGAGTGGTGATGTCGATCCTCACTGGGTACACTATAATTTCGGCCTTGTGCCACATCTTAGCGGTGCTTAAAAAATCTACCTATCTCGGTCTTTTTAGATCTCCCTCACGGGTATTTATTCTCTAGTGGACGGGTAGGCTCGGAAAAACTGTAATAACCGGTCAGTATCCACATAATTGTTTATTTCAGTCTCAGGTTGGACATATTTTTCTTCGTTTCTTTCTGATCATATGTTTCGGTATATGCCTGTCCGTGTCTATCTGTGGTCCACTATCTCATTAAGGTCGAATGGGTCTCACATATACTGCAGCTATAGCAGCAGTGATATTTCGGAGCAATATCCACTTTAGGCTTGTTTGAATTCATAGTTTTTCTTTTTCCTAGATTGAAATCTGTAGCTTCGGCTGACAACCAGTCTGTCCTATTTAGTCATGGCTTGGGGGATTGGAAAGATACCTTTCCCAAGTGTCTTCTAAACAGAGAGCTTGAAGGTAAAATCCCAAAGAGATCCTATTAATATTAATTATCGAAAATTAAATATTTAAACTGATTCAGCCAGATGGCTCAATGTAAGTTTAATTATTTAGAGAGTCGATATCTATTGCATATTAAATGGCCATAGGATCTTGGAAAATTTGAATATTTTCGGGTGTAAGAAATAAATAAATAAATATATATATATATATATATATATATACACACACACACACAACTACATGTCTCATCTCTCTACATATGTTTCTCTGCCTATATATATATATATATATATATATATACATTTTTATATGAATATTTCTCTCTCTCTCTCTCTATATATATATATATATATATATATACACCTATATATCAATATCTCTATCACTCACACTCTCTTTGTCATATATCTGCCTACATATTGTTATGTAGAAAGAAGTGTCAATACCGACTCATGTGGTTCAAAACTGGCCGCCAGATAACAGAAGTCGGAGATATTCAACCGAGAGTATTAATGGGATTATGAATAGCGGCAGCAGCCGTACTAGTTTTCGCCGAGTAGAAGAGTTCAGTGTTCACTGCGTGATATTAATATTAGTCCTTGATTACTCAAGACGATGCCCAAAATATTAACAATGGGAACCTTTAAATACATTACTATTCACGTAGTAATGTATTAAGAGACTAGCAAAACGACCAGAATATCACCTCTTTGTAATAACTTCTTAAAAAAATTCACGTGTAATTGAAATAATATGCCAAGACCCAAGATAATACCACCGTGTAATAACACAGCCGATCAGTAACTTTTTATGTGACAACAAAAACCAGCGAGGTTACCATATATATATATATATACATCTGTGTGTATATATATATATATATATATATATGTATAGAGAGAAATAGAAAGATATATATATATATATATATAGAGAGAGAGAGAGATATATCTTTCTATTTCTCTCACTCTCTCTCTATATATATATCCATCTTTATTTCTCTCTATACATAGATATATATATATATATATATGTATAGAGAGAAATAGAAAGATATATATCTTTCTATTTCTCTCTATACATCTATATATATGTATCTTTCTATTTCTCTCTATACATCTATATATATATATATGTATCTTTCTATTTCTCTCTATATATATATATATATATATATATATATATGTCTTTCTATTTCTCTCTCTCTCTCTATATATATATCTCTCTTTCTATTTCTCTCTCTCTCTATATATATGTATCTTTCTATTTCTCTATATACACATATATATATGTATCTTTCTATTTCTCTGTATACACATATATATATATATCTTTCTATTTCTCTCTATGCATATATATCTATATCTTTCTATTTCTCTCTATGCATATATATCTATCTTTTTATTTCTCTCTATGCATATATATCTTTATTTCTCTCTATGCACATATATACATCTTTCTATTTCTCTCTCTCTATATATATATATATCTCTCTTTCTATTTCTCTCTCTCTCTATATATATGTATCTTTCTATTTCTCTATATACACATATATATATGTATCTTTCTATTTCTCTGTATACACATATATATATATATCTTTCTATTTCTCTCTATGCATATATATCTATATCTTTCTATTTCTCTCTATGCATATATATCTATCTTTTTATTTCTCTCTATGCACATATATACATCTTTCTATTTCTCTCTCTCTATATATATATATATATCTATCTTTCTATTTCTCTCTCTATATATATATATCTATCTTTCTATTTCTCTCTCTATATATATATATCTATCTTTCTATTTCTCTCTCTATATATATATATCTATCTTTCTATTTCTCTCTCTCTATATATATATATCTATCTTTCTATTTCTCTCTCTCTATATATATATATCTATCTTTCTATTTCTCTCTCTCTCTATATATATATATATCTTTCTATTTCTCTCTATATATATATATCTATCTTTCTATTTCTCTCTATATATATATATATCTATCTTTCTATTTCTCTCTCTCTATATATATCTATCTTTCTATTTCTCTCTCTCTATATATATCTATCTTTCTATTTCTCTCTCTCTATATATATCTATCTTTCTATTTCTCTCTCTCTCTCTATATATATATATATCTATCTTTCTATTTCTCTCTCTCTCTCTCTATATATATATATCTATCTTTCTATTTCTCTCTCTCTCTCTATATATATATCTTTCCATTTCTCTCTATACATATATATCTTTCTATCTCTCTCTCTCTATATATATATATATATATATATATAGAGAGAGAGAGAGAGAGATGTATATTTATATATATAAATATACACCTATCTCTCTCTATTAAGAAATATACTTTTAAGGTGTGCTATATTTCTAGGATAAAGCACTCATTATCAGAGAGAGAGAGAGAATGTAAATATATAAGTGAGCATTGAAGTCAAGTCTCAGAGGCGACAGACTGTTTCATGATAGGTGCAATCGTCAAGCAACATCTGGCCTGACGATTGCGCCTCACATGAAACAGTTTGTCGCCTCTTAGTGTCGACCAGTATTCTATATATATAAACCAGATATTTGATTACTTCATTCTTCAGGAAAGCGTTATTTCATAATTTTTCGTCATGTTAATCTTTCACAAATCTACCTTAAGGTATTAATTTCCCGCTTCTTTCTTCCGGATTTGTCTCCCCCCCCCCTCAATATCTTTCTTTCATTCGTATTCGAGCTCGTTGTTACTGCTGTCATATTTGATATTTTCTTATTTTTATCCATTTTATCAATCCTATTCTTTTCTATCCGTCATTTCCTTCCTTCATTTATTTCTACAGTTACCATCAGTGAAAAGCCCGTTGGCCATGACTGCTCTTCACCTCTCCGACATTTAAATTACACATCACCGTAGATCCACCAGAACAATGGCCCATCTTTGGCACGATGTATTTTTAATGACTATCTTCCATTTTCGCCCCGTTCAAAAATAAATAAATATAATCAAATTAAAAAAAATATGAGCGTGATATGAAAAGAAAAAGTACACAGTTGAATGAATTCCTTTGATGCTGATTCCAGTATCCGATTCTACAAACCAGAACCATTGTTTGCAAAAGTGTGTCTCGCCTCGATTCGACACTGCTGAGACATCAGAGACTGATTTCAATAACTAACGTTCGACAAGTCTTTGAAATGTATTCACTTTGCTTGATGCGTTCATTCCCGTAAATTTCACACAAAAATTTGGCGCTCATCCTCATCACCAATCATTGTATTGTTAAAATGATATATAATAATTAACATTTTTTTCCCCGTCTCTCTTAATATGGATCAGGTCACAGTCATTTAATCTTCATTTCACGCCCTATTTTTCCTCTTTTCATCGACCTCTGTCATTTCTATTTCCCTTTATTTCTATGTATTCATTGTTAACATCCAAATCATTTCTAATATTTATTAGATTCATTTAAAATAATTTCAAACAAAGCAAGGTAATAAAGCCATTAAGACGCAAAATGGTCGCTGTCAATGAAATAATATGAAAAAAAAAAATACTTCCGGGTTATCTCCCCGCCAGTTTTGCACCCCGCAAACATTGAAGTGCCAAAAATTAAAATCATTTTGTAAAGATTAAATCTAAACTGTATGTGTGTATGTGTCCGTTACCTATAGACTCCGAAACGGTTGAACCGATTTTCTTGAAAATTTACACAGTTGTACTATAAGCGTCTGCGAGTAGTCTTAGCTAGGTTTTGTGTCGAAGTACCTCCGATAAATATCGAAAATCGAAAAAAATCGGGTTATAAAAGGAGTGGTCCTATTTTAATCAAATTTGATACATTCACAGAAAAAGACATAAAAAACGATATTCAGAAATTTCAAAGTTGCAGTTCTTACAATAGTGCAGAAAATCGGTAATATATATATATATATAAGGCATGATGTTTGTGTGAATTTCTGTTTATCTGCTTGTATGTTTGTATTTTTTTCAGCCCTCTTATTTTAGTTTTTGCTTCGGGTTTGGCTCTGAGCAGGTATAATTGTAGTTCTTAGTCTCAGCCATGATACCATTTACTCATATGATTTATTTAGCCTTCAAAATTCAATTTACGATGAAAAAAACTTATTTGATATCAATATCAGGAAATCAAAATTTTACTTACAGCCATTCATTTTTCTTTCAGTCTACGGTTTCGCTTTAACTGGAAACAACTATTGCTTTTTAGTCTTTCTTGCCAACGGCCAAAAAGCTGCAGGACCATGTATTCGTTCTAAAGCTTTCATTACACCCGGGCAACGCCGGGCTATTCTGCTAGTATAAAATAAAACAAAGCATGAACACCACACAATTTGGGTATTTGGTGAAATATATCGTGAGACTAAAGAATGTTTCTTGTATACAATACCAGACCGGAGTGCCGCAACACTGACGCCTATAATCAAGCACTCGGTTCGGCCGGGCTGCACAGTAATCACAGACGAGTGGAGGGGATAGAATCAGGTGAGGAATGATTTTGCCCATCTCACAGTGAATCACATCTTGAATTTTATTGATCCACAAACTGGCGCCCACACGAAACACATCGAACGAATGTGGAGGGTCGCCAAGTTCAGGAATAAGCGACAGAATGACACTTAATAAACAATGCAGGACTCCTACCACTGTGAGTGTATTTGGCAGCAGAGGTTGCAAGGTGCTGATCACATTCTTCGAATTCTTCTGACAGAAATAATAATAAATAGAGGATCCTTTCCAACATAAAAAACAGAGGATTCAATATTTTTGGTACAAAATTGGCGGGGAGATAACCCGGAAGCACCAAAGATAATTATTAAGGAAAGGGGGATAATAAAAGTAAACGATTGTCGGGAGACAGACGATAACGATAGAGACGGCATTTAAATCTTTGAAGATTAAAATCGACTGGAAAGGAAAAAGCTAGAAAAGAGAGTTCTCCAAACGAGATTTGTCAGGTAAGAAACCGTTAATATAAAACTTATGGTTACATTTAGCAGTTTTACCTTCAAATTATGCGACCTATCTGCCAATCAAGTACTTCACTTACATTTCTAAAAAGTCAAGATAACAAAAAGGAAAGGTCACCGAAACATTTCCCATGAAATCATTTATAGAAAACGCGCGCGCACACACACAGAAGCTACGTTACGGTGATGGAAGTATTTTTTTTATTTTTATTTTTTTTTTTAAATCGTATCAACCCGAGCAAGACGGTAACGCCACTGATGTGCAGGGAGCTACGTAATAGTGAAAAGATTGCAAAAGATAAAGCCGGAAACCACATCCTAAACAGGGAACAAGGGATGAGCCTTTTAACCTGTTCAATAGATGTGGATGGAGTGCGAACCGGGCGATAGATAAATCTATCTACTCCAATTGAAAAAAAACAAAAAACAAAGTGAGAAGATTGGAAAAGAGAAAGCAGGAAACCATATCCTAAACAGGGAACAAGGGATGAGCCTTTTAACCTGTTCAATAGATGTGGATGGAGTGCGAATCGGGCGATAGATAAATCTATCTACTCCAATTGAAAAAAACAAAGTGAGAAGATTGGAAAAGAGAAAGCAGGAAACCATATCCTAAACAGGGAACAAGGGATGAGCCTCTTAACCTGTTCAATAGACATGGGTGGAGTGTGAACCGGGCGATAGATACATCTTTCTACCCCAAGTGTCCGAAGCTGATATGTCAGATGATTGGCAGATTCTTTGAATTTTACCAATAATATAACATAAACGCCAATAATGGAATCGTAAGTAATATCTGTTTTGAAGAACAATTTACAGTAATAAAAATCTCATTCTGACTCTCTGATCCTGCAATATATTGTAAGAAGTTATGAAAATTCGGTTTAACGCAGAAGGCAGTGTATAGACAAGGATAAATCTCCACAACTGACTTGGGAGAAAAATGTGTGTGGTGGTAACGGGGTATTCAGGACGTGACCGCTCATAGTTCTCCACATCCTTCTACCCTTAGCAAAAGTTTGTCAATTTGCAAAAACTACCCAACTTTTCTTTTGATGCCCAATTCGTCAGATTGATGATTCGCTGCCGGCCCTTATCCGTCTAGCGCTCGATAAGACATCATTTTTAAAATGTAATAAAGGCACATTTATACGTTCACCAGCCGTAATGTGTCTATAAATCTTTGACTGAAAAATGTTCTCGCTCGTTGATAGGAAAAAAATGGTATTCTTTCATAAAAAACCAAGGATGCATCCACCAAAAATAACTCCGAAGGAAAAAAAAATACAAAAAACAATGTGGAACACGCTTGTTCTGTTATACCCAACCTGCCATATTCACCTGACTTTGTACATTTCCTTTCGATGGCTGTAAAATTTTCTTTTGAAAAATGTTTCTAATTAAAGCAGGATTCAACAGACCGTAAAAACCATTCCGCATCGAAATTTTTCTCAAAGGATATCAAAGAATTTGTTGATAATTACAAATAGCGGCGAGTATTTAAGGAGCTAAAATTTAATTGTACTTAACTTTTCTCTCGAATAAATTTGATAAATAAAAACGATAATTATTTATGCGTGCTGTTGCGTAATGGCTATCAGCTCGTAATAGGAAATCAGTATAGTCGAATTTGAATTCCAATTTAACTCGTTGTATTCACTTACGCGTAATACGCTTGGGAAAGGCATGAATCTATCTCTTTCCTTCAATTATGGGTTGAATAGCATAACAGATTGGGTTCTATAGCCTTGTTTGGCAACCTGTCCACCGCAGAAAGAAATGACAACCTGCTCCGGGAAAATTTTCTGCCTGTCACTCATAGATAGAAAGAGACATGTTCACCCAAGCGTTCATTACGTATGGCATTTAACCAACTGACTGAATTATTTATGATTAAACTTAATACGTTTACAGCTAAGAGTTCATAGTTCATATGTTTCTCTGTTCATATCTATAGATTTCCTCTATCTGCTCGTATTTAAATCAGTTTACTCTTCGTTTTCATATATTTCTCTCTCTAACCACTTCGTTGATTTTTAAAAATCTCTATCAAAATTTATTGAGAAGAATGTGTGGCTATGGATAAATATTGGCACCGAAATCTGCGCGCGAGTTCAATTTCTTACTCAGTCTGTTTCGTCCAATCTAAACTTATTTATAAATGGAACTTTGTGTGTCCGTTACCTATAGACTCCGAAACGGCTGAACCGATTTTCTTGAAAATTTACACAGTTGTACTATAAGCGTCTGCGAGTGTTCTTAGCTAGGTTTTGTGTCGAGGTACAAAAATGATGGAGACAAAAATCTGAATGTAAATAACATATTAAATTTAATTATTATTAATGAATACTGAATCTTTTTTATCCGTTGGAGGTTGATTCATTTTCAGATTCATGTTGGTTTCTAAATCTAGAATAACGACCTGTGAATTACAAAACAAATAAATAGAAAATAGATGAAAACACTAACAGTTAAAAATTAAATTGGAATACTATGCACCAGGGAAAGCCAAACGGCGGCTAACAAGCCACTTGCGGCTCTTGGAAATATATTCTGAGCTTATTTTTAAAATCACAGTTAATATAAAAGATAAATAAAAAAATCATCATTATTTATCCATCACCCCCAATGGGGCATAGCACAGCAACTTTTTGTTGCTGTTTCTGTAACAAACTGTTTTTTACGAGGCAGGGTTGTTAGCCCTGCACCCAACCCCCAAACCTGGAGGACCTGTGGATCATTCTTGATCCTTACGCTTACAGCATCTGGTATTCCCAAATGGTCTCCCATTTACGCACTGATCAGGCTCGATGTTGCTTAACTTCGGTGATCGGACGGGAACCGGTGCATTCAAAACGATATAACCGCAGACTATAAAAATCATGCTTTTTAATTATTTACTCGGCAGGAATTTAAACTCAAGTTTAACGTTAATTTGCATGTAACAAAAACGTATGGATATTTACCACTAGAGCAAGATGCGACACAAGGTGAAGGTTTGAAGAGCACCAAAGCGTGCGAAAAGGCAGTGGCCGAAAATTGCCCAGTTCTCCGTAACCGTCGATCGCGCTGGCCTCGGTGACGACCACTGATCCACCCCTTTGTTGCATTGGGGTGGCACCGCCTCGGGACACTTTTCCCTGGGACCGGGCATCTTTCAGTATAATTTTTCTCAGATGCGTGTCAGTCTTCATACAGACATACAATAGAAGCGGACTTTGCCCGAGGACAGAGACGCAAATGAGAGATAATGATCCCCCCACCTAACTTGTCAGGTAAGTATCAAGCTTTATAATTATTTACTAATTATGAACTGAGTCTCCGTTGGATTAAAATTCAAGTTTAATGTTAATTTGTATGTGACAAAAAACGTATGTATAAATTTCGCTTTTGTCTTGTGGCTCTCAAACAGATAGACTTTATCGTATATGGCTCTTAAATTAAGCAATTTTCACTATTTCACAAAAACAAAAGAAGAGTGACAGGATATAGGAGGTGAAGACAATTCCACAGGTGAGAAGTGCGAGAAAAGAAGCTGATGGAGTAGAATTTGCATTTACAATGTACTGGTTTCACAGTAAAAGGGTGGGACATAGTTGCTAATCTTGTGGCTTGAGTAAATTTATATATAGGGGGCACCAGTGAGCTAAGTTCATCAGAGCAGAAGACATCTAAGATTTTGATATTCTTTAAATATGAATGAAAGTATCAAAATATTTATATATATATATATACATATTACTATAACTATTTAAATCTTTAATAAAAATAATTAAAAAAATTACAGGATACAAAAATACTTACTCCTCAGGCTATTATTATTAATATTCAAATATGACCAACATAATCATATCAATATAATCATATCGCCCCAAGCAAGGCAGTTTACTGCCACTGTTTTGCAGGGTGGGGGTTACATAGGGAAAAAAGTTATGAGAAAGAGTGACAGGATATAGGAGGTGTCAGGAAGTGGGTAAGAGAAGGATGAGAATACTGATGAGAATGAGGTGAAAGGAGAAAGGGGCATGAGAGAGAGGATGCAGGTTAGTGAGATAGGAGATGACGATTGACTTTACATTTAAATTCTTGGACATTGTAGCTGTCAGGGAAGCAAGTAAACAGAAGACAATTCCACAGGTGAGAAGTGCGAGAAAAGAAGCTGATAGAGTAGAAGTTGCTATGTGATATCCGTTCTTCAATAGAGCAATGAATGCTAAACAATATAATGAAAGAAGAAGGAAAAACTTAAAGCAACTGAAATATTGTTCTACAGAAAAATGCTGTGGACATCATGAATCGAGCTTGTAAACAATGATGAGGTCATGGAAAGAATAGAATTAAAAGGAAATTAATACTCAGAATCAGGAAATGACAACTGAATTTCTTGGTACGTTATGAGTAAAGAATGCTTGTAGAATCTGATACTCACAGGTAAGATAGAGGAAAAGAGAGAAAGAGGAAAGCAGCGGATAACATATTTGAAGGGCCTGAGCTGGTGAATGGCAGATAGGGGTTTGGGCCGGGTAACAGGAGAAAGCGAGCTAAGAGCTACCTGGGATAAGATGTGGAAGGCCATGATCGCCCACATCCTGAAGGAACATAGCATATAGAAGATTATACGACAAAACATTCCAGTACTCTTAATTGTTTTTAACGAAATTTTTTGCTTCTTGATATTGCGCTGAGCGTTCGCTATCGTTTACTATAACCGTTCGCTTTCGAGTCTCCGTGTCCCACTTTCTGTCTTCTGTCAAAAAACTTCCTGATATTTAAATTGATTTACACGTTTGATTTTATTTTCTCAAGTTTGTAATTTGTATCGTAGATTTGTACTGAACAAAACAAGTTCTAGATTTAAATGCTAAGCACTGACTCATTGATTTCGTTAGAAATAAACGAATTTACAAACCTTTGCTTAGCACACACGAGACTCACGAAATTCCACACCTCGATACAAAATGGTTTTTGGCTAATAGAAAACTAGAAAACATCTAAAAACAAAATAGAAATGCTAGAATCACATCCGGGGGTGAATTCCCAAATGACATTTGGATCCCCACAGCGTAATTAATTATTGTCTCTATATTTGTCTCTCACCTCATTTCTTTTCACCATTCACTCTGAGCAATTACTTCAAAGACACTCCTACCAAAGATAAAGCTTGTACATACATACATAGATACGCTCCTACCTACGTACACATAAACTAACTCTTACAAGGACTACAACGAACTCTTGATATCCTTAACTTCTTAATAATGTTTCTCATTGAACATTCACTTCTACCTGTTCATATTCTTTTCCATTAATAAATTTCTGTTTAAACATGAAACGGTATCCTTTTATTCTTCCACAAATCCAATCTCCAACTTTCTGATGATAAGGAATAATCCTAAGTTGTAGAGAGGTTATGTTTGACATAAGGCGGATATAATAAACATTAACTACCTCTATATTGTTTCAGATTAAATAAATCTACGTTCTGATATTAAGCTTATTCTTAGACTCAAAAGGATACCATTTATCATGTTGGGATTACAGTGGCAGTCTACCACAACCTAAACCTTCCATCGTTAGAATGCCAGTGAAATTACATACGAAAAACTGTCATAATGTATGTAAGCAAATGTTGCAACTATAAAACTGATATCGCAAAATCAGGGTATAATTTCTATGATTAATGCATCATATAAATTTAACTTCATAAGAGCTGTCTTCGTGAGAAATATTTTCAAGGATTTATTTAGAGGAGAGAGATTTTATTACTCACCTTAAAGACTGTTCATCATATTCGAAATAAATATTACAATCAGATAGTTACTGTTATTTATTGGCGGATTTTAGATACATAAAGATTGACACTGTTTGAAAGAAATATGGACTCTCAAGAGAGAAACAAGATATTGTCAAATTGAGTGATATGTTTTTTTTTATAGATTATCAACCTTTTGCAGGCCATTTAAAGCAACAAAATACTTTGTAGAAGATTTTAAAAATAATGATTTTATAATACAAGACAAGCGTTGAGTGACGGGTAAGCAAGGAGAAGGAGAAGACAGAGGCTGAGAGACTTATAAGGGAGGCGGAAGACAGAGGTTGAGAGACTTATAAGGGAGGCGGAAGACAGAGGCTGAGAGACTTATATGGAGTATGGAAGACAGAGGCTTTAGAGGACTTATAAGGGAGGCGGAAGACAGAGGCTGAGAGACTTATAAGGAGGCGGAAGACAGAGGCTGAGAGACTTATATGGAGGCGGAAGACAGAGGTCAGAGAGACTTATAAGGAGGCGGAAGACAGAGGCTGAGAGACTTATAAGGAGTGGGGTGAAGACAGAGGCTGAGAGACTTATAAGGAGGCGGAAGACAGAGGCTGAGAGACTTATAAGGGAGGCGGAAGACAGAGGCTGAGAGACTTATAAGGGAGGCGGAAGATGAGGCTGAGAGACTTATAAGGGAGGCGGGAAGACAGAGGCTGAGAGAGACTTATAAGGGAGGCGGAAGACAGAGGCTGAGAGACTTATAAGGGGAGGCGGAAGACAGAGGCTGGAGAGACTATAAGGGGAGGAAGACAGAGGCTGAGACTTATAAGGAGGCGGAAGACAGAGGCTGAGAGACTTATAAGGGAGGAAGACAGAGGCTGAGACTTATAAGGAGGCGGAAGACAGAGGCTGAGAGACTTATAAGGAGGCGGAAGACAGAGGCTGAGAGACTTATAAGGGAGGCGGAAGACAGAGGCTGAGAGACTTAGTAAGGGATAAGAAGACAGAGGCTGAGAGACTTATAAGTGGAGGCGGAAGACAGAGGCTGAGGAGACTTATAAGGTGGAGGCGAAGACAGAGGCTGAGAGACTTATAAGGAGGCGGAAGACAGAGGTTGAGAGACTTATAAGGGAGGGCGGAAGACAGAGGCTGAGAGACTTATAAGGGAGGCGGAAGACAGAGGCTGAGAGACTTATAAGGGAGGCGGAAGACAGAGGCTGAGAGACTTATAAGGAGGCGGAAGACAGAGGCTGAGACTTATAAGGGAGGCGGGAAGACAGAGGCTGAGAGACTTATAAGGGAGGCGTGAAGACAGAGGCTGAGAGAGACTTATAAGGGAGTGGGTGGAAGACAGAGGCTGGAGAGACTTATAAGGAGGTATGGAAGACAGAGGCTGAGAGACTTATAAGGAGGCGGAAGACAGAGGCTGAGAGACTTATAAGGAGTAAGTGAAGACAGAGGCTGAGAGACTGAGGCAAGGGAGGCGGAAGACAGAGGCTGAGAGACTTATAAGGGAGGCGGAAGACAGAGGCTGAGAGACTATAAAGGGGAGGCGGAAGACAGAGGCTGGAGAGATCATAAGGGAGGCGGAAGACAGAGGCTGAGACTTATAAGTGGGAGGCAGGAAGACAGAGGCTGAGAGACTTATAAGGGAGGCGGGAAGACAGAGGCTGAGAGATCACGAGGCATGAGGCGGAAGACAGAGGCTGAGAGACTTATAAGGGAGGCGGAAGACAGAGGTTGAGAGATCACTTATAAGGGAGGCGGAAGACAGAGGCTGAGAGATCATAAGGAGTAAGAAGACAGAGGCTGAGAGACTTATAAGGGAGGCGGAAGACAGAGGCTGAGACTTATAAGGGAGGCGGAAGACAGGAGGCTGAGAGACTTATAAGGGAGGCGGAAGACAGAGTTGGAGAGACTTATAAGGAGGCGGAAGACAGAGGCTGAGACTTATAAGGGAGGCGGAAGACAGAGGCTGAGACTTATAAGGGAGGCGGAAGACAGAGGCCGAGAGACTTATAAGGGAGGCGGAAGACAGAGGCTGAGAGACTTATAAGGGAGGCGGAAGACAGAGGCTGAGAGACTTATAAGGGAGGCGGAAGACAGAGGCTGGGAGAGACTTATTGCGACGAAGATTAGTAAGAGGTCGTGGGTCGTGCAGTGGGGAACAGAAAAACGTCTTGAGACAGGTAGGGTGACAGACCGAGAGATGCACAGTGGGCCCCATATAGAGGCCCTGAGAAGGACAGAAAGAGGATAAAAGATGGCTTGCGAGCCGAAGCAGGTATGAGCAACGATTAATAGATATAAACAGAAAAAAAACGAATCATATAAGTAAACGCAAATAGATCGACAGTTAGATGCAAACAAACTCAGAACTATTTGCATTTCATGATTTATGAAGCCTATGTAATGTGGCAGTTCGAGATGTATGGACGAAAATAGATGAGCGCATAAATGTTTACTTAAAATGAAAGGAGAAATTACGCGGTTTAAGCCTTGCAGAAAAGGCCAAATAAGTTAACACTAGTTTTATGATCTTCGTGTGTGTCCACATCAAAATAATCACAAGTGTTGCAGAATAGGAAAATATATTGGCAAACCTAATGGAACAAAGAACATCAGAAGCAATTCAAAATTCTGATAATCAAAGCGTAACTGGAGGTGGTGAGTGAGCTTTGTTGTAGGGACATCTTTTGCTTGGGCCCGCGAAATTGGCAAACGGGTCGTGTCTTCCATAGCATTGTTTAAGTTCGCGCCATGGTAAATCGCAATGTAAAGAATGAATTTGCAATAGACAGAAAGGTGTTGGGGAATCTCCATCTTCGATATGTCTTGCCCGTTTAAGACGTGGGCGATCATGACTCTTCACAACTGTCTATCATTATTAACTTTTTATCATGTTTCTCTTTTCGCTGTCCCTCGTAGCACCGAATCTGTCATCCATTTAAATGGGCTTGTGAGATGGGGTACTCACTGCTTTTCTCTACTCATCTCGCTTTAGTATATATTCACGTGTGATATTTTTAATCCCTGTTTCCTCGTTGAGTCATGAAATTTCAAATCTATCTTTCTGATTCTAGGGATAAGCTTTTTCTCTTCAATTTCCTTACAACTTCCGCACTATTCTCATGTCCAGTCCGTTGTATTCTTATCCTTCAGTAGATCCATAAAAATGCTGGTCTTTTAGATAATTACCTTAGCATAATGAGGTTTTAACTCAATAGGAACCCCTTACGTAATTTCAAACTATACGAAATAAATATTACTATCTTAAGGGTGCTGAAAATTTCTCAACCCGCTGGACTCCCAAATCTGATCAAAAGGACATATCTAATAATTTTTTTAGAGAATGATTAGGTTTAGTGGTTGGGAGAGGATATATTCATCATTCCATTCACATATATAATTAGATTTAAGCCCAAGAAAAGCAGTAAACCCATTACAATAGTGCAAAAAATTGATAATATATATATATTATTAGTCTCTAGAGCTAGAGACTAATAATATAGAACCCCAACAATTCACGTAGTTTGCACAGGGAAGGTTTGCAGGGCCCGATATATAAAGCCTCCTGCACTTACGGTTCCGACATTTGGGAGCATCTTTTAAAGAATAGACTGTGTGCAGCGAATTTTAGTGCAGATTGGTTCACTATTGTGTCCCGCTCTGACTCTTTCTTCCATCTTAAGGTGCTAGAGGCAATATATATCGGGTCCCGCAAACCTTCCCAGTAGATCCATAAAAATGCTGGTCTTTTAGATAATTACCTTAGCATAATGAGGTTCTAACTCAATAGGAACCCCTTACGTAATTTCAAACTATACGAAATAAATATTACTATCTTAAGGGTGCTGAAAATTTCTCAACCCACTGGACTCCCAAATTTGATCAAAAGGACATATTTAATAATTTTTTAGAGAATGATTAGGTTTAGTGGTTGGGACAGGATATATTCGTCATTCCATTCACATATATAATTAATTAAAGTTAAGCCCAAGAAAGGCAGTAAACCCATTGATAAACAAGATTTTTCTGGGTGTGGAATGACTAAAAACAATAATTAATAGGAATTGAGAATAGAGGAAAAGTGTAATCGACTCTTCTACTCTAATAGTTTCTTTTCTCGCACTTCCCGCCTGTAAAACTCCCTTCCAGGACCTATACGTGATATACTTGCTGACGATACATACATACATACATAAAATGTTAAGAAAAACACGCAGCAAAAGCTTTCATAACTGGTAGTAAAGTTTAATAACTAGTATTAAAAAAAATAGGCCGACGCTGCCACGCTATTGTCTCCCCTCATGACAAGATTCATAAGAAAAATACTGGATTTTAAATTTAAATACATATAGGCTAGGGTTAAATAGGGACTTAGATATTTTGAATTTTTATAAATATTTCAATTTTCATTTTTTAGATACACTTAAAAATTTTCTCTTTAAAACAACATTTAAAAGTATTATTACAGTTAAGTTTACGTTTAAAAGTATTAAAAAAACTATTGCTTTCTACATCACGTGATATAAACATCTCGCGACAGACGCCTCTCACGACGAACGCTTCTAGTTTAAATTCTAAAAGCATTTGTTTCTGATGAAAGGCCGAGGCCGGTCTGAAATATCAAATATATATATATAATAATATAAATAAATAAATACTGTAAAAAAAAAAATAAATTTTTAAACTTACAACTTTTTAGTAGTTTTTCCTATACATATTAAGACAGTATACGTGGATCATCATTATGCTATATATATATATATATATATATATATATATATATATATAAGTACGAGAAGCCGTGAACGTTTTATTTAAAGTGTAAATCTATTGTTGCTATTATTATTATTACTTGCTTTTTGTATGATATATTAAGTGACTATAATAATATTTGTTTCTTTACACGTGTTTCGAGTCTAAGGTTAACTCTTCAGGCGAATAAACTTGTGACATGACATGTCGAGATCCACTTGTTTTTCTGATAGCCAAAGTATCATATATATATATATATATATATATATATATATATATATATAAGTGGTGAGCGTTTATATATATATATATATATATATAAATTTATATTAAACGGTAAAATTCACCTTCCTCTACCGAGTGCGCATAGCTCAGAGGTAGAATCACCGAATGATATCAATTCGGTCGGGTTTCAATCCTTGCTAGAAGCAATCGGATGTCTAATCGTACTGATGAGGTGTGATAGAGCAAAATAGATCTGTCTGCGGATGACTATATATATATATATATATACACACACACACACACACACACACACACACACAACGTTCTTTATTATAATAGAGAGGATAATGTATATTCTTTTCAAACTTCATATTGAAAATAAATTACTTCTTACGAATAACATAAAATCAGAGCGATTTATTTTTTATCTGCATACAGACACACATATGTCTGTTTCTCTGTCTCTCGTATTTAACTTTTAAGCTTAAACATATAGGAAAAAAGCTTATTATGATGGAATAAGTACGGTAATTAAGTTATGCATACTGGCCAGTACATTTTTAACCGAATGGATTGTAGCTGGTAAAGAGGCTGACGTCACGAGGACGTGATCAGTCAGGTGAGGGTGGGTCAAGATGATTTCTAGATCCTCGTTACTGGGAAGAAAACGCGTTAGAGCAAGAGGTGAGTGGCTTGTCTGATCGCGTCAATCGACTATTTAGAACAAGGCAATGTCCCAAATTGATGCTGATTAGATTTGTCATGTTGTGCAATCGGGAGTGGCACGACCGTTGAGTTTAGCCGCCTTGGAAAGGTCACTGTCAAGCGATCTGAAGAGGATGAAAAACTGACATAATTAGGCGCGTGACCAGCAGTGTGCATGTTCAACTCACCAGACAGTAGGTCATGATCACGTGAATGAGCCGTGAAGAAAGGCTTTTTCGTTTATTGTTCCAGGTCAGTGTTTCTCGACCGCTTAAGCAACGTCACACCTTGGGGCAAGTAAGAATATCACTGTACACTTATCAAAATGTTTAAAGTGAATAGATTTAAATGTTATGAAATAAAACGATAGATTGAAAAAATACACACACACTCACACACACACACACACACACAAATATGAAGTTACTTTCAATGTTTTTATTTAACAATTTGTGCAGCTTATTTAGCGTGAAACTTGTTCCAGTTGTTGTTTTTTTTACTTTTTTCGTGATTTTGTGGTGATACCGAGCAAAAGCGATGGACCGGAAGTTTGCGCTTTCACGACCAAAAAGCAAATGACCAAAATTCGTCGGTGCGCATCCGGATTCGCGCAGATGTTCCGGTTGAAAACTAAAAATTAATTAAATATTAAATTTCCAGTTCGCGAGCCTACGCGAATTTGATTTATCATCCAATGAGAAGCCCAGAACCAAATACAAGTGTGAAATCCCAAATGACATGCTGTGATCCAAAAAGATATAAAAAGCGGACACAGAAAGCATCGCCAGCAGACCGACTCGAGGAGAAGAGAGTAATTAGTATCTCCCTTGACCGAAGTCAAGTGGCTTACTATGTTCGCCTCCCTTACCTCTTTCCTTCTTCCCTGCCTCAAAAACTACTTACTGACTTAAGGAGCGAATACATCAAAGACATTCCTTACTTACACGCTCCAAAATTCCTAAGCATTAACTCTCTTTCAGCATTCTATTGCCATGAATATTTTAACCTCCGTTGGACCTATACTTCATGTATTACTTCAATTGTAAAAACATTAATTGATATGTGTATATATAAAATGTTATTTTCTACTCAAATTGCCTTTCTTGATTTGTAATCATTTTATGTCTTATAATGGGAAATCTACAACAAAGCCAAATTCCGTTAACCTGCAACAGTATACAACTACCCTTCACTAGAACGGACTCTCCACTACTAACAGAAAAGAATAGATAAGCAACACACTATAATTTCTTCAATGTTTGGTCGAATATGCAATAAGCAGACCCTACTTTCTTCTCAATGAATATTAAAACAAGGTATTTAAAATAACATAACCAAAAGACAAAAAGGTTTGAATAATAGTTTTATACTTATTCAGATACTAACGTTGTAGACAAATGTATGTCGTGACAATATGCTGCGACACACTTAAGAAGATCGTGCGGCACACTATTGTGCCGTGACACACTATTGTACCGTGGCACGCTATTTTGCCGCAGTACAGCGGTGGAGAATCACTGGTCCAGATAATGCCTTGTCATTACTTGATGGGTTTACTACCATACGAACTATTGTCGCGAAAAGTTTTCTAACAAAATGCACGATAGAAATAAAAAAAAAAAAAAAACTGATTTTACGTGTCGGTCTACACTTGATATAGGATATATATCAGTTAATCCGATACGCTCCTGATGAGCGAGCGGTGTAATTCCCAGAGGGCCTGTCTACGAAATTCTGGTGTCGGGATGCTGAAGATAACCACATCATCAACTAAGTGACAAACCTTCTTGCATTTATAAATAAATACGTGAGTGCAAACGCACTGTTTTAAGTTAGCATGGATGGGTGTGTTCGTGAGTATATGTAAGTGTACGCACAGACACTTTTGTATGCACAAATGTAAAAGTATGAACATATGTGAATGTGGATACAAGTAAGTATATTGTGCTAATATGTTGGTTGGTTGTTTTGTTTTTATAGCAAGTCAACCTCGGCGGGTCATTTATTACCAACTAATTTTATTTATTTATTTATTGCTGGTAATACCTTTTTCTTTCAACAATTTCTTGGTATTTAAGTTTTGGGTCTAGTAAGAGAAGGGGCGGATGAATACCTTTCCCAAGGGTACCAGTGCTTAAGTGAATGCAGGGTATTCAACTTAAGGTATTCAACTGGAATTCGAACTCGGCTCACCGATTTCTCTTTCTGAGCCGATATCCACTGCACCACAACGCACACCCGTCACTCAACGCTTACAGCACCTGGTATGCCCAAGCGGTCACCCATCTAAGTACTGCCCAGGATCGACGTTGCTTAACTTCGGTGATCGAGCAAGACCCGGTGTATTCAACGTGATATGGCCGTAAGCCGTGCTAATATGTAAAGTTATATGTATATACGTATTCATGTGCTTCTGAGAGAGCGTGTAATGAGTTTATGGTCATTATCTAAGGACGACGAACTCTTTTCAACAAGTCTAGTGATCCCCAACTTAGATAAGGCTCAAGTCTCTGTTCAAGATCATGTTACTTGTTATTCATTTCGTTTTAAATAAATGTTTGTTCCGGGAAAATATTTATACCAAACGGAACGAATATCGTGTAGTCTGATGAAATGAGCCAATTTAGCTGATAGTCAGTCAGTTAAGTGCCATACGTGATACACGCTTGGGCAATCATATCTCGAAAGAGGCATGACTGACTGGGCAGAAGATTATCCTGCAGTAGGTTGCCATCACTTTCTGCGGTAGACTGGTTGACGACCAAGGCTATAGAACCCAATCTGTCCTGCTATTTAACCCATAACTGGAAGGAAGAGACGGATTAATACCTTTCCCAAGGGTATTTGCGCGTAAGTGAATACAATGGATTCAACTGGAATTCGAACTCGGCTCCCCGGTTTCTCGTTCCGAGCCGATATCTACTGTACCACAACGCACATAAATATCATAGTACCCTGGATAACATCTACGGAGGTCTTTATATAGATATAACACTTAATATTTTATATTAAGTATATTTTATTGGATTATCCTCGACATTCACTGACTTGATAACATTATCTAAAATATATATATATATTAGAAGAATTTGGAACATATATTATGAGGAGAGTTTAATACGTGAAAATAACAATCCCTATATACTCTTTATGCCCACTTTATATACACAGAATACAGGAGTAAAGAAACTTACCTAAGACATTCACATACGCGCAAGTACCCTTGGGGAAGGTACGAATCCATTAATTTTCCCTTCAGCTATGGGTTAAATAGCAGGACAGATCTACCGTAGAAAGTAATGGTAACCTACTGCGGGAAAATCTTCTGCCCAGTCAGTCATGTCTCTTTCGAAAGGTCATGTCTATTTCGAGACATGATTGCCCAAGCTTGTATCATGCATGACGCTAACTGACTGACCTAAGACACAGACATATACACGCAAACTCACTCATGAATACATGATTTGTACATTATATTAGATACTTTCTAAGTATTTTTAATAGCCAAAGAAATAACTTTCTTTCGAATTGCAATTTACTCATTGTCATCTGGCTTCACGCTGTGGAATTTTTAAAATGGGCGTTTGTTTTTTTTATGCTTCCGGATGCTCTCTCATGATTTTCAACAGTACTTATTATTATTATTATTATTTAAAAGTAAAATGTGTGTAGCAAAAATATTTTCTCTCTACTTTTCCGAAAAAGAGCTTAAATATTGAAGACATTTCTTGACTTGTTTTCACCCTATTTCGTTCGATGCCATTCGACACTCCCTCGTCGTTTGGCACACATAATTGCCAGCTCATCTAATATTTCCCAATTTCGTATTTTTTTTTTTACGTTCCCATGTTTACGTGACAATTGAAGATTCGTTCATTCTGCTGTATCCGAATTTGGCACTGAACTGTCGCCGCTCGCTTTACCGGGTTGAAATCAATCAGTCTTTTTCGAAACGCGAAACGCACTAGGAACACGAAAAGTAATATAAAAAATAACAAAATGGCTGGAATCCCAATTTAGTATTAGCCTATTTGAAGTCCCGTCGTGAGTTGAAAGCGTACAAGGCAGAAAACGCACGAATGAGGCAAGAACAAATAATTATTAATTTCTAACTCTACCGCAGCTCAACAGGTAACACGTTGAACTATGGCGCCATATAAGCGTTCATCGGATTCAAACTTGGCACAAGGCTGCATTATTAATTCATTTGAACAGTCAAAGATATGAACCACTACATGTAGGCGTCAGAAGCAAGGATGCAAAAGAAAAAATATCTACGTTGTGTTTTAAAAGAGGACGACATTCGAAGGCGCATCGGAATGACAGAGGACGACATTCGAAGGCGCATCGGAATGACAGAGGACGACATTCGAAGGCGCATCGGAATGACAGAGGACGACATTCAAAGGCGCATCGGAATGACAGAGGACGACATCCGAAGGCGCATCGGAATGACAGAGGACGACATTCGAAGGCGCATCGAATGACAGAGGACGATATTCGAAGGCGCATCGGAATGACAGAGGACGACATTCGAAGGCGCATCGGAATGACAGAGGACGACATTCGAAGGCGCATCGGAATGACAGAGGACGACATTCGAAGGCGCATCGGAATGACAGAGGACGACATTCGAAGGCGCATCGGAATGACAGAGGACGACATCGAAGGCGCATCGGAATGACAGAGGACGACATTCGAAGGCGCATCGAATGACAGAGGACGACATTCGAAGGCGCATCGGAATGACAGAGGACGACATTCGAAGGCGCATCGGAATGACAGAGGACGACATTCGAAGGCGCATCGGAATGACAGAGGACGACATTCGAAGGCGCATCGGAATGACAGAGGACGACATTCGAAGGCGCATCGGAATGACAGAGGACGACATTCGAAGGCGCATCGGAATGACAGAGGACGACATTCGAAGGCGCATCGGAATGACAGAGGACGACATTCGAAGGCGCATCGGAATGACAGAGGACGACATTCGAAGGCGCATCGGAATGACAGAGGACGACATTCGAAGGCGCATCGGAATGACAGAGGACGACATTCGAAGGCGCATCGGAATGACAGAGGACGACATTCGAAGGCGCATCGGAATGACAGAGGACGACATTCGAAGGCGCATCGGAATGACAGAGGACGACATTCGAAGGCGCATCGGAATGACAGAGGACGACATTCGAAGGCGCATCGGAATGACAGAGGACGACATTCGAAGGCGCATCGGAATGACAGAGACGACATTCGAAGGCGCATCGGAATGACAGAGGACGACATTCGAAGGCGCATCGGAATGACAGAGGACGACATTCGAAGGCGCATCGGAATGACAGAGGACGACATTCGAAGGCGCATCGGAATGACAGAGGACGACATTCGAAGGCGCATCGGAATGACAGAGGACGACATTCGAAGGCGCATCGGAATGACAGAGGACGACATTCGAAGGCGCATCGGAATGACAGAGGACGACATTCGAAGGCGCATCGGAATGACAGAGGACGACATTCGAAGGCGCATCGGAATGACAGAGGACGACATTCGAAGGCGCATCGGAATGACAGAGGACGACATTCGAAGGCGCATCGGAATGACAGAGGACGACATCTGAAGGCGCATCGGAATGACAGAGGACGACATTCGAAGGCGCATCGGAATGACAGAGGACGACATTCGAAGGCGCATCGGAATGACAGAGGACGACATTCGAAGGCGCATCGGAATGACAGAGGACGACATTCGAAGGCGCATCGGAATGACAGAGGACGACATTCGAAGGCGCATCGGAATGACAGAGGACGACATTCGAAGGCGCAATGGAATGACAGAGGACGACATTCGAAGGCGCATCGGAATGACAGAGGACGACATTCGAAGGCGCACTGGAATAACAGATGATGCCTTCCAAAACTAAATAAAGTACAGGAAAATGTTATTTCAAACAAAGTATGATGAACAATTATTTAATTCCCCCTATATATCATGAAATGGACACATGAAGAATAGAACTGAGGTATGATAAATGTGGTTCTACGATGTTGTCAAATCGCTAAGAAAAATAATGAGTGAAGAGGGCGTAAAGAAACTAACACTCACAGGGCCTATGAAAAGCAAGAGGGGCAGATTGGGAGCAGCGAATATGCTAGCGAAAGAGATTGGTTGAAGGGATAGCTCAACGAAATAGCTTATTAAGTATTACAACGAACAGAAATACAATATTTACATTATTCGGAATATTACTTTAATCTTTGTTGCCATATTCATAACGTTTGTTTGTGCTGTTGTACGCTCCGGCATTCTTCAGGTTAATGTAATTTTAAACTGAACACTAGTGTAGTTTGTTCTATTTTTATGAGCTAAGTACGAAAACTGAAGAGATTAAAAGATCAGAAGCTGAGATCGGACAATCTAAATGCAATGTCAGTTGTTATCAGGGAGACAGAGAAAGATGAATAATGTCGCATTTATGTTTTTTTAAGAAGACGAAAGCTAGATCCACAATCGTTACGTGCGAAAGACGGAACAGATGTCACAGAACTTACGGTTATATCAAGCAATAACAACAGAAATAGTGAAGCAAAGACAGAGTTTAGATAAAATTCAACAATTCTCTCCATTATAATAAAGAACTTTATATATATATATATATATATATATATATAATTTCACGCTAGGAATGAGAATGATATAACCCAGTGATTGTAATAAGGGATTCGGTTTAAAATTGCTAGCACCTGAAGAACGCAAGGGGTTATAATATAAATAGTGTAAATATAAAATTTATATTACAAATAATATTTTCGTGGAAAAATAGTGCGTTCAGAAAATGTAATGACATAAAGCAATCTAGTGGATGTAATTCATTATTTAGCCTGCGAAACGGACGAAACAAAAAACAAAAAAAACCGGAAAAATAACCAAGAAAATTTATTCCGTGCGAGATCGAACCCAACAGATAATCCGTTCTCTGTCAGTCATGTGACTAGTTATTTCTGAATGGTTAATCCAAATCCATTCAGCGGGTCTGAACTCGACCACATGCCGGAGGTAAAAAAATACTCTAACTCAAGGCGGGGGTAATGAACTCGAACTTCCTTCAATCTTCTTGAAAACCGATGATAAAGATGCGTAAATATATTCACATTATAATGCAAAGCATTTTTTGCAGTTCGTCTATATTTTATTACTAATTATATTCGTTTGATTCAATGCTGCTTTTACTCTGAAATTCGGGACCGATACGTTTTTCGCTATTACATCTTTTTTTTTTATTACTAACCCAATTATATATATATATATATATTTAATCATCTCACCCCAAGCAAGGCATTCCACTGCCACTATTGCGCATGGGGCTACATAGGGGAAGGTAAAGAGAAGGAGTGGTTAGACAGGGAATGTCAGGAGGAAGGTGACAGATGAGTAAGGATAGCGAGGATGAGGGTTGGGCAGATGGGAAGAGTGTTTGATAGAATGGGAGCTGGTTAGTGTGTTAGGAGGTGTCTATTGACCTTACATTTGAACTCCTGGAGATTGTAGCCGTCGGGGAAGCAATCGTTTGAAAGAGAATTCCACAATCGGGAAGTGCGAGGAAAGAAACTGTTGGAGTAGAAGTTACGGCTGCATTTTATCGGTTTCACTGTAAAAGGGTGGGATCTAGTTGCTAATCTAGTATCTCGTTCAAATTCGTATTTAGGGGGCACCAGTGATCTAAGTTCATCGGAGCAGAAGTGCCCCCTAAATACGAATTTGAACGAGATACTAGATTAGCATTATTAAATTATTATATTATTAAACCCTACTATAGCTTCTTTTTATTCGAACTCTGTTTATTATCTTTAATTAAAAAAAAAAAAGAGACTTAATGAGGAGCGAACTCACTACTAAGCAGAGATAAACCACCTGATTTGCTTCATTAACCATTTCCATATGTCGAGGTGTTGTTCACTCGGAACGTTCCGATTTCTCAACCCTCTCTGCGGTATGAGATAAGGAATCGTGTTCAGAACGAAGCAAGTCTAACAGAGCTCAACTCGTAACCCGATTTGCTGGGAATCGCCAGCTTTGTCTTCAATTTGTGCGTCGATATTGAGTACCATGCAATGCTGAGTTTAGGGAATATATCGAAATTGTTTATGAGATGAATGGCGAGCAGGACGTTGTCGTTCTGAAACGTATTAGTTATTTTTGTAGTTGCGAAGAAATATTGTCGATTCGTTTCTGGGGTTGGTGTTGTGTTGGAGTTCCAGGTCGTCACTTGAGGTGGGGGTGTAAATGAGAGCACAGTTTTAGGATCTGTCACAGGAGACTGCTTTTGACATTTGTGACAAGTGGCAAGCAACGGCTGTCATTTTTATTTTATGGATTTCAATCAAGCAACGTTCACTAGGGGGCGATCATCATAAATAAATAAAGTATGGCGTGCTCTGATAGTTTCGAAGATATATAAATGAACAGTAGTTCTCTTCGAAGTTCCAGTTTTTGACGGGTTTCCGTTTTCCGACCGAATAAATCAGGGGATATCGGTAAAGAAAAAACGCCAAAGAATTTCAGTGAATAATGTCATTTTGTAAATTACTTTAGTTTGTAGAAAAGTCATCATCATTTCGAACAACTGATGTTATTTGTGCATTGCAGTGAAGATTGGCTTGGAACGAAAAATCGGAGAGCCGAGTTCGAATTCCTGTTGAATTCGTTGCATTCACTTACACGCAAATACCACTGGGAAAAGTATTAATCCATCTCTTCTCCATCCAGCTAATGGTTAAATAAGACAGATTGGGTTCTATAACCTTGGTTGGCAACCAGTCTACCGCGCAAAGTAATGGAAACCTACTGCGGGAAAATTTTCTGCCCTACCAGTGATGTCTCTTTTCGAGACATGATCACTCAAGCGTGTATTACGTATGACACTTAACTGGCTGACTGATAGCTTGCTTTAAACATTACTTGCTTAAATACACGAAACACATTTTTTCTGAATATGGCCTGTAAAAATATGATTGCGTTTAAAAGGTCATTTATAAGTTAGTTTGTCTAATACGGCAGATAAAAAAAGAAGCGGCATTTTTTTTGCACAACGCAAGTTTTTGGGAGTTTTTCTTGAAGAATGAAATCAGTAATAGTTGCTTCTTTTCCAAAACAGTAAACAAAACATTGCTTTACAATGTTTTAGTTTCAACTTATTTTCATTGAAATAGTATCTTGGCGACGGCTTTATAGATTAATTAATTTTTTTTACGCGTTATCAACTTATCGCGATTTATTTAAAGTCGAAACATTTTGTATTGTAAAAATATTACTGACTGAATATATTTTATGTTGCTGCTTTTGTTGGGATCGTAGCGTTTTGCTTACATTTCATATCGATTGAAATTGAATAAAACACGAACATATGTATTTGTCTGTAATTCTGAAATGAGGTAACATTTACACTGTTCGTGTTGTCGAATACCAACAGTGTAAATAATCATCTTTACATGCTAGTAAAATCATCCTTACTATAATGTTTAAAGGACATATGTCCCATGTAGATAAGAGGCGTTATTTAGTTCCAGTAACTTGACACAAAGAGTTGTGAGTTCAATACCTGGCTACAGCAGTGGTGAACAAATAATTCGAGTGTTGAGTTAAAAGGAAGATAGTTACATGGTATCCGGAAGTGGCATCGCACATAGAAATCGAATTATGATCAAAATAAAGGGTTTGATTCAAAATTCCTAGCACCAGAAGAAGGCCGGAGTGTGCAACGGTCAAAATATCGTAAACATGACAATATAGATGAAGACAACTGTACGAACAGTATAAACAATGTACAAACATTTGCGCTTTATATGACGAGATTTTTTTTTTAATCATATCACCCCAAGCAAGGCGGTGACTCCATTGATGCGCATGGGCCTACTTAAGAGTAAAATGATTGGAAAAAAGAAAGCCGGAAACCACATCCTAAACAGGGAACAAGGGATGAGCCTCTTCACCTGTTCAATAGACGTGGGTGGAGTGTGAACCGGGTGATAGTTTCGTCTATCTACTCCAATTGAGAACAAAAAAAAAAAAAAAGAAAAGAGTGAAAAGATTGGAAAAGAGAAAGCCGGAAACCACATCCTAAACAGGGAACAAGGATGAGCCTCTTCACCTGTTCAAAAGATGTGAGTGGAGTGTGAACCGGGCGATAGTTTAGTCTATCTATTCCAATTGAGAAAAAAAATTTAAGTATAACAACAGTTGGCCGAATTTTTGGCCATTTTGGGGTGTACAATACGCAAGGAAAGTAATTTTTGTAACTTTAAAAACAATTCTTTTCATTCCAAATAGTTTCCTGGCGACTGATCTTGACATTTTTGGCTGCATCCTTCACTGTTCGGTCGATCAAGTCAACGGACTTCAAGTGTACAATCAATAAACGAAGATCTTCCTCAGTCTTTTTAGAAAGTTATTTCTTAATAACAAACATTATGAACAGTTCAGGGTATTTTCAGAAACGCGTGTCACTTCAATACATTTCTTTCTCAGTTAAGACAACATCTAGAATAATTTAGAAATACATACTGGCTGTCGAATTCTCTTTTGCCAAACATGAAACCCTGTAGTGTGGGAATGAATCTGGTTTATGCATAGATTCTTAAGGTCAATGGACGCGATTTTCTACCTTTTAACGATCGTTCTTCAGAACAAAGGCGATCATGGCTCTCCACAATTTCTTATCATTTGTAGCTGTATTTTACTCGCCTAAATCATATTCCGCCATCTCTTTTACTCAAGCTCGCTATGCATATTTCCTCTATTTTCTTTGCTTTTAATTTGTCCTGTGAGTATTATATTTTCCAAGTCTTCTTTCTAGACTGAGCTCGAGAAATTTTAAGAGTCTCCTCCTGGTGTTAAGCCTAATTATTCTTTTTGTTTTCATTTTCTATAAAACTTCGATTCTCACATGTTCAGTCCATGGTATTCTCAGCATACTTTTGTAAAACCAAATTTCAATTTCTTCAATTATCTTCATCTTCGAAAAGATTGTCCAGCATTCACTGTGTTATGGTGAAACACCTATTTCTCAGATAATGGACTCTCCCTCCTATATTAACAAGAGTTAACAGGAAGTTCTTGGGTTGTTCTTAGGAGTTCTTAGAAGTTCTAGGGAGTTCTTTAGAGTTCTATTGGAGTTCAGTAGAACTACTAGGCAGTTAGCTGAATACTAAGGAGTCAGCTTACTGAGGAAGATTACCAAGTTCCTAACATTTTGGGTGCGTTAAGTCGATTAGCAACCGACATAGCAAGATTATAACCTTCAGTGCCAATACTACTCCAACACACTGCAATATAGAAAAACTGATGTTACATCGCACTTCAGGCCTGGAAGACCCACATTAAAAAGACCTTGTGTCACATCTCGCCTTAAGTAGGAAGGTGGGTAAATACCGTTACATCGCACTTCAGTACCCTTGTTTTTGTTTGTAAATGAATGTTTCTATTTCTTAATTTGCTTCTATCTTAGAATACCTATTTTGTTATCCCCAATGCGCCTTCAGGTTTCCCTGTCTCACTTTCGTTCTAGTTAAACACACCTAGAGATTTAAAACGTTGTACATGTTTAAGTTTGCTATAATTCCACTAGTTATCAACGGCCTGACAACACTCTCCATAAAGTTTGTCATTTTAGCTTGTTGAAGGTCGACCAGATAGTGGTTAATGATGAAGTCATGATGGAAATAGAATACCACTGACTTTTATATCAATCTTCATGCTTAATAATCGTCTAAAAGAATAACATCTTTAGTAGAATTGGAAAGAACACATCACGTACACTGTTTTACATCAATACAATCAGAAAGCC
Organism: Ascarosepion bandense; assembly: GCA_037127315.1. Lineage (NCBI taxonomy): Eukaryota > Metazoa > Mollusca > Cephalopoda > Sepiida > Sepiidae > Ascarosepion > Ascarosepion bandense. The sequence goes on from JBBBDQ010000201.1 coordinate 4,848,953, forward strand.
TTCTAGCAAACATTAAAAACGGAAGAATGAAATTAAATCACGTTACGTGACAGACCAGCTCAGAATATTATTGCACTTTGATATCGAATGGCACAATGTGACACTATATCGTATTCACGCTTCATAATCTAATTCTCATGTTTTCATTTTTATTGCCTACTCTTCACCTATCGATATAATGTGCGCATTATGTACATACATATACGTTCTATTTTTTTTACAGCTTATCGACACTTTGTACGTTATTTAAAGCCAGAAAATAGTTTAAGATTATATCTGTGGGGAAGGAAGATAATAATGTTTGAGTGATACAAATCTAAATAATAAACCCATTGTCACTTTTGTAACTCGGACTTTCCGTCAGCAAGGACAAAATCTTTCGGACACCGTTTGTTTGTTTGTTTACCTTTACCTCTCGTCTCGCTGTGATGTCTTTCTTGTGACTGTTTTTTATTCTATTTTATTTGTTTTCCCTTCTCCTGCATTATTGTGCTTTCTAACATAGATTATACTTCCTTTTGTTTTAATTTCCTGTCCTTTATCACGCCCAACCATTTTTTATCCACTCTCGGCAACATAAGGCCACGTGAGCGAGATTGGCGGGATCTTCAGATTCTGCCTGTTGGTCCCCCTATCCACACGCACATGTCGTCTCTCCGCCGTTTCATATAACTTGGTATGTTATTTCATTCTTCTTAGCTCTTCCATCTCCTTTGTATCGTAAACGCATTATTGTGGCACAATGAATAGTTGTTGCCTCTTTATCTGTGTTGCTCGTTCTTCTAGCCCCAAAATAGATATTTCAGAAAAGAAATAAGGACCCTTTTGTCCAGAATTTGCTCGGCCGCATAGTCATACCTTTACCATGTCCATTGTTGTAATTGCCTATTTCTTGATAAAAACGCTGAGCTGCTTCTTCCAAATTTGTTGCCTTGTTAAAATTAAAAACGCTTTTACTGCTATATTAGGCCTCCTCATGGCTGCGGATAGGAGTGGTTAGCCTTTCCTTTTCTTTGTTCTCGCTTGCTCCCTCCCCTGTTTCTAGCCTTTCCTTTTTTTTTCTCTATTTCTGTCTCCTTCGTCGCAGCGGACTCATCTTTGTTTTGTTCATTTTTTTCCCAGATTTTTTACGTAATTCGAGGAATAAAATCTTTCGTTTTTCAATGAAATTCCTGTGTTCTTGCGAATTAGAGCTTAAACTGGTTGTCTGAAGCAGCATGCTTTTCGGTATTTTGTCCAGGGCAGCACCTCCATAGCTTTGGGGAAAAGGTAGATTTGAGCAATATCTAAACCACTATGCTTTACTTTTAAGGCAATGATTAGAGCCTGCCTTTACAATTGGTGCGTTAGCGAAATACTTGTCATTTATCTATTCCGGGTTATTTTAAAATATTTTGAGATTGTGTTACATATCCGAGATGGATACAATAGACAGAAAGTGCACTACGCTATTATTCAGCACAATATCCGGTGCTAAACGGACATGCACAGTACGATAGCAGGTAAGACGGAATTTACAATACAGATAGGAGGGGGTTGAGATCGCAATAGCCGCCGAAGTAATCAGTCCGAATATTACCCCAATGAGACTTGAATATTAAATCTCGAATGGTCAGTCAGTTAAGTGCCATACGTGATACACGCTTGGGCGATCATGTCTCGAAAGAGACATGACTGACTGGGCAGAAGATTATCCCGCAGTAGGTTGCCATTGCTTTCTGCGGTAGACTGGTTGCCGACCAAGGCTATAGAACCCAATCTATCCTGCTATTTAACCCATAACTGGAAGGAAGAGACGGATTAATACCTTTCCCAAGGGTATTTGCGCGTAAGTGAATACAATGGATTCAACTGGAATTCGAACTCGGCTACCCGGTTTCTCGTTCCGAGCCGATATCCACTGTACCACAACGCGCATCCCCTCGAATGGTACTATTCTTTAATTAAATAGACCATTTCAGACCATTCCATAATTAAGAATGCTGTAGAAGTGTTAACCGCTCTACAACAGGTTGTAATTTTTTAAAGATTATAATACATTAGTGGTAGAAGTCTTACTAGTTATTGAATCGTTGGGCGAAGAGGAGCTGTATTTGCACGTAAGTGAATATAACGAACTTAGGAATTTAAACTTTGATTTTCATTGAACAATTTCAAGACATTACACACTACACCGCACTCACAGTCAAGCTTACAACATTAAACCTCGATATTACCAAGAGGTCACACAAGGTGTTGTAATGGATATTGGTACTGAATGGAAAATCGATAGAGCCGAGTTCGAATCCCAATTTAATTCGTTGCATTCACTTACGCGCAAGTATCTTTAGGGAAGGTATCAATCCATCATTTATTCTTCCAACTATGGATTAAATAGTAAGACAGATTAAGTTTTGTAGCATTGATTAGCAACCAGTCTACCGTATAATGAAATGGCAACATACAGCGAGAAAATCTTCTGCCTAATCAGTCATGTTTCTTACGCGACATGATCGTCCAAGCATGTATCATTTATGGCCCTTATATATAAATTAAAATAGGATTAATTCAATGATGTTGGATGATCATTTCGATATGAAAATCCCCACGGGGCATAACACATCACCTCAGCAACAGAAAAATCCTTTCAGAAACTGGAGAAAAATCAGTCTAAATTTTTCTCCAATTTCTGAAAGGATTTTTCTGTTGCTGAGGTGATGTGTTATGCCCCGTGGGGATTTTCATATCGAAATGATCATCCAACATCATTAAATTAATCCTATTTTAATTTATATTTGCTCTGTAATATTTTATTACATGGAGCTCTCTTCCTGTATCATTTTTTAATATTAAAATAAAATTTTTAATATTAATTAGGATCGGGTTTTTTGAATTTACCTTCCTGCTTTTTCCGCTTGGATTAAAGTATCTGAATATATATATATATATATATATATATATATATATATATAATCGGTGAAATAATGAGTTGAGAGGGAACGCAAAATAGTGAGTAATAATTACGTTAGGGTTTTTCAGCCACGGTTATGTCGAAAACTTTATTTCTCTCGAAAGTGGACCTGTGCGAACAAGAATTTTATTTTTAGCACAAACATTAATACAGGGTTATCTGCCTTCATCAATCCGTCGGTAGAGACAGACATTCATCCTTTTCAACCATCAACTCGGCACCAGTCAAGCAATTCCGTTAGCTTTTATTTATAATTTAATCGTCAAAAGCTATCAATGGTGTTTGAGGCAGAGAAGCGATTTAATTGTTATTATATTTATGATGACCAACTGAGATTCCGACAAATGGGGACATTGAACAACACGGTCGTTTAATTCACTTCTATGATTATCGACACGAAATTATGCACGGAAGTCTTCCGCTCTTTAGTTGTTGCTTTGTTTCATGCCTGACATTAAATATTTCACTGCACAGCAGTATTTGAAATTCTTCTGCTGAAACACTATTTTCGTTATTCAAACTATTTTTCTCATCTTCGTTGACATTTTTACGACGTTTCGGCCGTTGTACTCTCCGGCCTTCTTCATAAGCTAGGAATTTCGAACCGATCCCTTCACTACGGTTACTGGGTTTGGTTCGCAATTCCTAGCGCCTGAAGAAGGCCGGAGCGTAGAACGACAGAAGCGACGTAAAATGGCAATGAAGATAGGAACAATAGTCCGAATAATCTAAATAACTCATCTCAGGAATATAATAAAAATCTTCTGTTGCTGCTGCTGATAATAATAATCCTCTCTTCTTGACTTCTATAATAAAATTATAATTAATTGGAGTAGATGGACTAAACTATCGCCCGGTTCACACTCCACCCACATCTATTGAACAGGTGAAGAGGCTCATCCCTTGTTTCCTGTTTAGGATGCGGTTTCCGGTTTTCTCTTTTCCAATCTTCTCACTCTTATGAAGCCCCCTGCACATCAGTGGCATTACCGCCTTGCTTGGGGTGATATGATTAAAAAAAAAAAAACCGTTGTGTGCGTATATATTATTCGTCATAGACATTCAAACCTGTTTCGTTTTATCACAGCTCATTAGTGTGCTTCTGACCGGGATCGAAACTCGACCGATTTGGTCGCTACCCCTCAGCCATATGCGTATGGAATGAAAGAAAAGTTTAGAGTGTTGTATATAAGCGGTGTCTATACGCGCCAGTCACCGAAAGAACTCAATTCAATGATAAATAGGAATCCATAAATTGCGGAAGTGGTAACAGTTGTCTTTTAAATTTTCCTCTCTAGAGAGCTCAATCGTAATGAGATCCATAATACATAATAAAGAATTTTGTACCTTTATATATATATATATATATATATATATATATATGGTAGCTTTATATAAGCTCTATAATATTCATTATATTGAGCACTGTTCATAATGAAATAAATGCCATGGCACTCTATATATATATATATATATATATATATATATATATATAGATATTAGTGCCATGGCATTCAGTAATGGATTAGAGCACTCTGGCTATTGGGCGGGTATAATGACAATATACACGCTAAAAAGTTTGCCTTCTTCTACCGAACGCCCATAGCCCATAGGCAGAATTGCTTCACTGACGCCAATTCGGTCGGGTTTCAATCCTGGGTTAAAAGCAATCTGAGTCTAACCATACTGTCTGCGGACGAATATATATATATATATATATATATATATGTAAAAAAAATATTTTACAAATTTTGTCTGCAGATTCCTCAGACCAAACTAATGACAAAAGTTCATATAAATGTATATCCGCAAATTCTTCGTTTAGAATTTTTTAAAAAGTCTACAATACATGGCGATGTGTTGCCATGCACATTGTTACATTTGTAATTTACGTACATCTGTCTTCTACATCTAATGTCTGTTGTAGTGACTTAACTGAGGAGTGTTACATTTAATCATAGTGAGATATTCGTATCGTAAGCAGGCATTTATGTTTTTTACACATGGGTATTAGACTGCACGGCTGAATCAGACTTCGCTTCAAGATCGAAGGTGGCCAAAATAAGACAACCTTCTACCGTAAGTTTTCTTTAAAACTTAAAAACTAAAAAACAAAGGATTTGTTGTCATATTTTTATTCGTCTTTTTGTGTGAGAAACCAGCCCCCAAATTTTGAATGAATAATTTTGATACACTATATATATATATATATATATATATATATTCAAATCCGTAAACGGAGACCGATTTCTGCGGTTTGAAGCGATGGGTAGTAAAGACTAAACCATCGAAATAATTCATAGTTTATAACTGCTTTACATAATGTGTTGAATCTTCCTTATATATATATATATATATATATTTATTGAAGGAACTGGGAAATAAATTCCGACAGTGATAAAAAAATAAATATTTGAGAAACAACACATTAGGATTTATTTCGGGGTAGCCAACATTATAATGTTTCGGTTGTTATAACTATCATCAGGGATTATATTTTTAGTAGTGTGAAATAATTACAGCAATATTAAAAAAAACAGATACAACTAAACAAAAAATACACAAAACTATCAGCCAACTATTTAAATATCAACCTGCTATAAATAGTTCGTGACTGACGTCATAGTTTTTTTGAAATTCTTTCTAACGGCCTTAAAAATTTTAACTAAATTTATTCACAGGCCGTAACAGCAAAACTTCAAACTACTAAAAATATAAGCCGTGATGATGATTATAAACATTATCATGTTGGCTAACCCAGAATAAATCCATATTTTGTTGTTTTTCAGAAATTTTTTTTTTTTATTTCACACACACACACACACACAATTTTTTTAATCATATCACCCCGAGCAAGGCAGTAACGCCACTGATGTGCAGGGGGCTACGGAAGAGTGAAAAGATTGGAAAAGAGAAAGCCGGAAACCACATCCTGAACGGGGAACAAGGGATGAGCCTCTACACCTGTACAATAGACGTGGGTGGAGTGTGAACCGGGCGATAGTTTAGTCTATCTACTCCAATTGAAAAAAAAATTACTAAATAAATAAAAAAATAAACAAAAGTTAAAAGTCCAGTAGAAAAAAATTTCTTTGAAAAAAAAAAAAAAAAAAAAAAAAAAAAAAAAAAAAAAAACGCACTCGATCAAATAACTATGAAACTTAAAATTAGTCACAACAAAAAATTAAAATAAAATAAAATCAAAGCAAAATCCTTACTTACTAGTAAAGTTGTTCCTAACCCCCGCAAAAGACACGTGCTCAACAGAAGAATTATTTTATCTTTTTAGGTACTACGTGAATGTATATGGGGTGGGTATGGGAGTCAACTAGACAATAGCCGAGCAAAGACGAACAAGGAATTTAAGAGGAATTTTAAATCAAAATTATCCTCCAGTAAAAAATATTTCTTTGAAAAAAAATACAAAAAAAAAAAAAACGCACTCGATCAAATAACTATGAAACTTAAAATTAGCCACAAGAAAAAATTAAAATAAAACAAAATCAAAGAAAAATCATTACTTACTATTAAAGTTGTTCCCACCCCACCCACCAAGAAAAAAAAACAGGTCTGATCTTTCGGCTTACATAAGCCATTATCAAAGAATGAACATTAACATATAGTGAACATCGAAACCAGTATTAATGAAAAAATGCTGCCAAAATACACACACTATATAGAGATAGGTAGAGAGATAGATAGGTAGAGAGATAGATAGGTAGAGAGATAGATAGGTAGAGAGATAGGGATAGAGAGATAGATAGGGAGAGAGATAGATAGGGAGAGAGATAGATAGGGAGAGAGATAGATAGGGAGAGAGATAGATAGAGAGAGAGATAGATAGGGAGAGAGATAGATATAGAGAGAGATAGATATAATATCTTACTGTCTAAAATATGTTTCACCTTGAAATAATCTTCAAATGGTTGATAAGCCCTTAACTCAATCACTACAATTTTGGTTTATTCAAGTTGAGAATCCACCGTTATATTTCTTATACACCATCATGATCTCGTCTTACGTTTTTTATTTTACATACAACAAGTTACTCAGTCTTCCTTTATATTGAGTGGCTCTTATGTGAACATTTAGTAAAATGAATTTATCCAATTAAATTGTAATGAGCAATGAGTTAAATATATTTTAACATTCTCGTACTCTTCTTGTTTGAGGTTTTAATAGGTGTAACAAAACCTACAATAAAGAAATATTCATAACCCGCAAAGAGACATTTAGCAATCACTAAGCCAGGTTAAATTTTACCTTTGTCCATTTATTTTGAAGCACTGTTTGGTAGTCTCTAGAAACCATACCAATGGATGATCTAAGGTTGCTGAGAGGAATCGGATTGATGAAACTTTTCAGAAGCCGTTGGTAGTTGCGTTAAAACGAAGTCACAATCATTGCGAGTGAAGATCTGAATTTAATGGCATTGTTCACCAATAAAATCACGCCAGATTGTGTTCATCAGAGAGTCTACAGAATCAGCCAGTTAGATGATACACGATAGGGCGATCATGTCTTGAAAGAGACACGACTGACTGGGCAGTTATAAAACAGTGGGTGTTGAAAGAAAAGAAATGCGTGATTGCATAGATTGCTTAGCCGTTTCCGCAGAGATCCAAACCCGAAAACGGTCAAATGGCTATTATAATAAGATCAAATAAGAGTAAAACACAAAGTCTTTCTGATGTTCCAACATTTCGCTATGATATATAATACTATTTTGCTCCTGGGAAATGGCTTCTGAAGAGAACTTGGATTCGAATACTTGCCGCTGTTTCAAAATGCTAACCATTGTGCTATCCCCTAAAGTGCCGTGATGGCTCTGTTGACGCCACTGCAGCAATTGTCAGAATCGTTAATATGATAGTAAACCGTGTTTTTAGATGGAGTTGTCGGTCAACGACCGATAAAGCCAGGTCTAAGTAGGCTTGATTTCCCGCTATCTGCCATACCGGGTGGATCTTGATGCAATCAGATGCATCTCGGGAAATAAAGCAAAAGCACACTGGATTTTTTTTCTTGTTACTTGATCATTTCCGGTGGGATTGGTACTCGCTGATAACGGCTAACCAAAACAGGCATAAAATTAAAAAAAAATACTGATACAAATATACTAACAAAATGGAGCAAAAATTAGCAAAAAGAGAAATAAAAGAAGAGTGTTGTGATCTCGGAAAGAAAAACTATAAGAAAACAAAGATAAATAATTTTTTTTCTATTGTGTTTTCCTCCTTCCACTGATTATGCACCATTATCAGCTTTAGGCATGAAAGCTAAGTATTGTCAGTAGAAGAAGGTTACAAAGGAATAACCAAATAGAAATCAAACAAATAATTATAAGTAAAGTATAAATGCCTATTATCTCATACATAATCTCTAATTTTTGTCTTTCTGTAACAGCAATCAACAAAATTATATCAAACTAGCAGTATAGCCCGGCGTTGCTCGGGTCTAATGAAAGTTTTAAAACTAATCCATGGTCCTAGAGCTCAGACTCTTTGAACGTTGACACGAAAAACTAATAGTTGGAAGTTAAAGCTAAACCGTAGACTGAAAGAAAAAATGAATGGATCTAAGTCAAATTCTGATTTCCTGGTATCGATATCAAATAAGTTTTTTTCGTCGTAAACTGAATTTTGAAGGCTAAATAAGTCCTCTGAGTAAATGGTATCATGGCTGAGAATAAGAACTACAATTATACCTACTTAGAACCAAACCCGAAACAAAAACTAAAATTTAATTAAAAAAAAAATACAGACATACAGGCAGATAAACAGACACACACAAACATCTTCATTTCTTATTTCTTTGTCTATGAGTGTATCAAATTTGATTAAAATCGGACCACTCCTTTTATAACCCTATTTTTTTCGATTATAGATTTTCGATATTTATCGCGACACAAAACCTAGCTAAGATCACTCGCAGACGCTTACAGTACAACTGTGTAAATATTCAAGAAAATCGGTTCAGCCGTTTCGGAGTCTATAGGCAACGGACACACACACACACACACACACACACAGTTCCATTTATAAATAAGTTTAGATAGGACGGTAAGGTAGCATCATTGCTACGATAACACAGATTCTATTCGTAATGGTTATTAAAAAAAAAAATAAAAAAAAAGTTTAGCAGTTAAAGATATTGCGTTGCGTAGCTTCCCAGGTTTCTGGTGAACTGTAGGCAATTACTTAGTAGGGAGCAAAACGCTGCATCAATAACTATTGTCCTCATTTAATTTTCAGGAGAGAATATAGCAGGAATACTTTTTCGAGGGAGAAACAAAGAGTTTAAAAGTAGATATGAAGAGGTTGGTTAGCTGCTGATATTTTAGACGTGCGCAACATATCGCCCTGTTAAAGTCACAGAAACCAAATGAAATCTAAGAGAGTTAGGTTCAGAAGAGCATCAGCTCTTGATTTATTTACTATGGCAACCTTAATCATCGTTTGCGGCACACGTCACCGTTAGGTATTCGCGCCAAATGGGTTCAAACCATTACCACTCAGTTAGGGACATCCAATTTCTGAACCGCACGCTAATGTCAGGAAGTGCATTCACAAAAACTATCATTTTTCGACTTTTGTCTTGACTATGCATTAACAGCATTGTCTACTTTTTTTCTTTTTTTTTTTTTTTACAGGTTATCAACCGTCCATGGGTCATGTAAAGCCGAAATATATTTTGGATTGTATAAAATATCAGTAAGAAAGTTGAAAAGTGACATTAAAAATATGGCGTTGTGGAATAAATTCTCAAGTGAATATTTAATCTTTATAATCTTAACTTCTACAAGTCTATGACAGGTCGATACTTAAAATTTGTATACTCATAAGATGTATAGTATGTGCGTTGTGATCCAGTCGATATCGGCTCGGAACGAGAAATCAGGGGAGCCGAGTTCGAATTCCGCTTACGCGCAAATACCCTTGGGAAAGGTATTAATCCGTCTCTTCTCTCCAGTTATAGGTTAAACAACAGGACAGGTTTTCTTGGCTAGCAACCAGTCTACCGCTGAAAATAATGGAAACCGACTGTGGGTTAATCTTCTGCCCAGTCAGTCATGTCTCTTTCGGGACATGATCACCCAAGCGTGTGTCACGTACGGCACTTAACTGACAGATCCTTATAATAATATGCAGTTTTGTTCCATCCTATTTCTATCGTTATAAAAATGTCATTCAGAACCTTCTGTCTAGAATAGCCAACTTCCTTTACGAAATTGTCCATAGCCGTTCTAATCTATCTATTTTTCTTCTTTCTTTTAAAGCACTAATGCTATACTGTCTGTCATCCAATATGGCAGCAAATCCTGGATTATCTCATTAGAGATGATGGAAAAGCTGGAAGCAACCAAAACGCGGAAGAGACTGGGCACATAGCAGAAGAATGCTGTACTCATTAAAATACACCACAATGTTTCTATTTTTCCTTCTTATGTGAGGGTTGTTTCTCTAGACAATTAACCATCCGTACGGTTACAACATATGATTGCTTCTAACCAGGATTGAAACCCGACCGAATTGACATCAGTCGGCGATTCAACCCCTGAGGTATGGACACTCGGCAGAGGAAGCGTGCTAAATACAATACAAATACACGCCAGTAGGAGAGAGTGTTCAAATTCATTACCGAATGAATGATACGCAAATGCATAAGTAGCTACTTTTTAAAAAAATTCTACCTCAATATTGCTCAATCGATAGCGAGATAGATATCTCAAACAGAATACATTATATATATGAGACAATATATTAGCAAATATGCATTTATCCGAAGCAGTCGAAACATCTAAGGCAATTAACTATCGAAAAAGTAAGATAGATATAAATATATGTACATATATTTATATCTCGAACATTGAGACAAAACCACGCACATATATATATATATATATATATATATATATATATATGCGCGTGTGTGCGTACGTGTGTGGCTTACTTCATTTACTTAGTATTATTCTTAGCTAATTAATTTATCCATAAACCATAATTTACTTCGCCTCATCCAACTGGTCAAGCTGTAGCGTCACCTCTTCCCCTCTTCCCACGCGCCCCCGACGCGCATAAACCTGCTTGTATGACCACAGCCTCGGACGAGGCCATATTAACCACTTCTTGCTGATCTTTATCTCTTCTCTCTGATCCACAATCCAACATGGCCACTCTTTTATCTGCATTCCTGTTGATTGCTCATAATTTGATTTTGTTGATCCCAGGACAATCGAGACGATAGGGCTTCGCTTAATAATAAACAAAACAGTTCTCCTTTCCCACCGTTACATAACAGCGAAGCCGTCTTCATCGGCTTTCCGCCCTCTTCTTTCTTCTGACTAATCATCTACAGGTTTTGTTATCCATTACAATCAGCAATAGTTCTATGGCTCCAGAACGCCTCCAACGAAACTACCATTCTCTCTAAATTCCAAGAACAGCACTAAAACACATCTACTTTCTATCACGCAGTGACACCGACTGCTATCTCCCTATATATACCGTGTGCATTTAGGGTGTGAGTGATTATGACTGTCAGTCAGTAAAGTGCCATACGTGATACACTCTAAAGTGACATGAATGACTGATAAAATTCTCCCGCAGTAGGTTGCCATTACTTTCTGCGGTAGACTGTTTGACAACCAAGACTATAGAATCCAATTTGTCCTTATATTTAACCCATAGCTAGAGGAAGAAGCGACGGATTAATACCTTTTCCCAAGGATATTTACACGTAAGTGAATGCAACGAATTTAACTGAAATTCGAACAGGAATTCTATTTTTATGCATATATTTCTATAAAAGTCTATTTTTATACTTTCCTAGTGTTTTGACCCAAGTTTGGGGGGTAAACTTTTGCCCATAGCTGGGACCCTAACAGGTGCTACCACTCCGAGACAAAGTGGATCTGGGAACAACAGCGATTAAGAGGAGGTTCCATGCTCCTCACAACCTCCAAATCAGAAACTTTGCAGCTGAATGCCCCGCTTTAAAAATCTGTTCGTGGTGAACTTTTTTCTCACCAATGTAATGCGGGTGGAATATTGATGTTTTGTCACAATGTGGGTGGCTTGGCGGGTGCTGACCATGAGGGTTCTAACTAGCAGCACTAGAATAGTGTTTCTCAACTGCTGTTCCCCAGAACCCCAGGGTTCCCCAATAAATCGAAAGGTGTTTTATGTAAAACAGTAATAAATAAGCTTTTTAAGATTTTCGAGTAAATTATTTAATTTTATATTCGTAACTTTACTATACAACTATGGAATATTTTTGGAAAATTCTGTTATAATAAAGGCTTCAACCTTTAATATTATTTGAAATTTATTAATAATCATAGGGAATGTATTTAGCGATGTTTGGATAGCGTCAGCATGAAACCGACTTCGCTGGTTAGTGAATAGGACCCGCTTGTGGCAGATTCGTCTATCACTGAGTGACTCATTCGGTTGGATAGGACCCGTATAGGGCAGATTTGTCTATCACTGAGTGGTCCACTCAAGTGGATAGGACCCGTATGGGGCAGATTCGTCTATCACCGAGTGACTCAATAGAGTGCATACATTATTTTTGCCACTTGAAATACGATACAAAAAGTCTAAAAGAAATATTGATAATGATATATCATAATTTTAATACAAGATTTCCTTGTAGCATTAAAAACAATTTCTGAAGGATTCACAAGAGTAATTTTGAGAAGAGACGCTTGAAACACTCTCGCTGCAAGGTAAATTGATGCTTAAGTTAGTAAGTATTACCAAGAAAAGTGTGTCTGTCTTGGGGGCATTTATACAACAAGAACGTCAGTTGTTTCAATCGAAAGAAGACAACGTAAGTACTAATTAATCACACTCGACTACATGGATGGCAGAACCAGAAGTGGGAGGGATGATAAAAAGAGGAACCATAGAAAAAAAAAAAAAAAACTAGAAAGAACAGGAGCTTATGTAACGGCACGAAGGCTTACGTCTTAAAGAACAATGACACACATAAAAAGAGGATGGTTTGAAAAGAGGGACTATTTTTAGACGAGTTCATTTTACTAGTAAAATCCCAGCTTACACAGGAATAAAATTTCAATGCACACCAAAAATTAATTCACATTGTCCGGATTGTTGTCCTTATCTTTATTGTCATATTCACGGCGTTTCGAATATTGTACGCTTTTTCAAGTGACTGGAATTTTGGACCAAACCCTTATTTCCATCACTGGGGAAGATTGTTCTCGTTCCATGAGTCATGCATTTCCGGATGTTTTAGTTATACTTTTCAGTAACTCAACTCTGTAAGTTGTTTTTTGTTCGCCATTACTGTCGCCAGATATTGAACCTACAACTCCTTGGGTCAAGTCAATGGATCTAACCATCGCTTTTGTCTACTGTGTCCTTGAGGACTTAATCTTAACCAATGTAAATAATGTGTATATATATATATATATATATATATATCTCGTCTCAGAAATGTAGACAAATTAACTCAATCAAGCTTCCATTTTTGGCGTTACGGTTTAACCAGTACACACACACATATTTATGTGTGCGTGTGTACATACGTTCACTAACGTTGGCATAAATTTGATTTATAATCATTTATTTTCTTTTCACGCTCATTATTTGCGTAACTGTGTACATATGCTCAAATGTTAACATTTGTATACAAATATGAGCCTAGTTGTTTGTCCGAATAAGACGTAAATTCCTCCCCAGAAGCAGTAATCACTGATTGGAGCCAGACATCTCGTTCCGCTCGAGCGGTTTGCAAGCCAAGGGTCTGCCACTTGTTGACATTTGACCGATTCAATCGGCCTTCGGCGTTTGCTCCAAAAGTGGACGCCATTGTGAAGAATTTACTCAAGTCATGCGTACAGTTCCAACCATTATTTACATACTGTGATCTATATATTTATTTATCTATCTTGCCCAGTCTTTTTATCTATCAAACATAAATCTTAACAGTGGGAAGTTATATTCACGCCGATATAAAGAAAGGAGTATTTCTTAAGAAACAAAAGGAAGGATTGCTGAACCGTACGTAATCTATATCCTGCTGTATTATAGTGAATGTTTGACAATTTTCTTACAGATCAAGAGAGGACATGAGTTATTACTGTAGAACTACGTTTTTGTTAATACTATGGATGAAACATATGAAAAGGAGGAAGATTCTAGTTTTATGGGAATAAAAAGGACACATATACGTTCAATAAGAAAGAATGAATTCCATTTTTAATGAGATAAGAGGGCTTAGAAAATTCGACTTTCACATGATATTATGGGACAGATGGAAACAAAGTAACAACCGAACAAATGAATGACAGAATCAGGAATTTCTTCTGCCATTTTCCACCCAATACAAGGCCCAAGGATCAGTCAAGCTAGATTTACTCAATGAGTGGTTTCTCAGGAATCAAAACAGAAAAGTTTCTCTTTGGTTGATCGGATAATAAAAAGGATAGGAAGTTGTGGAGAGTAATGATTCCTAACGTTCTGAAGGAACACGACACCGAGGAAACGAATATTTACGGCAGGGATGGAATATGGGAGTGAAGAGGAACTTTTAGGTAAATTGAGAGTTAAAATTTCTTCGACAAATAATGAGAAATAAAAAAAAACGGGAAGCTGTAGAGAGTCATAATCGCCCATTTCCTGAAGACAGCACATGAAAGAAAATAACATTAAATAAACATTCGTGATTGTTTATGAATATATGTATGTATATTTATGATTTATGAAGCGCGTGATACTTATCACGTGGTGCAGTGGATATCGACTCGGAAAGACAAATCGAGGAGCCGAGTTCGAATTCCAGTTGAATTCTTTACATTCACTTACGCACAAATACCCTTGGGAAAGGTATTAATCCGTCTCTTCCCTCCAGTTATGGGGCAAATAATAGGACAAATTAGGTTCTAACCAGTCTACCGCAGAAAGCAATGGCAACCTACTGCGGGATAATTTTCTGCCTAGTCAGTCATGTCTCTTTTGAGACATGATCGCCCAAAGCGTATATCACGAATGGCACTTAACTGACTGACTGCTACTTATCAGATGTGTATGATAAGTAGCAGTCAGTCAGTTAAGTGATGTATAATGTATAGTGGCTCGATACGTGGCATTAGCGAGCCGAGTTCGAATCCTGGTCGATTTCGTCACATTCACTTTTGAGAAAATATAATTGGGAACAGTATGAATCCATCTCTTATCCTCCCAGCTATGAAAGCTCTTTAGTCTTGAGTGAAAACCAACGCAGGAGACGAACAACTGAGTTCCAAACCATCGTAGATATTGCGGAACCAAGGACGGTTAATATAGTTCATGATGATTATAATCTCGACCACGGTCGAACTGGGTCGATATATTATTGTTATTAATGTTACAAGATACTGATGTTAAAGATTTAAAGAAGATTTAACTTATGGTGCCAGTTTAAGCCGAGGCACTTTTTTTTCAATTGGAGTAGATAGATCTATCTATCGCCCGGTTCACACTCCACCCACGTCTATTGAACAGGTTAAGAGACTCATCCCTTGTTCCCTGTTTAGGATGTGGTTTCCGGCTTTTCTCTTCTCATCTTCTCACTTTAGTTTCTTTTTTTTTTCAATTGAAGTAGATAGATTTATCTATCGCCCGGTTCACACTCCACCCACGTCTATTGAACAGGTTAAGAGACTCATCCCTTGTTTCCTGTTTAGGATGTGGTTTCCGGCTTTCTCTTTTCCAATCTTCTCACTATTACGTAGCCCCTGCACATCAATGTCGTTACTGCCTTGCTCGGGGTGATATGATTATATATATATATATATATATATATATATATACTGTAATTTTAAATAGTAAAAATTTAACTGAAATATGTTCAAAATTTTCCAAGTGTTTATCTGATTAGATGAACTCTCAGCAGAACGGTCAGACTAAATGCAACAAATGAAAGCAACATTTCACTCCAACAAGAGATATTAAATCTTGGAAAACATGATATATTAACACCGACTATACGAAGTTCTGACAGAAAACCACAAAAATATCGCAATAAATAAGGACTCAGTCGACTACAGGATTTAATGGTTAACGAGATTAGCTTGGTGACAATATCTGTACATCAATCTCCTTTAACGACGTTCTAACATGACATTGGTATTCATAGTTGGTACAAGAATGATGTCGAAAAAAATCTTTACCTAGAGTTCTTATAAACAGTACTAAAGATAAACCTTAACAAAACAGAGGGTATGATCGGGAATTGAAATATGAGTAGAGATGGTAGATACGGCAAAGCTAACCTTAAAATTTAAAATGTGAATTTAATAATAAATATACGAGAGTCATTCAAAAATAAGGTGAATTTTTCTAATACAGATAGAAGCTTAGTTTTTTTCATTATTTTTATTTTTCAACGTAGTCTCCCAGCAGTGCCACACCCTTTTCCCATCTGTGCACACGCTTCCGTATTCCCACAGCGTAAAAATCTTTGGACTGATGTCTCAGCCAATCGCTCACAGCACTTTTGACTTCATCGTCACTTTCAAAATTCTTTAAACAATTTAACCCACTTGTAGACATTTTTTTGGTTGAAACATGTGGCACTATACACAGTTGACACATCTATGAATTTCAACTGGTTTGCACCCTTCAGCAACCAAAAATTGATAACTGACCTCTGTTCAATCCTGGAGCATGCTTCTTAGTTGGCCACCTTTGTTAATCCCCGAAACTCTGAAAGTTTTTTCAATCTGAAAAAACAAATCCCTTTGAAAAAAAGTAAGGAAACAAAAAAGTAAGCTTCTATCTTTATTAGAAGTCCTTATACCGAAACATTCACATTATTGAATGGCCCTCGTATGATTTTAACCTATATAGATATTGCACTATTTTCTATATCTTTGTTGTTTATTTCATAGTGCTTTGACCCCAGTTTGAGGATTAACTATTTGCCCATAGCTGGGACCCTAACAGGTGCTACCACTCCGGGTCAGGGTGGATCTGGGAACAACAGCAATTTAGAGGTAGTTCCATGCTTATCACAACCTCCCAATTAGAAGCCTTGCTGCCGTATGCAGTTTATCGTCATGGCCAGGACCCGAGAAATAGATATTTATGAAATTCAGCTAAGACAATTGAGAGACGAGAATAAAAGTAAAGATGTTGCTACATATATGATGTCCTGTAAGTGTAGCTTGTTGATTATCACTTGAAAATATGTGCGCTGTTAATTTTTTCCGTGTATTCTCATCGCCTAGGTAAATGCATTCAGTGATATTTGAAAATTCACATGCACTGTTGAGTGAAAGGGGTTCTTCTGTTAGGTATTTTTGCCCAAGAGCACAAGCATGATTTCGAAGGCAAGCGTTAATTAATTTCCAGCGCCTTCTTCAAACAGATATTCGAAGAAAAATATCTGTTTCAATTTGGTGCCAGCATATTCAGAAAAAAAATCAAACATGACGGCGCATCGCTTCAGACGCGGTCAGCCAGTGAATACAGTGGTAGTAAAAAATCAACAAGGCTCCAGTTTTCAAGTCGTAAAAGGTCAACATGAAAATATCGAAGCACAAATAAAAGAATTTATATATATATATATATATATATATAAATATATAAAATTGAGAAAAGCAACACCTATTTTACTGTCCCTGATTATATATAAAAGGGGGAAGGGAAAATAATAAAACTGGTTCTCACATCTCTATATAGTTTCTCTGATCATGGACAGTTAATTATATAACAAAATTCTGTATCTCTTACAAAATTATATGTATATACGGATCGTCAGGGCCTGGCCCTGACGATCTGTTGTGTGAAACCGCGGTTGGTTTTGGCTAATTTTTAGATTTAGTGTACTGTATTTTTTGCTCTACTTTCGTACTTCTGTATAGAGCACTTTACTGTTAAGGTCTTCGTCTTGTTTTTTTTTATCTTTCAAACAAGCTCTTGACGCATTGTTCTTGTGCTTGGTTTGTTTCTTTTTTTTTCTTCCCCTTTATTTAACCTACGAGGTAGTCCTCGTTGGGTTATTGACGATTTAAGTTACTGATAGGTTAGCATCAGTTTTTCGGACATTAGTCTATAATAATTAGTGCTGCTCTATTGTAATTACGTATATATATATATATATATATATATATATATATGAGAGAAAGAGAGAGGGAAGTGAAGAGTGCAGTAAATACATTGTTGTTTAAATTAAACAAAAATGAAAATTCATATCTCATTTTAGCAGGTATATTTACCAAAATTAAACAAAAATATCTTCAAATACTAAAAGAGTAAATTTACTTAACAAAATCACCATTGGCTTCGACCACAGTCTCCAGGCGAGTTGTCATTCGTGGTCGAGCCAGACGTGCCAGACCAATTGGTGGCATCCATATGTTGCAGGTTCGAACCCTGCCGAATGACACCTTTTCGTAAGAAAATTTATCCTAAATAATCAGGCCGGTAGAAATAAATATATATAGTGTTTAATTATAAACAGAATACCTACTTAAATACGAGTATCGCTCAAAAACAATTTTCAAACAAATAATTTAAAATTCTCGGTTGTTTAAAACTATTTCGCTAATCTTTAATATATATATATATATATATATATATATATATATATATATATAAAGGGTGTCCATAAACTCCGTGTGCAAATTATTTCTATCGCAAATACAAATAAAGTTAAAAATGTGTAACTTTATATTTGCGATATAAATAATTTGCACACGGAGTTTATGGACACCCTTTTATATATATATATATATATATATATATATATATATTTCAAGGTGAAGAGAATCAATAGTTTTAGAATTTCTAGTTCTCCGGCATTTACCTTTTAAAAAAAGTACTCAATACAACATATATCGTAGAGCATGGTATAATACTAATTAAATTTGTTTATATCTAAAATTAATTTAATTTACATTGTGACACGGAAATTTCTATGTTTCGAGATATGACCTCGTCATCCGGCAATGTTGTGAAAATGGTTTACATTTGTGCGTCGAAAACAATACGCTTGTTATTTAAAGAGTTAATATGGATGGGTGAAGACAGAAAAATATAAATTTATGTGTGTGTTTCATTTAACTAATCAGAATGAAGTTCATCTTTTAAATTTGAAAATATAGGTTATATGTTTGGGGAGTACAGGTTTTCTTCTTTCAATCTGAACGGGAAAGTATTAGTTTATTGAGCTCCAGTCTAGACTGCTCTTTTCCGGTGAGATGTATCCACTATTGTTAGAAGATAATTGATTTAACTTTCTGTATATCCCAGTCTTTTTTTTTTTCAACAAAAAGTAAGACAGAAAACATTTTATATTTTTGATCTGACTTAAAGGGACCTTTGAGTATGATTAGACGATTATGATTTCGGTTCAGAGTGCATTTTTTCTCAGTTTTCTTTTAATTTAAAAAAAAAATTAATATCTATTTAATTTATATCACGATACAAAAATGTATCGAATATATGTAAGTTAATCGATATTTATTTTATGAGGAATTTTTAACGACATTCTAAGGTGAACATTTTGCAATGTTTGCATATGACATTTATTTCATTAAATTTACTTAATAGATTTTTATTCCTATGAAATTTAATAATATATACTTTTTTCATATAAACACAAAGGGCATTGGTCGTTTAAATACTTACATATTCTAGCCTTTTATAATTTTTTCATTTTCTTGTAGGAGTTTTATTGGTTTCTTTTAGATCACGAAAATACTTCAGTAGGGATGTACTATTTTTGTACTTATTAAATGAAGACGTGTATTGATAAAATCTATTTTCAGCTAATTCCTAGTACTACCAATAAAAATCTTTATATTACTAGGGTTTTCCGTAGAAGAAATAGTACATTGATAAACAATAGATTCTGTAAGGTATCTGCTTTCCAAAGAACATTCTATAGAGTTTCTACAATTACATTTATTACTGTCTAAATCAGTGATTTCAGTTTTTGGATGATTTATATTTTCAATTAGGTTTAAATTTTTTTTTATTTAAAATATTATTTTGATTCTTTATAACTTTTTCCAGATTGTCCGTCCAACTATAAATTAATTTTAGTGTATTTTTATTGAAATTCTTGCTTAATGGCTTATTATTCGGAAAATGTTTCTTAATCAAAATTAGGCAAGAAATTCCTCACTTACTGCTAATCATTTGGTTAAAAGGAATTGGATACCAAATAATTTTTCTATTTCTTTTCTTTCTTCGAGGGGTAGATCTCTTTTTCATATTCAATATTTGGGCTTTTATATCCACAACTTTTTAAAGGCAGTATTAGAGAAATTACTGTGCTGATTATATACTTCTTCATTTGCGGTATTTCTACTAATTCTATATTCTATGTATGAGGCTACATGCTGAATAATGAATGGACGATTGTTAGATTTTGGTTGGATATATGAAGGATTTGTATTTGGTTTTTATATGGCTCGTATACATCATTTTCTAAATCTAGTCATATCGAGGAAAGCTATTTTTTTTAATATTTGTATTAATAGTCACTTTTAAATAAAGGTTTTTAAATTCTGTGGTGCAGTGGATATTTACTCGGAACGAGAAATTGGACTGCCGAGTTCGAATTACAGATGAGTTCTTTGACGTTAATGACACACAAATTCCCCTAAGAAAGGTGTTAATCAGTCTCTTTCCTCTAGTTATTAATTAAATAAGAAAACATTAAATTCTATAGTCTTGGCTGGAAACCAGTCTACCGATGAATTAATGGAAACATTCTGCGGGATAATCTTATGTCCAGTCAGTCATGTCTCTTTTTGAGACATGATCGCTTCAGTGTGTATCACGTAAGACACTTGACTGATATATTAACTTTCTAATTTTATCTATTTTAAAAGTCGTAGAATTCTTCATTACCATAAGGCCATCATCCCTGTATAATCCAATATCTTTTGCATTTAAATCTTTATGAGCCGTAAGATTATATAGCACAAATAAGCCAACCAGATTTGAAGATTCGGCAGAGCCTAAAGATCCCATTGTTATATCAAAATTTACATGATAATTATTTCTTGTCTTCTGTTCTTTTTTATGAATGAGAACAGATTTGTTTTTGCATTCATTCTGACTTTACTTTGCTGGATTTTTAAATTTCAACCTTAGTGTTGTTCAATATATTGTAAATAAATATCCACTATATTATAATAAAGACCGTTGATTATATGGGGTTTATATATGTTTTAAGGTAAGCTATATGCATGAGTTAATATGAGGGAGAGAGCTTATATAAAATAGACATTGACATCAACAACCAAAGAAGATAGTCTGTTTCATGCTTGAACTCAATCGTCAGGAGATATATATATCTATATATATATTTGTGAAATATAAGACAATGAATGTCTATTATGTTTTAACATGAGTCATTCTAAATGATTGCAAAACCAAAAAAATTGGACGATCACAATTAATTTCAAAATCTATGTTTAAAATGGCTCATGATTAAACATTCATTGTCTGTTATATTTAATAAAATATGTTTAAAAAATTATCTGCTGCCTCAATACATCATTATATATATATATAATATTTTCAAAGTTCATGTCTTTACAATTGGTGAAATATTTTGCCAACATATGATTATATATTAAAATTATGATTTGCTTATTTTAGATTATATTATATATTTCTATTAGAAAAATTCATATTAATTTATGAGATCTGAATACAGCTTCAGTGTTGTTCATTATATTGTAAATATATTTTTTAAATTATATAGTAATTAATTCTTAAAATGTTTCAATAAGTTGCCAGAAGAACCAAGCAAGATACTGTCATATGACGATGTGAGAAACCAAAAATAGAAATTGCTAAAATGTTAAAGAAATCTCAAAACAATCAATAACGGAAATGAAAAACTGGGAAAGCAAAGAATGAAAAATAAACTTTACGAATATCACAAAAAAATATTATTTGTAAAATATTCAAGGAATAGTATGTCAATAAATGAGCAAGAACAAACGAAAAAAACGATTTTCTAATTTATTTTATAAATGGAACTTTGTCTGTGTGTGTGTGTGTGTGTGTCCGTTACCTATAGACTCCAAAATGGCTGGACCGATTTTTTAAAGATTTACACAGTTGTACTACAAGCGTCTGCGAGTGTTCTTAGCTAGGTGTTGTGTCGAGGTACTCTCGATAAATATCGAATATTGATAGTCGAAAAAATCGGGTTATAGAAGTAGTGGTCTGATTTTAATCAAATTTGATTAACTCATAGACAAAGACATAAGAAATGATATTCAAAAGTTTCAAGGTTGCTGTTCTTACAATAGCGCAGAAAATCGATAATATATATACATTATATATATATATATATATATATATATATGGCTAGATATTTGTGTGTGTGTTTATCTGCCTGTATGTCCTTCATACAAATCCCCAATTTTTATCCAATTCTCACCAAACTTCAAAATTTGACTTACATCCATTCATTTTTCTTTCAGTCTACGGTTTCGCTTTAACTGGAAACAAATATTGCTTTTTAGTGTTTCGTTCCAAAGTCCAAAGTGTCTGAGCTCCAGGACCATGGATTAGTTTTAAATCTTTCATTACACCCGAGCAACGCTGCTTGTGTTAATATAAATATAAAGATAGAGAATATTAAAAACTTTAGCTAAAGGCATGAAACCAACCAAATTACCGCATTAACGTAAACGTTGCAAAACGAAGTAAGTATATTGCAGGGAGTAAGAACTGGCAATTGATTTCTAAACACTTTCTGCTCAGTAATATTTATTGTTACATTTATGTTCATCCTGTACAAAATGAAGGAGCCACTGGAGCTAAAGATTTACAGAGTGAAAGGTGCAATATAAGTAGAGAAAGAAACAAAGAATAAAAAAAAAATGAGAAGAAAGAAACACGCTCCTCCAAAAAAAAAAAAAAAAAAAAAAAAAAACGAAAATAAAAAAGGAACAATAATAATTCCGAAATGAAAAAAAGATGGCGCCGATGTTTCAAACAACGTGTACTTCCGTTATTGTTATGGATGGTTATAAAAACCGCACGGTGTTTATCCGTCTTAGACTTAACACGAAATGCGCAGGCTGTAACATTTCTTTGCATTTTCTACGTATTCTCTTTTGTTTTTTTTTGTTTTTGAAGAAATTGAAGTTACATTACGAGGGGTTCCTTTATGAAATTCCCATGAAACGAATGTCAAATTTTCCCCCTGTTTTATCCTTTGGGGCCCTCAACTGTTGTGCCTGATTTTTTATTATTTGTTGAGAATGAATTACTTGAAATCCGGAAAACAAATAATCTGCACATCATAGTTCCCAAGCTTAGCGATTTGATTTTGACAAAAAACGAACGTCATTCGCTTAAATATTATGTCATTTCAAAGGTGGTATTATGGCCACCCGTTAGTGTTGATAATACAACCACTATTCTCTAAGTTAAGACCAAAACTCTCCATGATTCAAATTTACGATTTCTTAAATACTTTCTGTTTATTGTATACAATAATATTAGATGTTGAAAAATGTCTAAATTCTAAGTGAAATTATCTCAACGCTTCGTAAGACTAGAGCAGATCCACCTGATCAGATTAGTTTGGCTTTTTACTTTTCCCAAGACATTAACTCGGTTTGCCGATTTCATTATCAACGACGATATGCCTAACACTACCGGTACATTCATTTTACTGTTAATTGTTGCCGAGTTCACCCTTTACATGGATATTCTTTTTAGTTTAACAAAGTTTGATACTAGAATATTTAGCATGGCTCTCGGTGATAATCGAACTCACTCCGTCAGTGATTTCGTTTGCCAAAATATCTTGTCAACATCTCAGTCAGACATCCATCTACGGATACAGACTTCCTGCCGGTATCTGGCAGAAATTTTGTGATTATCAACCGATGCTATGTACCCCACTCACTTAATTTACACCGACTGACATGAGTGTGGCTGAAACAATAAATAAATAAAATAAATTTAATATATATATATGTAAATTATAAAATAATCAGTATATAAGATAAAATGAAATAAATGTGATTATCGGCTAATGCTGCGTGATACTCTCTTAATTCATACCGACTGACCTGAGTGGGGCTGAAGCAAGAAAGTAATAAAGAAATAAATAGAAACAGGAAATGAAACAAAATACTTTTTTAGTATATTATTTTACAATATATTTCAGAATTATACTAATTCTACTTGTGTGCATATAATTTAATCCTCAGCAAGACACAGCTAATAAGACACAAGGGGTTACTAAGTTTTATCGAGCATGTGAAAAAAAAAAAAGAGGAAAATGCAATTAAGGAGCGAGAGAATAACAAGGAAACAAGGATTAAGACAGGATAATGACTGAAATTACATTAACATTTTTGAAGATCAATGTTGAATGGGAAATTCGAAGCCGGAAAAAATCCACAAGTAAGAAGTGCAAGAGAAGAAACTGTTAGCATAAGACTTACGGCTCAATTTACATAGTTCAGCTGTAAAATAATGAGACATTGCTGCTTATCTCTAACTGCGCTAGGATTCACAAAGTCTAAGTACCATAAAGAAAAGTTCATCAGAAAAATTACCATGAAATAATTTATAGAACAATTTATAGAACAATCCGAAACAGGGAACAAGGGATGAGCCACTCCACCCACTTCTATTGAACAGGTGTAGAGGCTCATCCCTTGTTCCCTGTTTAGAACGTGGTTTCCGGCTTTCTCTTTTCTAATCTATTCACTTTCACGTAGCCCCCTGCACACCAGTGGCCTTACCGCCTTGCTTGGAGTGATGTGATTAAAAAAAAAAAAGAAGGTACCTTACGGCTGTGACTGTATAGCGGGAGCACTAGAATAGATGCAGCAGTCATATTCAATGTAGGAATGAATGGTAAACTTTTTATACATATATATATATATAGCAACAAGGTATTACTGGTTTACTGTGGAACTAATTAGATGAAACGGTCACTTGCATTCTAACAGTGTTTTCTCTCACTTCCCAGCCGTGGAACATTCTTCAGATTTTTTACTTCCCTCACACCTACAATCAGCAAAAAAAAAAAAAAAAAAAATATGTCTGAACCCTGTTCCTTTATTGCCCTTTAGTCTCTTCACTGACGTCTCCCCTTTCTCTTTTACTCCCTGAGACCCACATCACCCTAGTGTTATTTTACCCTTATACATATATATATATATATATATATATATATATATATGTATGTCACCAGGGTGGACGTTATGTAAGTATTTGATAGAGAGACAGATTCAACTTAGCGTCTGCATTTTGCGGTCTAGCTCGACGGGAGTTGCACTCAGATGTAGATCAAAATTTTAGAACGCTAACGACACCTTGAAATTTTTCAGAAAACCAAAATTAGGGGTAGAAAAATATGTATTATCACCCCACAAAGTCAGGGATCAGTTTATATATTGATTATAATATAGAAGCGATCACCCCACTTTATATTATCTATGTTTATAAATGTTGCCACTCCTCATTCCACTCGCACCCTAATCCAATAAACACATTCTACATTGTTATCTATATTTATAAAAGTGACGAGGGTGGACGTTGTGTAAGTATTTGCTATGTAAATTCATCATGTTTTTTTTCTTATTCCTTAAACTACCCGAGTGAAACCGGGTAAAACTGTCAACATCTCTCTCTCTCTCTCATATATATATATATATATATATATATATATATATAGTGTGTTTATCTTTAATGACTGCTGATGACATTTCTTTGCAATCGAGTTACTTGCGTGAATATATTGAAATATAGCAAAATAACGTGTGCCCTTTTAAATACTAATCTAAGCTTAGTAGATTTCAGTGTAGACAGTCACATGCCAGTAGGATGGATGGCAGAATTTTTCGAAATGTCAAACCTTGTTAGCTTATTTAATGTCAATATCAGTTTCATAAGATTTTATTTGAATCTATAAGCACTTCTTTGATTGGTCGCCTCATTTACATAAATGCTTTGCTACTTGCAAATGGTTCATTGGTTATTTCATAAGCAGACTATAGTCTGTCAAAACTATGGTATAACCAGGCAGGTTCAAATTTCCTACAGAAATGAAAAGGTCAAACAAAGTGGTGAGTTGTTCCTTCTTTACAACAAGTGATAGTTTATTTTAGTAAGTACTTGAGGATGTGCGTTGTGGCGCAGTGGATATCGGTTCGGAACGAGAAATCGGAGAGCCGAGTTCGAATTCCAGTTGAATTCCTTGCATTTACTTCCGCGCAAATACCCATTGGGAGAGGTATTAATCCGTCTATTCCTTCCAGTTATAGGTTAAATAACAGGACAGATTGGGTTCTATAGCCTTGGCTGGCAACCAGTTTACCGCAGAAAGCAATGGCAATCTACTGCGGGATAATCTTCTGTCCAGTCAGTCATGTCTCTTTCGAGACATGATCGCCCAAGCGTGTATCACGTATTGCACTTAACTGACTGACTTGGGAAAATCCACAGAAAAATCAGCAATATGTTAGTCCCGATCTAGTATATCGGTTTCAATCTATTCCCACCGCCGTAAGGTTGCCTCTCTTTGCCTTTTCATGTCAGTCAGTTAAGTGCCTCACGTGATACATGCTTGAGCGATCATGTCCCGAAAGAGACACGATTAACTGGGCAGAATATCATTCCGCAGTGGGTTGTCATTACCTGTTGCGGTAGACTGGTTTCCAGTCAAGGCTATAAAACCCAATTCTCCCGTTATCGAACCCATAACTGGAGGGAAGAGATGAATTAATACCTTTCCCAACGGTATTTGCGCGTACGTAAATGCAAGGAATTTAACTGGAATTCGAACTCGGCTTCCCGAAATCTCGTTCCGAGCCGATATCCACTGCACATCCTATAAATACTTTCATGGTAATTGTTCGGGTGAGCTTTTCGTTGCGGCTCTTCGAAATTAAGCGCTGTAGTAGACTTGCGACTAGGTCTCATGAATTTACCGTTCACCTGGCTAAAATTAACCGTAAATTCTATGCTAACAGTTTGTCCGCTTTCACTTCTAGAACTCCCTTCAGGTTCGGCTTACGGCTATATCACGTTGAATACACCGGTTCTCGCTCGATCACCGAAGTTAAGCAAAGTTGAGCCTGGTCAGTACTTAGATAGAGTGACCGCTTGGAAATACCAGGTGACAGATGTGCGTTGTGGTGCAGTGGATATCGGCTTGGAAGGAGAAATTGGTGAGCCGAGTTCGAATTCCAGTTGAATAGCCTGCATTCACTTAAGCACTGGTACCCTTGGGAAAGGTATTAATCCGTCCCTTCTCTCCAGTTATGGGTTAAATAACAAGGGTAGGACTTGGGGACCCTGCCCTTAAAAACAAATCCCAATGAATCTTGATACTCGAAAAGAAAAAGGTATTAGTAGACACAAAATCTATTTAAAAACAACAATAAATTGTTGAAAGAAAAAGGTATTACCAGCAATAAATAAAATTTAGTTGGCAATAAATAACCCGCCGAGGTTGATATGCAATAAAAACAACCAACCAACCGTTCAGGTTCCATGCTTTTCAGCCGACTATAATATGCAAAGATTTAAATGCAATTTCAATCGATATCTACTCTCTTCTGGAATACTGTTTTTCTTTTCGTTTCTTAGCAATATATCTCTTTGTAATTCATTCATACTCTGTAACACTTTGTGTCTTAGTGGCTTCAATACATTGCTTGAAGTGAACTTGATTTAAAAAAAAAAAACTAATTTTCTACGGCAAAAAAGATATGACCATTAAGAGTTCATCTTAAAAGTGCGCAGTACTAGGATCATTTAGTGGAAAGATATTTGTGCAATGTTTTCGTTGTGCAGACAAATAAGAAGTCGAGAATAAAGCCCTTGTCCGTAATATTGTTTATGTTTTCCATAACCTCAGTTAATAAAAGATGAATAACTTCGGGTTTTGTCAAAAGACGGATTCTTCTCACGACAAGGTTATATAAACTTTTTCCCTATCGGGTGGAGCACTTATGTATCTATAAATGTTGTTGAAAGCGTTCAACAGACCCAGCATCGCTGGATTGAACACATACATGCATACACTAGAAATAAGTTAAGACCCTATTCTTTGGGCTAACCAACATGTAAAGTCCTAGATCAACACCTATTTGGTTTCTGTAAAAGTCTGGTGTAATACTGGGTAAAACGTCTATATTTCTTTTTGTCTGAATTTCTGGATGAGGAATTACCATTATTTACACTATTTTTATTCGAATTGGGATGTGTCTTGTAGTGCAGTGAATATCGGCTCGGAAAAAGAAATAAAAAAAAAAAGGGAGTCCGAATTCCAGTCGAATTCGTTGCATTCACTTACGCTAAAATACCCTTAGCAAAAGTATTAATCCGTCTCTTCTTCCTCCAGCTATGGGTTAAATAGCAAGACAAGTTGAGTTCTACAGCTTTGGTTGTCAACCAGTCTACTGTAGAAATGAATGGCAGCCTACAGCGGGATAATCTTCTGCCCAGTCAATTATGTCTCTTTCGAGACATGATCATCCAAGCGTGTATCACGTATGGCATTTAACTGACTGATATTCGAATTATTGTTCTCATTTTTGTTCTTGTTATCACAACCGTTCAGCCGTTGTGCCCTCCGGCCTTTCTCTAGTGCATATCTACATGGTTAACCTACATGGAATTCTTAAAACCCTTTATTCGATCTCTGGGTAGACTGTTCTCGTTCTATTGCTCATGCCTAAGGATATCGTCTATTTTTTGGTCTTTTAGGGTGATCCAAGTACATACGGAGGTAATTGTATCTTCTGAAAGAAAACGTTCCTTAATAAAATTGAACTCGATAATTACAGACAATCTAAGATTTTCTGACATGAATCATCTCGTGGTTTCCCGTTACATTTTCCATGGATTTGAATTTAGAATTGTGCTCATTGTATTATATAATATTTAGCAGCGAAGGCTTGAGAGCCAAGTATACCTTGCTGCTTATCAGCAGGAAAAAATAGGTTCAGATCCTTCTCTAAGCATCAAAACAGTCGCATGCACCCTAGATGGGATAAGCCAGCTATCTCTCCGGCGGAGAAAGCCTCATTGGGATTTGTTTAAGTCCTACCCTGTTATTTAACCCATAACTGGAGGGAAGGGACGGATTAATAACTTTTTCAAGGGTACCAGTGCTTAAGTGAATGCAGGGTATTTAACTGGAATTCGAAATCGGCTCACCGATTTCTCTTTCCAAGCCGATATCCACTGCATCACAACGCACATCCGTCAATAAACGCTTACAGCAACTGGCATTCCCAAGCGGTCACCCATCTAAGTACTGAGCAGGCTCAACGTTGCTTAACTTCGGTGATCGAACGGTGTATTCAACGTGATATGATCATAAGTTAAAACAAAACAATACGAACTGTCTCAACCGAGATAAGAAATGTGTTATCCTTCCTACGCATAGCATAGCTTCAGTCGTTCATTTATCGTTACAGAATTGTCAAATACAGATTAAATATATTTTTAAAGTGGCGACGGAACACCGTCGACGTCCAATATTTATGTCCCAAAAGAATTCAAGAATCTTGTAAATAATAAAAATCGACCAATAAAACTGTTTAACATTTCATCATTTTTTTCTTCTTGGAAAGACTTTAAGAGTAATAATGTTCTATTTGTCAAAATAATGTCAAGCGAACACAACGATAAGGACACGGGGTGTCAGAAGAATTAAAACCTTTCCCGATATATATTTATTCTTAGTTACATTGCATCAATTTTTTAAAATTATTTTCTGAATCCAGTCTTTGTTCCGTACGAGATTATTTTTCTCCTTTCTTTATTTTATTTGTCATTCAAGCAGTCTTTATTTGATTTACATGCTTATTTCATTTCTGTTTTATTTCCCCTCGTTCTGCCGTTTTGTTGTCGAGGAAATAGGTCTTTATTTGCCATTGGATTTCTCTAAGTTGGCTAAAATTCGTTGTTTGGTATTTGGGAGTGTACTTTTCCAAGTTTTTCCTATCTGTTCCACCTGTCAGTGACAAGGTGACACGCAGCTACAATAATTTAAGTGCAGAGTCTGAATTATTCAGTACGAAGAATGAAAAAAAAGGCTACTATATGTCGTTAAGAAAACATCTTAGGAATAAATATTCTATAACCGTCAATAGAAATTCAGAAACTCCAATTCCAGACAAGTTATATTACCTAGAATCGGTAAAGTACAGCAAATTGAAGTGAAATTATTCATGAGAAAACTCAAAGTCGAAATCTCAAGTAATAAAGATACGCTAGAGATAGGACAGCATGGACGTAACAATAACAATTCAACAAGTTTTATTCGTTTGCTTATACTTGACTCGTAAAAAAAAAAACAACAAACAGCAAACTTGACGGCCATATTTAAGTAATTTCGCAAAATATCAAGAAATATTCATACATTTTTAAAAATGCTCTTGTTTAAGGCACAGAAGTCATTCAAGGTTGTGTGTTTTCGAATGAGGTTGTAAGAACGTAAAGCGAAGGAGTAAGAATTGCATATTATGAGGATATGTAAGATGGGTTATTTCAAGGCAATTAACATCGTAGTAAACGGGAAAGCATCCTATTGAGAGTCTGTACCACAAAGGAAATTTTTTGGAAAAGTTATCTCAGTGCAACTTACTACTTGTTCTCTCTCTCTGTATATATATATATATATATATATTTTTTTTTTTTTTTATTATAAAGTATATTTTAGAACATGTAGATAATTTTTCTATATATATATATATATCCACGACAAAGGTACGTTTATTTCGACATTGAAATTTCAATGTCTCGTCAGGCTGACAATAAGGACACATGTTCTAAAATATAGTTTATGATAAATATTCACAGCTCTATATATTATATATCGAGCACTGTTTTAAATTAATGTTTTGGACGTTGTAAGAATTCTTTCTTCGTTCTGTATTCACTCGGATATATATATATATATATATATATATATATTAGTCATTAGCAGACAAATCGTTTGCGCTCTATGACAGCTTATCAGTATGGTTAGACATCCGACTGCTTCTAGCCAGGATTGAAACCCAACCGAATTGACATAATTCGGCGATTTTACCTCTGACCCATATGCGCTCGGTAGAGGAAGGCGGACATATGAGAGTGTTCAAATTCAGTTGCTGAATATATATATATATATATATATATATATATATATATGTGTGTGTGTGTGTGTGTGTGTGCGTCCAGGTAAAGAGGACATAAATTTTTACGATTTTGAGTTTTTTTTTCTTTGGCATTTACTTTTTTTTTTATAAAAAGGTGCTCAATACAATAAATATTGTAGAGTTTAACATAATTATATAATTAAATTTGTTAAACAAATAAAATTTAAAATACATTGCGACAGGGAAATTTCTGTGTTTCGATATTTCACAACGTCTTTTGGTATTTGCCTGCCTTCCTACGTAGACACTTCATAAGTCAGGATCGGGCACCTGTCTATTTTTCCCCAGACGAGACTCTGCCCTTCGTCTAGGGTTCCTCTCAACCCAGAACCAGAGAGTTTGACAAGGTTAGACAGCAGTTGCTTGGTAAGACACCATATCATGGTATTTAATTTCCTTCCTATTGAGGCAGAATAGAGCACAAAGGGAAAATAAACAGGTGCCCGACTTTGCCTTATGCAGAGTGCATGGGGTATTTTGGCGAGTTTTAGTGCTCGGAGATCCAATTTTAAAAAGGCCTTAATTTTAGGCAACGAGAGACTGCCCTTGGGCTGAGACTCGTCAGGGTTTCTCTCCACCCGGAGACAGAGAGTCTGACAAAGTTAGACGGCGGTTGCCTAACAAGACAACATGTCTTACTGACTGCTAGTTTTCCAGTTGCTTTTATTAGTATTAGGCATCTTACAAGAACCCGGATCTTGACCTGTTGCAAAGCAGGCCCATATTAAGACAAACTAAGCTGTCCTGCTGCTAACGGTGAAAAACCGGAAGTAAATTTTCCGGTTCACACTCCACCCACATCTATTGAACAGGTGAAGAGGCTCATCCCTTGTTCCCTGTTTAGGATGTGGTTTTCGGCTTTCTCTCTTCTAATCTTTTCACTCTTACGTAGCCCCCGGCACATCAGTGGCATTCCCGCCTTGCTTGGGGTGATATGATTAAGAAAAAACAAACAAAATATTGTGTTGAGAAACGTGTCCAATCACGAGCCGGCGCCTCGTTTTCGTTTGTAACGAAGCGTATTCTCCACATAATATATAGTCAACAGGAAGTAATTTATGTTTATTATTATTATTAGCAGTAGTAGTAATGGTGATGTCGTTTGTATAAGAAATAATAATTTAGTAGTAATGATGCTAATGTTTGCCTATATAATATTATTATGCAGTCGGACTATGTAGAAATGGCCGAGCGTACGATGCTAAAGTTTATGCATAAAATTAGCCGATATGATGTATCAATTTTGCATGTAAGTCAAACACACCTATTCTTCAGATAATGGACTCCCTCCTATATTATTAAGAGTTAACAGGAAGTTAAATCGAGAAGTTCTTTGGAAGTTCATAGGAGTTCTTAGAAGTTCTAGAGATTTCTTTAGTGTTCTATTGGCGTTCAGTAGAACTACTAGGCAGTTGATATTAGTCGGCAGTTAGCCCAATACTAAGGAGTCAGCAGCTTTCAGTGGAAGATTACCAAGTTCCTAACATTTAGGGTGCCTTAAGTCGACTAGCAACCGACATAGCACGATTATAACTTTCAGTGCGAAAACTAATCCACAACCAAGACGCAGTGCAAAATTTTCCTTATCAGCCGTCAAATACAGTACCGTTGTTATATAAGTAAGACAATGTTAAGATTGATGTACTGATAAGCAATTAGCCTTGAGTGCTTTCCTAAGTGGGTGCTTCTAATGTTAGTCTTTAAGCAGAAGTTGTGTTCTTTAATTATAATTTGCATCTCTTACCCCATTCAGAAAAAAAAAAAAAAAAAAAAAAAAAAACGCAGAGTACTCGACCTTGCATCAATATTTTTAAAATAGCCAATATCGTAATCATAATTACAAAGAGTTGAACCATTTTCTTCTCTGATTGATCTTGATATTCTTTATTTCGAAAATTTATTGATTACTTCACCGAAAAAGTCAGGTGCTTCAGTTCAATTTATTATTATTGTTTGTTTCATTTGATTTCCTTCAAAATGCAATTTTCATTTTTCTGGTTTTCATTCCGAGAAACTATGTATTGAATAATCAATTCTCTATAGGTCATTTGCTAATTTTGAGGTTAACAAAATCAACATTTACAAAGAGATTTCAGTAGTCAGTGAACTTGAAACAAGGTAGTTTAATTTATTGATTCAATGTTTGTCTAGTACACGCATTCACCTGTCTGCTTAGCTATCACCTAATGTATTCATTTCATACATCTGTTTCCAGACTTTTACATGTAGACGAATTAATATGTATCTTTATGATAAATCGATTTTTGACCAATTATTTATCGATGAATCTCAGCCTATTCTTATATGCTTAGATCAATTTTTTGTATGCGGTTAAATGGTTAGAACTAACTTCCCGCCTATGTGATTTGGGTCCAAATCTCACGATGGTCGATTTGTCAGTGGGTGACTTCGTAATATTTACCGCTGAAAGGGGTCTGAAAACAATACATGTTCTTCTATGTGCCCTGTCCTTTCAGGACGTAGGCGATCATGGCCTTCTACGTTTGTGTTACACCATGCACCCCTCGTTCCGTCATCCACCTGATTAGGTCCTTCAAATAGGTTATCCGTTGCTTTCCCCTGTCTCTTCTTCACTATCTGGATTGTTAGTATCAGGTTCTCCAATCCCTCCTTCCTCATTGCATATCCCAAGAACTTCAGCTGTCTCTTCCTGATGCTCAGTATTAATTTCCTTTTTTGTTTCCATCATTTCTAAGACCTCGTCATTGCTCACATGCTCGATCCATGTGATTCGCAGCATCCTTCTGTGGAACCACATTTCAGTTGCTTCAAGTTTTTCCTTCATCTTTGATGATATTGTCCAGTATTCGCTGCCATATTGAAGAACGGACTGCACATAGCAATCCAGTACTCTCTTCCTTGTTTCTAGCGAAACTGTCCTGTTTCTTAATACCTTAATCAACTTCTGGAATGCTTCCTTCGCCATGCCAATTCGCCTTTGGATCTCTGTGTCGCACTTTCCTTCTTCTGTTATAAAACATCCCAGGTATTTAAATTTTTGTACCTGCTTGAATCTAGTATCCCCGATCTGTATTTGGCATTTCACTCAAGCCATATGAGTTGGACTGGGTAGAGGAAACTATTCAAAAGCAGTAGATGATTCTGCTAGCACGAAGCTACTAGCCTTCGTGACTGAGGGTCGACTATTGATGACGCCAGCTTATGCATTCTCTTCCACAAAAACTGTCTTTTTTATTTTAATTATAATTATTCATAATATATAAATCTTTCAAACTTCTACATTACTTACATCCGTTTACATGATACTCTCAAGTAAAAACTATATTTACTAATCAAAAACTGAAAAGCTTAATACAAATTAGTTTGAATCAAATTTTTAAAATAATGAAACATTTTTCCATGTATATGAAATATTTCGTCACGTGCTCATTTTTGAAAGTATAGTCGACCATACACGACATTATAACAAAATAACAGCAATAACAATAGTAAATTTGAAGTCAACATTCCTAACATCAAATTACACAGATTTTTTTATCATTTTTAAGATTACTTAGTACATAAGAATTATTATAATAATCACTAAATCCATCAAGATCAAGAAAAAAAAGTTTGCTGTGATTTCGGACTTAAAAATAAAAGTAAAAAAAAAAACAAAAAAAAAACAACAACAATAACGAATGCCCTAATCTAAACATTGCTTATTTTTTAATTGAACAATAACTATTTGAAACAGACATGAAACGTACATATTTTTTGTCTTGCCTCCATGATGTGGACTGATAAATCAATAAAATAGTCTTAAGAAACAGAAAAAGAAACAAGTCCGTTGTAAATCGTCCAGCAGAAGAATCATTAAAGTCAATGACATAGGAGTAAACACGGATTCATTTATGGGGTTCTGTACTTTTCTGTTTGTATATATATATATATATATATATATATATATATAAAAACCAATGTTCTTTTTGTCCTGTGGCAGACAGCTAAAATGTGTCCAGGAACATTTAGTACTAAAAGCAGATGAAACAGAAATGAAATTTTACAGTTCTGACGGCAGGTGGCGCTTCAGTCGCTTTCCCAAATAGCATTTTCTATTTTGGTTGGTTTTCGACGGGGGTTCTAAGAGTTACCGTCGAATTGCAACTAACAAAGCGTATAATGATGCCTAACTTTGTCGTTATCTTGCCCGGATCGATGACCTTGATTCCACAAAAGGTTAATAGACTTTTTTCAGCGAACAATTGTTTGCTTGCTATTTGCTTTATATATTTAGTTTTTGTCTTGGAAGATACACGAATATTTTCAGAATCATTCTGAAAACAGCAAACAAGCACTAAGTGTTGTTGTACAAGACAAGAGATGCCTAGCATATCTGACCTTATGTTCATAGAAGGCAAAGGAAAGTTGAATTCGATTTATTTGCTTTAAAAGGTACTATTTTGAAAATAAATACATGCAAATTATATTTGACTGATTTATGTACATCTTTCGTATTTTTCGGACATTAAGGGTGAATTTTGTATTTTTTGTAAAATATTATTAAATACGGTAATTTTTTCAATATCAAATTTCCCAATAACTTCCTGTTAACTCTTATTAATACACAAGGGAGAGTCCGTCATCTGAGGAATAGGTGTGTTTCCCAATAACAATTGTACTTTTTTTTTTACTTAATATTTAAGCTTTAACAACAAAAACCCAAAATATGATTGATATAAAAAAAAACGTTATCTTCTAACCTCGGAACTTCTGAAATTAATATAGTGAACTGGCAGTAAACATACTAACTTCAACATCTATCTGTCATAGTTTTATATATATTGTATTATTTTTTGCTAATGTTGTCTACAGTTTTATAACATAAAAAACATAAAACATTTATTTTTTTAATATTAAATACTAAGATGTCAACTCATATTGTCAAATAGTTAAAAATAATATCAGCTGACCGTCATCTTTTGTCTTCTTGAAACCAGTTCTTCTACTGTCCTGTTTATTTTAACCCGAGAACACTAACCATGGGTATATAGTCGGTCAGGTCAGTACCATACGTCAAACACGCTTGGGCGATCATGTCTCGAAAGAGACATGACTGACTGGGCAGAACAAAAGATTATCCCGCAGGAGGTTGCCATTGCTTTCCGCGGTAGACTGGTTGCCGACCAAGGCTATAGAACCCAATCTGTCCTGCTATTTAACCCATAACTGGAAGGAAGAGACGGATTAATATCTTTCCCAAGGGTATTTTGCATAAGTGAATACAATAGATTTAACTGGAATTCGAACACAGCTCCCCGATTTCTCGTTCCGAGCCGATATTCACTGTACCACAACGCACATCCTATCTGTTTCGCTGTATTACAGCACATCAGTACGGCTTAGACTCCGTTCGCTTCCTAACCCAGGATTGAAACCCGACCGAGTCGGCGTCAGTCGGCAATTCTACCCCTAGGCCACGAGCATTTTAATTACATTTTCCGTCCCTGATTTTCTTACCTAAATAATATGTTTTTCAGTTCCTATTAATGTAAACTCAAAGTATAAATACTGAAGCGTCTGCATGTAAAATATTACAAATTAAGATTTATATCATTTTTTTTAGATAAAATTATAAATTGAATCTGATGCAGAAAAGAGGGAATGCGAATATTTTCAGTTGCTTAATCTCAGCATATGTTAAACGTCTTCACAAATTAAAATCTCTACTCAAAGTTGTTATGTTCAATAAAAATAGACATACGTTACATACATTATAAAGTTTTCAACAAATAATTTTAAGGAATCTAATTAGAATTTCATAATGGTTTAAATTTTAACAATAGCATTACATAAAAACGAACAAAATGGCGTTGGAATATCAAAGCATTCCGTCCAAATCAAAAAGTATACTAATCCTCGGAGCGTTTTAGTTGACCTTCTAGATTAAATAAATGATATAAAATTAATATCGTTATTCTATGTTTTCACTAGGTTATTTACCCAACAACACTAATCATGGGTATATACATAACCCAGCGCGAATGACGCCATTTTAATTACAATCTAATTAAATTTTCAGTACCTGATTTTCTTACCTAAATAATGTCTTTCACTTCCTATAAATCTTAACACAAAGTACAAATTTTGAAGGGCCTACATGTATAATCTTTCAAATAAAGATTAATATTAAATATTTTTTTGATAATTTCAAAATCGGGTATGATATACCCATGTTTAGTAGTGGTGTAACTTTAATTGATGATTAGTGTTCCAGGGTTAACTACATACTGGAAACATGGATGTGAGAGTGATTTAATAAAGGCGAGAAATTGTTAATCAGAGAGCCATTTTCCAGTCGAATTCGCTGTTTACTCACGCGCAAATGCCTTTGGGAAAAAATTATGGTTTCACCTCTTCTCCCATTTGTGGGTTAATTAGTAATACTTCTATGACAGTCATTATTATCTCTTAAAATAATTCTTACAATCTAAAAATATTATTTAGCTTTAAAATACTGATAAACCGTAAAAACAGATCAGTCGAATGTTTTTTTCTTAGTAAGCCTCTGTATCCTACTGACATTGCCTTAAATGAAATGAAATTGTTAAAAATTATATGGGCAATGAAAAACTTCTGATATATATTTTTTTATATTTTTCATCCAAAAGGATGATCAGATAGGTAAATCCCCAAAACCCGATAATAATTAATATTAATTTCATTAATATTAAAATTGGTCAAAGTAGAGGGCTCGTTGCAGATATTATATGCTAATTGCAGAGCCAAATATGAAAAAATCTGCCGGTATAAAATCTTTTGTCATTTGAATTCGATTAAATTAATATTTCGTTGCTGAAGACGCGAGGAATTCCTCGTAGAAATGGCTAGTCAACGAATTTAGACATGACACACATTTTCCTAAGAAATTTTCTCAAATAATCAGGCTGCTAGAAATATATATATATATATATTTTTTTTTTTTTTATTCAGATACTTTAATCCAAGCGGAAAAAGCAGGAAGGTAAATTCCAAAAACCCGATCCTAATTAATATTAAAAATTTTATTTCAATATTAAAAAATGATACAGGAAGAGAGCTCCATGTAATAAAATATTACAGAGCAAATATAAATTAAAATAGGATTAATTCAATGATGTTGAATGATCATTTCAATATGAAACTCCCCACGCCGTCCGTTCTTTTTAGTGACAATTCTCTTTCTTTTTTTGCGAACCCAGACGATGTCAGTTTTTTCTTTTCTTGTTTATTTGATTTTATTTTGTTTTATCTTTTTCTTTTCTTTTTTTAATTTCTTTGCAAATCTATTGAAAGAGGAAAATTGGACTGCTTTTTCTCCAGTTTCTGAAAGGATTTTTCTGTTGCTGAGGTGATGTGTTATCCCCCGTGGGGATTTTCATGTCGAAAT
Organism: Ascarosepion bandense; assembly: GCA_037127315.1. Classification (NCBI taxonomy): domain Eukaryota; kingdom Metazoa; phylum Mollusca; class Cephalopoda; order Sepiida; family Sepiidae; genus Ascarosepion; species Ascarosepion bandense. Next base: position 4,887,464 of record JBBBDQ010000201.1, read on the forward strand.
GATCAGCCAACATATCATTGAATTAATCCTATTTTAATTTATATATATATATATATATATATATATATATATATAGCACATACATTTATTACTCAAGTTACATAGAATCTAATGAAGATTGTGAAGCTCTAGCTATTTTTGTTTTTTTAATGAGAGAGAATTGCTAGTCCAGCGTCCAACTATTTTTAGTTTATTCAATGATTTATTTGTATTAGACTAGTCGCCAACCAAGGTTGAGCAGCCTAGTATGTGTCACGATGTGAGACATTGGCGTTAAGGGGAGAAAAACTTATCTAAGGGTTAGGGTTAGAAAAGCAATGTAATTAACCAGCTTAGAATTCTCACTCAATTCCCTTATTTTCTCGTTTTTAAGCCTTTAAACTTAACCTTCACGCCAATATATATATATATAATTATTTCATCACAAGCAAGACAATAAAGCTACTAAGACGCTAGTGGCGATTACATGTGAATGTATATGAAAGAATATAATAAAAATTAATGAGAGATAGAACAATACAAGAACAGGGATTAAAGGACAATATATAGATAATGCATAAGAGTCCATTAAAAGATACGCCCTAATCAAAAACGCAATAATCGGATATAATGACGGAAAGGAAATAATTTAATTCGTACCGCAAATTTTAATCTTATTCGCCATTTTTTATTCACGTAATTTTTCAGTAAAACGTTAGTACATATTTTTTTCACGAAATTTTCTCAAAATATAACCATTAGTATTTTAATATGAATTTTTTTATATTTCGATATTTTTTAATAAACGTGAACTTCTGTGTCTAATTAATTATTTCATTTTTTCACAAAAAAAAAAAAAAAAAAAAATCAGAAATTTCCTTTAAAGACCTTCAAAATAAAAATAAAAAAGACAAAATATTCAAAAAAATTAATAGAGACAAATATTCAAATATGCATTTTTATCGTTGGCTTATTTAACGTTTATCTATTTATAATAGTTTATTATTAACACTCCTGTAATTACTTGTTATAACTCGCTTTCTGGCAGTTATAATATAAAATCTTGTTTAACCACTCGCTTTGAATTATGTAAGAAATACACTGAGACTGGCTTCAATAAAATCTTTTAGACTCACTGGATTTCTGTATTTAAGCGTCTAGACCAGTTTATTTGTGTCACCGAGTGTGATAGCACTTAGATAACGTAATACTTGACAAACAAAATAGTTACATATTTTCCGTTTTTAAATTTCATAGAACTTAAAATTAATCGTTAATTATTAAAAAAAAATCAATTTTCAATTTCTGTGGTTAAACTGAAGAACGTTTTACTGCATTAATTGAGTATTATACATGCACTAATCGAATTTTGGTGTAAAAAATCTAAGCACACTATTCGAAAACCTATTTCTGTAATACGGGTTTTGAAATATTGTTTACGCTTATTAAAATCTGATGGGAAGTTATTTTCTTCAAATATAGGAAATGGTTTAACGCGATAAATTTTCATAAATATTCGGTGCTTATATGCCGTTTCCTAACTAGGCTTTTCTTTCGAAGTCATCTTGCTATTCTTGAAACTCATGTACGCAGAATTGTTTTCGAAAAGACCTTCAAATGACGTGCTGGACAATTGCAGATGACCCCGAGTTGCCTGGATATAAGAAACCTATATATAAATATACATGTGCTTGATCGAATATTTTTTTCATTTCTTTGAAAAATGTCTTCATCCGGTGCCTGTAGTCTTCTATTTTCTTAAGTCTGAACGCGCCATATTGATTGGATCGTATTTACAAGGCGAACCAAAAATTGAGAATAAAACTAGAAAAGAAAACAAAGAAAGAGTGGTAACAAAAAACAATCATCATATACAGAAACATTCACAAAAATACATTTCCCAATCACATACATTGTCATAAAAATTCTACGTTCATTCCTTTATCAAAACGCAAGATAAAAAAAAACTAATTAAAAAAATCAAATAGGGAAATGGCTATATGTCAGAATAAGGCATCTCTAAGAAAGCAAATCTTGAAGCATCCGAGCTAGCTGGCCTCATTTTAATTCACATCGGATGCTATTCCTCTCGAATTCATCAGACATTGCGCAGAGACGACAGAAATATACACTAGTGCGCCAGCATAAAGAAACATTGTTATGCGCATGCCTATTTATAAAAGAAGAGTCGCAGCAAACGATGGGATACTAATGAATATATCAGCCTCAAAATACGCCAATCCTACTCAGAATTGGCAGATTTTCGCATTGGAATACCTTAACGCATACCTTAGTAAAACCTACAAACTAGACCTTCATTTCAAGCAGTGAAACGGAAACGTCACCAAGTTTTAAAAAAGTAAAAGTGAACTGGAGTATCATATTTGTAAAATCGGAATAAATATGTTAATATATTCTGTCTAAATTTCTGAGATGAGATATTGTAACGATTTACACTATTTCCATTGCTCGGATTGTTGTCTTCGTTTTTATTGTCATATTAACCACGTTTCGGTTATTGTTCGCTCTGGCCTTATTCAGATGATATACGCTGACATTTCGAACCTGTATTTCATCAACCAGTGTAGATTATTTTAGTTCAACGTGTCATTTTTTTTTTAAATTTCTCACTTTCAGTTATTTCCCTTTAATAACTTAACTGTCCAAGTTTGTGTTGACTTCTGTTGTGGTCAGGTATTGAACTCACAGCTCTTTGGATTCAGTCACTGGGTTACTTCAACTAATACTTTTATCCATTGAGCCGCGATCTATCTCGGTGGACGAAATAAAGCACCCTCTCGGGAGTATGGTCCACAAAAACAGTTCTGAGTGGAATTTGATTCTTAGCAAAGGAACAGGAAGAAATTGAGCAAGGTTTATCATAAGCATGAAATGGCATGGAAATATTCTAGATGTGAAGGTATAAATTCGTGAACACCGGGAATGTATCGCCTTTGAAACATTACCACCATAAAAACGACAGAATAGTGAAATAGTGAGGGGATAGCAACATTTCGTCTTTGGAATAGTGGATTTATACACATACATAAGTATTGAAACATGCGCTGTGACAGAAAAGGGGTATATATATATATATATATATATATATATATATATATAGATAGATATGACAAGATGTTTGTGTGTGCGTCTGTCTGTATGTCCTTCAAACAAATCACAATTTTTATCCAATTCTCACCAAACTTCACACAAATATTCATTAGGCTTCCGGTTAGGTTATGGGTTACTTATTTTTTCAGATTCCCCCTCCTCTGATTTCAAGATCAAAATTTCAGCACTTTTATCGTGGTTTTTGCTGTAGAATTTGCTCTAACTTGGTAAAATTATAGTTTTTAGTCTCAAACATTAGTAGATCTTCTCAGACGACTCATTTTCCCCCGATAATGGAAATCGATAACCCCCGATATTCTATCGAATCTGATCAAAAACTGATATTCCGCCATCAATATAGCTCATTGTCTCTAATTTTACATCCGATGGATACGATAAGATTTCATGAACTTACCTAGATTAGTTTAACCTTGGATGACTTATTTGACTCCGATATTAGAAATCTGTACCCCGATATCCTATCGGGTCTTATCAAAATCAGGTTTTCAGCCTTTTTATTTTGTTTTTTTCTTCGTTTTTTTTTTTTTTTTTTTTTTTTTTTAGGTATAATTGTAGTTCTTAGTCTCAGCCATGAAACCATTTTCTCAGAGAACTTATTTAGCCTTCAAAATTCAGTTTGCGACAGAAAACGTAATTGACATCGATACCGGAAATCAAAATTTGACTTACATCCATTCATTTTTCTTTAAATCTACGGTTTCGCTTTGACTGAAAACAACTATTACATTTTAGTCTTTCGTGCCAAGTCCAAAGAGTCTGAGCTCCAGGACTATGGATCAGTTTTAAAGTTTTCATTACACCGAGTAACGCCGGGCTATACTGTTATATATATATATATATATATATATGCAGTCGTGACGGCACACCCATTCGTATATACGTAGATACGCAGAAATTTCCTATCTCCTTATCGTTCCATTTGGTATTACTATATTCTCTCCGGTTTAACATTACCTATTATTAATATGACCCGTATCTTACATAACTTTTTAGGATCGTAATTTAATAGAGTATTGTAAGAAAATAAAATTTCCAATGAAAGCTATTACTTTAATTATGGTCGGAACACATTGCGACTAGGGATATAATGTACTCAGAGATTTGATTTACTTTCACCAAAAAGACTCCCTATAGCGAAATTTAATTTATAGATATAAATTACCGGTAACTTTTCCTCTCTCCCTTTTCTCTAACCATATTTATAATGTGTTTAATTTTGATTTCCGTGATCGTTAAATCTCAAATGCTAATCCTTAGTCTTTAATATTATAAGTATTATATATTCATGTTCATATTTGGTAAGGTTTTTTAATTTTTTTTTTATTATCTTTTATTTATATTTTTTATTTATATTTTTCATTTGCTTATTCTTTATTTTTTATTCGTTATTTTTTACATTTGTGGTTTTTTTGTCTTTTAATCTTAATAGTTTTGTTTCCGGTTTTCTCTTTTCCTGCGGTTTCCGGTTTTCTCTTTTCCAATCTTTTCACTCTTTTCCTTTATTATTCTTTTTTTTTCAATTGGAGTAGATAGACTAAACTATCGCCCGGTTCACACTCCACCCACATCTATTGAACAGGTGAAGAGGCTCATCCCTTGTTTCCTGTTTAGGATGTGGTTTCCGGCTTTCTCTTTTCCATTCTTTTTACCCTTACGTAGCCCCCTGCGCATCAGTGGCGTTACCGCCTTGCTCGGGGTGATATGATTAAAAAAAAAAAAAAAAAAAAAAAAAGTAATATGCCTACTTCCGAATAGATCAGTGCCGAGAGCAAAATCAGAAAAATATACGGTAACTTAGTTCCGAACGGACCAAGGCCGAGGGTCTGTTATGCAGCATCGATGACATAATTTACCACCATTTACAGGGGAACTGTGGAAACTAGTGTCTGTTAACTTTATCCCTAAGGTCCTTATTCTTGGGATTCAGAGGATCAGTTATGTGGAGTTATGACAACTTATATACGTAGATACGCAGAAATTTCTTATCTCCTTGTTCCATTTGTTATTACTATTTTCTCCGGTTTTAACATTATCTATTATTAATATTACCAGAATCTTAGATAACTTAGGATCGCAGTTTAATAATGTATTTCAAGAAAATAAAATTCCGAGTGAAAGCTATTATTTTAATTATGGTTGGAACACACTGTGACTAGGGATATAATGTAATAAGAGTCAGTTAAGTGCCATACGTGATACACGCTTGGGCGATCATGTTTCGAAAGAGACATGACTGACTGGGCAGAAGATTATCCCGCAGTAGGTTGCCATTGCTTTCTACGGTAGACTGGTTGCCAGCCAAGGCTATAGAACCCAATCTGTCCTGTTATTTAACCCATAACTGGAGGAAAAGAAACGGATTAATACCTTTCCCAAGGGTATTTGCGCGTAAGTGAATGCAAGGAAATCAGCTGGAATTCGAACTCGGCTCCCCGATTTCTCGTTCCGAGCTGATATCCACTACACCGCAAGAGATTTGATTTAATTTCATCAAAAAGACCTCGTATAGCGGACTTTAATTTATAGGTATAAATTACCGGTAACCTTTCCTTTTCCCCCCCCCCTTTCTCTAACTATTTATAAGGTGTTTAATTTTGACACTTTCAATTGTTTGTTAAATTAGTTTAAATCAGAATCAACTTTTAAGGTATAAGTAAGGCAATTAGGTTCCAAGTTGCATTAAAGTTACGACAGAGGTTTTTGCGTACCGCCAATATATCCCAATGTGTTTGAAATTAAGTTTCATGGGTAAAATTTTTCCTGTTGTTTTCTATGAGAACGGGTGGGGTGCTATGAAGCACGGTCAAGGAGAAGTGGCGTCAATATTCATTTCTTGTGATACAGTGTTTCATAGATCTCTATTCGCTACGTCTTTATTGTACCTCTTCACCCCTAGCACCTCGACTTCCATTCTGACCTTATCTGCTCCCCCCTCCTTTTTTCTCTCTCCGGTTTTTCTTTCTCCTTCCTCCGGCCAGGTCACCCAGTTTCTTTCTTATTTTTCCCCTTATCTCTCCTTTTTTCCTTTTCTAGGTTTCAACTTTCTCCCTCCCTCGCACATATCAATCGTCAACCCTCCCATATCCTTTCTGTGGGGCTATTTTTCAAAAGAACGAGAACTTTTTCGGATATAAATGTCACAAATGTCCGGCCTAATACGGACATGTGGGCGTCGACGGAAAATCAAAAACGAGAAAAAAATTTGGGTTTTTTTTTTTGGTGGGGCTGATATTTCGATTAATCATTGTTGCATCATTTGAATCTGAAGAGCCGCGCAAAGAACACCAAAGAGCGGTGAAATATGTATCACCCAAACTAATAATCAGAAATCCATTATAAAATATTACACTGTTAAATAAAAAAATTTAACATTGAGTTCTCTCGAGTTCGTCTCATTTGGAATTTACCCGGATTACATACCAAGTGTACTACATTATATATATATAGTGTTTTGAGGCAGCAGATAATTTTTTAAACATATACTGTTAAATATAAGAGACAATGAATGTCTATTATGTTTAATCATGAGCCGTTCGAAACATATACTGTTAAATATAAGAGACAATGAATGTCTATTATGTTTAATCATGAGCCGTTCGAAACATCGTATTTTGGCTTTATTTTCAAGAATTTAGACATTGTGATAGTAATTCAATCCCTCGGTCGGGCAGTGTATATTTCTGGATGGAATATAGTTTTCTACTAGTTCATGTGTCCTCGGAGACACATGGACCAGTGAATATAAGCGGTGATTACTTCCAGTGACTTGACTCAAAGAGTTGTGAATAAATACCTTAGAGGGTTGCATCAAAGGGAGATAACTACACGGCACCGGAAGTGACTTTGCACATGGAATTAGACTCATATAGCCCAGTAATCAAAATAAGGGGTCTGATTCGAAATTATTCGCAGCTGAAGAAGGCCGGTTGAAACGTCGTGAACATGGAAATAAAGATGAAGACAACAGTCTGAACAATCTAAATAATGTAAATACTACAGAAGTATTGACAAATACTGAAATCAACCTCATAAAAAACTAATAATTTAGTGACAAAATGAAATCATAACATGGAACAACATTTTTAAAAAGTAATGATGCATTTTTGGTCTATTAACGAAGTCAATTTAATTCTTTTAATCGTCATCTCTTATCTTTTTATAATATTTTTGGGTAATATTCCTTCAAAAAGTATACATATTTTTATAAAAGTTTATTTTTCTGTGTATATTATAAAATTTTTATTTTTATTTTTGATACTTTCATATTGTTTTTACCAGTTTGGGGGGCTAGCTATTTGCCCATAGTTGGGACCTTAACAGGTGCTACCACTCTGGGTCAGGGTGGACCTGAGAACAACAGCAGTTAAGAGGTGATTCCATGCTTCTCACAGCCTTCCCAATCGGAGGCCTTGCTGCCGGATGCATTTTACTGTCCTGCCCAAGGACCAGTATTGCAGAAGACGAAACTGCGGATACAGTGACGATAACATGAACCCCTGATATTTTATGCTTATTTACTAAGTATCAGTTAATTCTGAAAAAATGCTATGGTCAACTTTATGTTGGCATGGAATAATCAGCATTCAACTAATAGTTTTCAAGCTAAGTCTTCATGTAAATTATTGAACATTTTGCTCTTTCCGACGCTTCCTCTCCTTGTCTAGCACCAAGCTTCGTATATCTTTCTTATTCTAATACGGTATTGATTTTATAAACTTTGCTTTGTCTGATACAAGACCTTAAATTTCTTATTATAAATCTGTTTCTATATTTCTCCATAATTTCTTATTTCTGTATTAGCTAGACTCATTTATATATATATATATATATATATATATATAGATATATATAGATATATATATATATAGAGAGAGAGATATTAAGAAAAATAAACATTCCTTAGTTAAAAAAAAAAGTATTGAATTGTTTATCCGGCAATCTTGGGACCTATGATAAATTTGTATTTGCAACATTTTAATAACTGATATGATGCAGTATGTATTTTGTAAATAAATAATATAAGAAATATGTAAGTAGCGATTAATATTTATTTTTCAAGAACGAAAAAGAAATGCATAAAATCTTTCATCATATATTCAGCTCCTATTACAATTCTAATCACAGTTTTTAGAACAAACATTAATGAAGAATTAATGTTATTAAAAAACGGTGTCATGGTGGAAAATGTCCTTTTAACACACCGTATTTTGAGGGTACAAAGGCACATGTTTGCCGACAATCTTTTGTTCCGAGGATGCATTCATATACAAAAAATATTAATAATGTATAAAAAGTTATAGTAATGGATTTTGTTGAGTCCTAAGTGTTATTCCAAGAAAGTTTTAATTCAGGGAGTAGTTGTTAAATAGAGAAATTAAGAATAGAACGTTTTGGAAGATTGTAGATATTTCCAGTAGAATCTAGATAGTTTGAAAGGTTCTAGAAGTCTGCAAATTAGGTGTTAGCCCCTATAAACGTAAGTTTTGGGCAGTGAGTAGTCAGTTGATAGCAGGATGGTCTGACCTCATCAGCTCCGGTTTTGATTCAAGGCGAAAGAATCTCTCTAAGTAAAGTCGACGGCAAACTAAAATTTGAAAAGTTGTTAGAAAAGTATTTGCTGTCATATCAACTGTTTATGATTCAAGGATTTATATCCAGCCGAAAGAATCTCACAGACAAAGTCTGAACAACTAAAACCTGAAAGAGAACTTCATGGAACTATCTGGGTAAATACATATTTTTGCCTCTTTCATTGACCAAGCAAATAATTATTCGTCATTTAAGGATTTCCAAAAAGTATAGCACTTAACTTTCTCGCCAACTTAGCTGGGTAAAGATATTTGACAACATATCTTCCCCTTTTCTCCTCGTAACACTTCGCCGGGCAGTAGTAAACTACACGTTTTTCTATTTGAATGCAAAACTGTATATTTGTAAATATTTTTGTTTAATGTTTTTGTAAATTAAATATTTGTCTGTATTTTAACTCCGAGTTTTGATCAATCATTTTTATTTTCTTACGCTTAACACGTAACAACTTCATGACATTGAGCGCTGGATGAAGAATCCAGATGAAGAATCTTCAAACCGAAAGAAATATGGTTCTACCAATATATGCTGAGAATATCATTGATGAAATATGCGAGAAACTACAAATTACTAGCAGTATAGCCCGGCGTTACTCGGGTGTAATGAAAGCTTTAAAACTAATCTATGGTCCTGGAGCTCAGACTCTTTGGACGTTGGCACGAAAGACTAAAAAGCAAGAGTTGTTTCCAGTTAAAGCGAAACCGTAGACTGAAAGAAAAATTAATAGATGTAAGTCAAATTCTGATTTCCTGGTATGGACATCATACGTTTTTTCGTCGGAAACTGAATTTTGAAGGCTAAATAAGTCCTGAGTAAATGGTATCAGGGTTGAGACTAAGAACTACAATTATACCTGCTTAGAGCCAAACACGAAGCAAAACCTAAAATAATAGGGCTGAAAAAAATAAAGATATACAGGCGGATAAACAGACACACAAAAACATCTTGCCTTTTATATATATATTACCGATTTTCTGCACTATTGTAATAAATGCAACCTTGATACTTCTGAATATCGTTTCTTATGTCTTTGTCTATGAGTGTATCAAATCTGATTGAAATCGGACCACTCCTTCTTTAAACCGATTTTTTCGATTATCGATTTGATATTTATCTGGGGTACCTCGACACAAAACCTAAATAAGAACACTCGCAGACGCTTATAGTACAACTGTGTAAGTTTTTCAAGAAAATCTGTTCAGCCGTATCGGAGTCTATAGGTAACGGACACACACAGAGACACACACTCACACACACAATGTTCCATTTATTATATAAGTTTACATAGGAAGGCAGATACTTAAATCAAAAAGAGATTCAATTTGTGGGTCACATAATAAAAACAGTTTGGAAAACATAACACTCAGAGAGCATTGAGGAAAACAGCGAGCAACAAATCTTCGCAGCTCTTGTGAATAGATAGCAGAACGATGATAAAAAAATGAAAGAGTGCTTCGAGCTGCAAGATACGAAAAGATGTGGTGAGCCTTAGCGTCCAAGTTCTTAAGAGATAAAGCACATGAATAGTGGTGTTTTAACCCTGATTTGATCGCAAACATTTATTTATGTATTTCTGTACGCATGTCTTGGTTTGTATAAAATCTACACAGACATCATCATTTATCCATCACACCCAATGGTACATGGGGCAGCAACTTTTTGTTGCTGTCACATACTGTTTTTTACGGGGCAGGGTTGTAAGCCCTGCACCCAACCCCCAAAACCTGGAGGACCATTCTTGGTCCTTACGTTTACAACACCTGGTATTCTTTAATGGTTACCCATTTAAGTACTGACCAGGCTCGATGTTACTTAACTTCGGTGATATAGCCGTAGACTAACACAAACATAGTGAGTCCTTAATATATTTAGACCAAAAATTTGTGTAAGTAATGTATGTACTTGTCTTTGAATTAATTCTTTTTTATTTGGCTACTGATGTGCGTTTCTTTTACACAGACATAGTGAGTCCTTAATATATTTAGACTAAAAGAAACGCACATCAGTAGTCAAATAAAAAAGAATTCATAGACAAGTACATACATTACTTACACAAATTATCATATATATTTTGTGATTTGCATACCTTATATGCACAGAAAATACGCAAGCTCCGTATACTTATTTTTAGGCACACACACCTTATAGCAGAAATATGCATGAGTAATCACACATGTCATGTTATCGGACCGGAAATGGGGAAAATGAACAAAGGCGATAACAATGAAATCGCTATAAATAAATAGAGGACACGTAATACTCCTAACACCACAGAATTACTTTGCATTCAGGACCAAATGCGATAAATCGAAAACAAAAGAAATAAATAAAAAAAGGAAACGAATAGAAATTAAATAAAAAAAAATTGTTTCAAAACTAGCAATAAGACACAGAACACATCCAAATAACATGGACAACCAAAAACAACATGGCCGACACAGAATAACAATTTTTGTCGTTATGGCTTCTCGGAAAATATTTTTCGTTTTCTTTTTTTTTTAAGCATTTATTTTTATTTTTTTATTTTTTCCAATCTTGGGACTTTCTTTAGTTGTTTCATTTTTACGTTTTCTTTGAAGTGCTCGCTATTTTGTTATGTTTATATTTTTATTGTTCGGCAAGCGTAACGATTGTCAATTTTGCGTGCGAAAAGAGAATTTTGTCAATCGAATAACGGATTATTCGGTTTTCTTGCTCGGGAAATTGACGAATGTTAATATCGTAGATTTAGCTGGGACAAGACTGCTTCAGCATAGAAACTATTCTATGTCAGCGGGAATGAGATGAAAATTCCAAAGCTTTCAAGAGATTATAATAATTACTGCGATCGATATTCTTAATTAATAAAAAAGAAGCAAGTTTCTGCTACGCGTGACATTTTATAATAATTACTATGTTTTTCTTATGAGTTTAATTCATCTTTTCGATTGTTTTAATCCCATCGTCAAGAACAAGAACGTAAAGTATTGCAGAGTCAGAATAACATTAAAAAGATGCTCAAAACCGGATATTTTTTAGAGAACGAACAGAAAACAAATAGTAGGCTGGACAATTCCAACTATAAACATTTTCTAAGTGGCACACATACACATCCACGCATATATACAGTACCGAGCAAAAGTATTAGGACAAGAACTGGAGTTTAATTGGAGTAGATAGACTAAACTATCGCCCGGTTCACATTCCACCCACATCTATTGAACAGGTGAAGAGGCTCATCCCTTGTTTCCTGTTTAGGATGCGGTTTCCGGTGTTCTCTTTTCCAATCTTTTCACTCCTATGTAGCCTCCTGCACATCAGTGGCGTTACCGCCTTGCTCTGGGTGATATGATTAAAAAAAAAAAAAAAAAAAAAAAAAAAAAAAAACTATTTTATCTTTTATGATTTATCAAAATAAATTTTAAAATCACCCCTGTCCTAACACTTTTGCACACTACCGGTAGTGTGCAAAAGTGTTAGGACAGGGGTGATTTTCCTAAAAACCTCACTGAAATTCAAATACAGGGTGAAAAGCCAAGTAAATTGCTAATAAATATTGATTATTTAAAACTAGGTGTAAAAGAAATGTATTTAAAATAAAATTTATTTAATTTTCCCTATTTTCTATTAAACAAGTTATTTTGAAACTTCTCATTATTCTATTATTCTTATATATGACTGACTTTTTACTTATTCCCTCCTCTCGAGTTGATAAATCTAATGTTACTTTGCAATACACGCTTTGGGAACAAATACAAGCTGTTTGGCAGGAGATACCATTAGAAGCCTATGATTTCAATGTCGGACAGAATGAAGGCTATGATCAAAGCAAAATACTATTATACTAAACATTAAATTTATTTTGTAACAAGTATTTCTTTTTGTTAAAGCATTTGAGTAAACCAAATAAAATTACTTTAATTAAATTGTTTCTTTTCTGTCAATATGCCTCATAAAAGATAAAATAGTTCTTGTCCTAATACTTTTGCACAGTACTATATATATATGTATATATTTTGTGAAATTGATAAGTACTATATATATATATATATATATATATATATAGTGAAATGGATAAGTACTATATATATATATATATAGTGAAATGGATAAGTACTATATATATATATATATATATATATATATATATAGTGAAATGGATAAGTACTATATATATATATATATATATATAGTGAAATGGATAAGTACTATATATATATATATATATATATATATATTGTGAAATGGATAAGTACTATATATATATATATATATATATATATTGTGAAATGAATAAGTACTATATATATATATATATATTGTGAAATGGATAAATTGTCATCTAAATTATGTAAAAATGAAAAAAAAATCGAGATGTAATTTTAACAGATATATTCACCAAAATTTCTTAAATATTCTGGAAATGCTAAAGTGGAAATCTATTCAATAAACTCACCGTTGGCATCAACCACGGTCTCCAGACGACTTTTGAATTCCCTGCGATTCTTTTAAAACGGTATCCTTGTTTTAAGCTCGTGAATGTCATAATCCTTGACTTTCAGTTTATATTTGGTGTTAAAAGAAGCTTTATTGGTCTCTCGCTCAACTGCGCTAAGGGGATTTCAGTCTGGTGGGGGAGTAGGTTGCCAAATGTAAGGCGTGAAAGAAATTGTCTGATAGCCATAGCCGGGTACTCGCGATTGTGTGGCATAGTGCAAAGTCCTGCTTTCAGACACACTGTTATCCAGATTCAAAATTTAAATATTCAAATGTTACATGTAAATAAAAATTTAAAATTAAAATAAAAAAAATATTAAAAATAATAAAATGCAGTGAATAGAAATCAAAGGGGCGTAAATCATAAAACGTAAAACTTTAAATATTCAAATATTAAATGTAGTTAATAACTTAAAATTTTAAATAAAATTAAACAAAATGAAAATAAAAATTAAGAATTAAAAAGTAAAATTTAGAATTAAAATTAAAGTATAGGGAGCAAAATAAAAGGGGTTTAATTCATAATTGTTAAAAGTAATATTGCGATAGAAAGAAATGGACAAACGTATAGAGGAATTTATATCAATCTGGCTCTAAGAACTGAATTAATTTTTTCTTTGACAGCGTGTAGTAATTAAATTTGTTCTTTTTATTAACCCATTAGTACCCATTGTTCTTTTTTGGGTAGCAGAAGGATAATTTACCATATTTCAGCAATTCCTGCAGTTTTCATATTTATCTTTGTTTAGTCATAAAGAATGAAGTGTTTTTCAAATATATCATCTACCGTCTGATGTATTGGCAACGCTGATGTCTTAGTTTTCAGTAAACACTAAGAATCTTGAGGCGATGGATACACTCAGTTTCATCTATGATTCAAGCAAAAACTCTTTGTAAGTTGTACTTATATCTAACTCATAGTTAGTATAGTATAAATGAATCCTAACTATCCTTTAAAGCTAAGAAAATGTGCTCAAATATACCATGTTCTATGAGTTTGGGGTAGACCTGAAGGAGACTACCACCACCTTTAAAATTCTTATTTTTCAGTTTTTTTTTGTTTTTTTTTTACTTTTTTCAGTATCGGTTATTACATAAAGTTTCCGATTATCAAAAAAAAAAAAAAAAAAAAAAAGGAAAATTAATTTCAATATTTAAACAATTTTAGGTATGGGGGATCAGTTTCTCATACAACCGTTATAGTAAATTAATCCTCCACTCACGTTGGAGTCGCTTTGTTTTTTTTTTGTTTTTGTTTTTTTTAGACGAGTTGTTGCTCTTGTTTGCCTTTTTCAAGTTTTCTTCAGTTCTTACGATGGCATTATCCTCGGAAACTCCAAGAATGGCTTTATTCAAAAATTTCGCAAAGGATTCAGTTGTTGAATATGCGCAAGCAAAAAAGTTAATTGCACAGGATCGATTTACTATAAGGTTGTATGAAAAACTGAGCCTCCCTCTAAAATTGTTTCAATGTTGAATTTTTAACAAATTTTTTGATCAATCGGGAAGTTTCGGGTTTAATCGATAAGATTGCAAAAGTAAAAAGTGAAAAAAAGTAAAAAGTGAAAAAAAAATAAAATAAAATAAATGGTGGTGGTAGTCTCTTACAGGTAGTCTCTTACGGACCAAACTGAAAATTAATATTTTTCTTAGAATGATGCAATCATATTTTTAAGTAAGTTTCTTTTTCTATGTGCCTTGCCCTTTCAGGACGGAGGCGATCATGGCATTCCACGTCTCCCTATCCCTGGTGGCTCGTAGCACGCTTTCTCCTGTAACATCTCGCAACCTCCGTCCTGTCATCTACCTGTTCAGGCTCTTCTAATATGTTATCCGCTGCTTTCCTCAGTCTTTTTTCCCCTCTATTTGACCTGTTAGAATCAGGTTCTCCAAGCCCTTCTTCCTCATTGCATGTCTCAGGAACTTGACTTGTCTCTTCTTGATAATAAATATTAATTTCCTTTTCGTTTCCATTCTTTCAACACCAAAACATGTTTAGTATTAAATAAATTTGTACAAATTAAAGATTCTTGATATGGTTTAAGATTACAAATTTCTCTAAAAGACAGATTCCATTTATCTCCTTTTCCATTGCAATATTTGGATTTAGCGACAATATTCCAGATAATAATTGGGTTCTTGTTGGTGTTTTTTTATTTCCATTAATGTATGGATAAAGCAGCACTTTTGCTGTATTTACTGCTGTTTAAAAACATATGTTTGCAAAATCTTATCTTCTACCTGTCAGAAGTGCTTCCAAAATAATATATCAGTTTCTTCCCATCTCTTTCTCTCTCTGCTTCTTTCTCTCTAACTGCTTCTTTCTCTCTCTCTTTCTCTGTATCTCTCTCTGCTTCTTTCTCTCTTTCTGCTTCTTTCTCTTTCTCTATCTGCTTCTTTCTCTCTCTATCTCTCTCTCTGCTTCTTTCTCTCTCTGCTTCTCTCTCTCTCTCTCTCTGCTTCTCTCTCTCTGCTTCTCTCTCTCTGCTTCTTTCTCTCTCTATCTCTGCTTCTTTCTCTCTCTATCTCTGCTTCTTTCTCTCTCTATCTCTCTCTATCTCTGCTTCTTTCTCTCTCTCTCTGCTTCTTTCTCTCTCTATCTCTCTCTATCTCTGCTTCTTTCTCTCTCTATCTCTCTCTATCTCTGCTTCTTTCTCTCTCTATCTCCTTCTTTCTCTCTCTATCTCTCTCTATCTCCTTTCTCTCTCTATCTCTCTCTATCTCCTTCTTTCTCTCTCTATCTCTCTCTATCTCCTTCTTTCTCTCTCTATCTCTCTCTATCTCCTTCTTTCTCTCTCTATCTCTCTCTATCTCTGCTTTCTCTCTCTCTCTATCTCTGCTTTCTCTCTCTCTCTCTATCTCTGCTTTCTCTCTCTCTCTATCTCTGCTTTCTCTCTCTCTCTATCTCTGCTTTCTCTCTCTCTCTGCTTTCTCTCTATCTCTGCTTTCTCTCTCTCTCTATCTCTCTGCTTTCTCTCTCTCTGCTTTCTCTATCTGCTTCTTTCTCTCTCTCTCTATCTGCTTCTTTCTCTCTCTCTCTATCTGCTTCTTTCTCTCTCTCTCTATCTGCTTCTTTCTCTCTCTCTCTCTATATATATATATATATCATTATCCCTCTCAGCCTCTTATCATTTTCAGCTTCTCTTCGTTTCTCTGTCACTTCACGTCAGCTTTCAATTTACATACAATGTCGGATGTTAATGTCATTCAGTGTCTTCACAATAAAATTCGTTTTAAAACATCGGCGTTCGTAAAATTATGCAAACTAAAAGCACCGTAATTTGTATGCACAAATGCAAAAGATATAGGCTAGAGAAATGCATATTTCATTATCACAGCATCCCATATACTTGCATAAATTATTTTGGATGCACTCCGTGACAATCATTGTTCTTGTAAATTGATGAGATTTCGACGTCAGTCTAATCAGTCAGTTAAGTGCCATACGTGATACACGCTTGGGCGATCATGTCTCGAAAGAGACATGACTGACTGGGCAGAAGATTATCACGCAGTAGGTTGTCATTACTTTCTGCGGTAGACTGGTTGCCAACCAAAGCTAATATAACCCACTGTCTTGTTATTTAACCCATAATTGAAGGGAAAAGACGAATTAATACCTTTCCCAAGGGTATTTGCGTGTAAGTGAATGCAAGGAATTCTATTGGAATTCGAACTCAGCTCCCCTATTTCTCGTTCTAAGTCGATATCCATTGCACCACAACGCACATCCAGTCTAATACTGCGTTTAAATTAAAAAGTTTAGATACTACAGTGAAGAGTTCACCCAAGTAATTACAATGAAAGTATTCGTAGAAAAAGCATAAAGAAAAGACCTTACAGTAGTGTGAAAGTGACTGGAGCCGAGTTGTTAGACTAGGACCAATAATATTGCTGATTGTTCTTTTGATCTTTTCAAAGAGCTAAAAGGTAAATAGCAGGAACACCGCACCTTATGTGGCCGCAATATTCTAAGCATAGACGAATGATCGACTCAGGGATATGTAGGATAGATTCTGGAGATAAAAATTGTTTTGCCTGACACAGTGAGCCGACTTTCTTAGCAACTGATCTCGCAATATAATCTTTCATCTTAATGGCAGCTGAAAACGTTTGCCTGAAAAGGGGCAACGAATTATTTTCCTGGATGTTAGCATCAGCCATATTGATATAAGGCAGAGAGTATCTCTCGGATGATTAACCCAAGGACACTAACCATGGGTATATAGTACCCAGCGCAAATGACGCCATTTTAATTACAATTTAATTAAAATTTTCAGTACCTGAGTTTCTTACCTAAATAATAGATTTTTCAGTTCCTATTAATGTTAATTCAAAGTACAAATTTTGAAGTACCTGCATATCAAATATTTCAAACTAGCAGTATAGACCGGCGTTGCTCGGGTGTAACGAAAGCTTTAAAACTAATCCATGGTCCTCGAGCTCAGACTATTTTGGACGTTGGCACGAAAGACTAAAAAGCAATAGTTGTTTCCAGTTAAAGTGAAACCGTAGACTGAAAGAAAAATGAATGGATGTAAGTCAAATTTTCATTTCCTTGTATCGATATCAAATAAGGTTTTTTCGTCGTAAACTGAATTTTGAAGGCTAAATAAGTCCTTCTATAGCCCGATTTTTTCTATTATCGAATTTGGATATTTATCGGGGGTACCTCGACACAAAATCTAGCTAAGAACACTCGCAGACGCTTATAGTACAACTGTGTAAATTATCAAGAAAATCGGTTCAGCCGTATTGGAGTCTATAGGTAACGGACACCCAAACACACACAAAATTCCATTTATAAATAAGTTTAGATAGATTGAGATAAAATCAGAGAATGAGAGACATATTATGTTGAGGCTTAAATACTGTAATAAGAAGACTATATATGAACTGCTATTTTTATCTTTATATTCTCAGTGGATGTTCGATTTTCTTTGGAGAAAAATTTTAACTAAGCCACATTCTAATTCTAGAATTTAAGAAAAAAAATCGAAATTAGGACAAACGGCCATCAAATGTTGGGCAAGAGAAACAGATAAAATAAAAAATGGAGATTTTTGTTTTGTTTCGAGATTGAAAATAAATCGAATCTTTTTGCGGAGGAAATTTTGGAGTGAAATATTTGGCAGAAAATCAAGTCATACAATACTTACCTTTTTAATAATTTAAATCTATTTTGTTTGACTACATACAGACTACAACACGTGTCTGCCTATATAATATATACGGGAGTGCGCCTTCCAAGAATTTAAATATGAAACAAAAATAAGGAAGAGCGCATTTCAGTCCACGTTTAATACAAAAACGGGTAGAAAAAATGCCACTATTCACCGATATAAACAGTCGCGGGAAACATTCTTAATTCATAGTTTTGTCTCCATTAGGAGTTGTACAAATCAGGGCGCAAATTTCTGATTTAGATAAGCCCTTCAGTCCAAAAAGACGACGCTGTTCGGCCTTACACAAGAGACCAGAGAAGGACCCTGGTCGGCCTTACGCAAGGGGCCAGAGAAGGACCCTGGTCGGCCTTACGCAAGGGGCCAGAGAAGGACCCTGGTCGGCCTTACACAGGGGGCTAAATAAAGACCCTGGTCGGCCTTACACAGGGGGCTAAATAAAGACCCTGGTCGGCCTTACACAGGGGACCAGAGAAGGACCCTGGTCGGCCTTACACAGGGGACCAGAGAAGGACCCTGGTCGGCCTTACGCAAGGGGCCAGAGAAGGACCCTGGTCGGCCTTACGCAAGGGGCTAAATAAAGACCCTGGTCGGCCTTACACAGGGGGCTAAATAAAGACCCTGGTCGGCCTTACACAGGGGGCTAAATAAAGACCCTGGTCGGCCTTACACAGGGGGCTAAATAAAGACCCTGGTCGGCCTTACACAGGGGGCTAAATAAAGACCCTGGTCGGCCTTACACAGGGGGCTAAATAAAGACCCTGGTCGGCCTTACACAGGGGGCTAAATAAAGACCCTGGTCGGCCTTACACAGGGGGCTAAATAAAGACCCTGGACGGCCTTACACAGGGGGCTAAATAAAGACCCTGGACGGCCTTACACAGGGGGCTAAATAAAGACCCTGGTCGGCCTTACACAGGGGGCTAAATAAAGACCATGGTCGGCCTTACACAGGGGGCTAAATAAAGACCATGGTCGGCCTCACA
This sequence comes from Ascarosepion bandense, assembly GCA_037127315.1. NCBI lineage: Eukaryota > Metazoa > Mollusca > Cephalopoda > Sepiida > Sepiidae > Ascarosepion > Ascarosepion bandense. Next base: position 4,906,809 of record JBBBDQ010000201.1, read on the forward strand.
CAGGGGGCTAAATAAAACGCTGGTGGGCTCTACAATCTTGCTATCTGCAAAGCTAACCTAACCATTATTATTCTTGCATAACACCAACTTCACTTCTTGCCTTTTCTTACTCTCAAGTAACACTCCACAGTAACTCTTTACAATGAGTAGCGCTTGGATATTGTATAAGACGAGTATTACTATTAGAAAATAACATACAATTTCATATGTATGCGGTTCAAATCTAGTCTTAAGCATTTCCCTGCCTCATGACAACTTTAACGGAGAATGTATGAACCTAAAATTCCAGGGCTAAAACCGAACACAAAATAGCGTGAAGTAATATGTGCTGATTTTTTAAAAAGAGGTTCCTATTCATAAAAAGCGCATGCGTAGAATATTATCGATATTCGTACGCAAATAACTCAGTTTGCACGAAAGTGGGCAAGGATGTGAAAATGTTTTTTTCATAAATAAATGAGCGAGATCATCGATTGCTGTAGTCGCGTAATATTTTAGCAAATTATGCTTCAATGAGGAAAAATAAACACCCACCCACGTGTAAATCGGTGTCTGGTGGCTATTAGAAAATAGGCATTACATTAGTCGCTGGATACAGTGCAATAACGAACCCAGTGTCTCCTCCGTTGGTCGTTTTGTTTATTCGTGACGGAGTTACAAAAAAACATCATGTAATGATGATGGAAAAAATATTTCAGGATAATTTTCCTGCTAAATTAACTCAACCTAATTCATCTCCAGAAATAAAACTTATTTAATAGCGTGAAAATATGAGATGCAAATTCTTATAATAATCGTTTCTTATCTTAATACACATCGTACGTAATTGCCTGTTTCAGTGTGTCACTGTCAGCACACCAGTGTTTCATATTTTCAGTCAGTCAGTTAAGTACCATACGTGATACAGGCTTTGGCGATGTCTCTTTCGACCCATAACTGACTAGGCGGAAGATTTTCCCGCACTGGGTTATCATTTCTTTCTGGCGGTAAGTTATATGTTAGTATGTGGTGATACCACCGACCGAGCAAAACGGATGTTGGCTCTATGCCGACCAGAAAGCGAATGAATAAAAAAAAAAAATCACCTCTGCGCAAGTGGATTTGCGCAGATGTTCCGGTTGAAAAATAAAAATTAATCAAATATAAAATTACCATTTTTTTTTTTATTTACCAGCCAATGAGAAGCCCGGAATTAAATACAAGGATGAAATTCGAAACCAGCTGCGTTTGATCCAAAATGCCGACATAAAAAGCGAAGACACAAACGCTTCGTCAGACAGTCAGGACTTAAGGAAAAGAGTGTAATTAGTTTCTCCCTTGACCTAAGTCGAGCGGCTACTATGCTTGCCTCTTTCTTCTTTCCCTGTCTCATAAGTACTATACTGATCTTTTACTTTCTCCCTGTTCTCAAAAGTACTTATCGACATCTTCAAAGACGCTTCCATATTTCTAAGCCTTAATCTCCTTCAGGTAATTATTTTCCCATTAACTCTTACCTCCGTTGGACTTTTATTTCAAGCATTACTTATTTTGTAAAACATTAATTGAAATACATATATGTGTTATTTTATAATCTAATTGCCTTTTTGAATTTATTATCATGTTATGAATTATAGTGGGCTATCTTCCCACAAGTCCAAATTCCGTTAACCTGCTACGGCATACTGCTACTCCTCACAACAACTAGAAAAGGAAGAAGAGATACCCGCTATAAGTCCATAAAAATATATGCATATTTCGGGAAAGAAATAACTTGTATAGATGCTGCAATAATAATTTTTTCAGATATTAAGGGATTAATACAAGTTAGATTTGAAGTCAACAATCACAAGAAATGCTCAAAATGGGAGCCTTTTGCTTCCTAACATTTATTAGCACGGTGATTGCTTCGGATTGCTTTACAAAGAATTTTTAATTTGTTGTCTAAAGTTATGCCATTTCCAGATTTCTTAGTTATCTCCCTTTAACTCAACTCTCTAAGTTGTTTGTTCACCACTGCTGTAAATCAACCATCCGTCTGTTCATAGAATACTGCTGTCACATATAGTCAGCCGCCCCTGCTGCTCATCTCAGTGTTCTCGACATGCTCCAAAGGAGAATATGTAACCTGATACGTCCCGACTTGGCAGCTAAACTCCAGCCACTTTCTCACCGGCGGGATGTGGCTTCCATCTGTCTATTCTGCAAATATTTTCATGGCTTCTGCTCCGACGAACTTAAGTCCCTGGTGCCTTCGCAACAGGTGTTTACTAGTGCAACCAGACTGGCAACAAGGTTCCACTCATTTACAGTTAGATCAACCAAATGCAGCCGACAATTATGCTCCAGCAGCTTTTTTTCTCGCACTCTCCGCCTGTGGAACTCCCTTCCATATACTTGCTTTCCTGACGGCTATAACCTCCAGAAATTAAAATGCAATGTCAATACCCATCTTTTATCCACTTGACTCCAGTTCTTTCTACATCACCCTGTATATCTTGTTCTTTTTCTTTCTTTCTTTCTTTCTATCTTCGCAACTGTTTTCACATCTGTGTTCCCATATTTCTCTTTCCCTTTCTGACACCCACTGTAACTGGTTCGTTTTTCTCTTTACTCTCCTCCTATCTAAACATTTACTCTTATGTAGCCCCTGCGCATCCATGGTGATACTGCCTTGCTTGGAGTAAAACGATTAAAAAAAAAAAAAAAAAAATAAATAAATAAAACAGGTAATGAATTCATAATTCTTCGGGTCAAGTCACTCGATTGAACCAACAATTTAACCACTCGGCTATGTATCCTTAAATATGATTCATGGAACGAGAACAATATAACCCAGTGACCGAAAAAGAGAGTACAGTTCGAAATTACAATTATCTGAAGAAGGTCGGAGATTGCAACGGTCGAAACGTCGTGAATATGGTAATAAATATTAGGACAACAGTCCAAAAAATGTAAATAGTATAAATAATTACAATATCTCATCTCAGAAGTATAGATAAATACTGAAAAATTCGTCTGTTTTCCAGTTTTTTTTTATACCTGATTACATGATAAAATTTAAGAATAATCTAATGCATCTGTAACTCCCAAGATACATTCTAAAATTGTTGAGTTTTGTGGATAGGCCGCCATTTTAGTGTGTCTATAAATTAATATGCCAAAGTTGAGGATTTGCTGAAAATAATGACGTTTACAAGTCTTGGTTGATTATATTTTGGAAAAAGAGAAACGTAAATAGAGTGCGAATGTTTGGTCAATATACGTGGCTTCCACCTGGGATATGATAAAAAATTGCTTCCTGGAAGTACTTTCTTTTACGAAACAGCAACGGCAATAATGGTGAATTTTTAAAATGGCTGATTTACCAGTTGTGTTTACTTACGAGACAAAAAAAGAAAAAGAAAAAAAGTGAGCAAACAGAAGATTACCGAGATGAATGGATAGGAAAATAGAAGAGGAAGTACAAGCAAGGAATTTCGATTAAAATTAGACGATTTCGAGAGGAACGGGAAAGAGGAGTCATTCGCAAAAGGCGAATGTAATAATAATAATAATAATAATAATAATAATAAAAAGAACATCAAAAATTGCGATAATGGGAATTGAAGAAAAAATTGTGTGCACGGTGCAATTAAGAAAAAAAAATGAAGTTGGGGGTAAAATCGAGGGTCAAAAATGAAATGAAAGCAATTTGTTCAAAAGAAGAAGGCTATAAATGAAGCATTTAAATTGCTCCCAATGAGCAAAATCAAACAAAGAACGAAGGGACGTCAACAAAAAAATGAGTGAAAGAGAGAAAGGGTTAGTTAATGAAAGAAATAAAAACTGTAGGTAAAAAAAAGGAGAGAACAAGTAAAAGAAATGAAAGGAGATCGAAAAGAGAATAACATTTAAGAAAAAAAAACATCGATTAACGAACGAAAATTGTAGAATCAAGGGAGGAAAATTTGAATTAATCAAAGAAAGAATGAACAAAACAAGAATAATGTATGGATCTGTGAACTAATAATAAAAAAGAAAGGAAGACAGAAAAAGAACAAAAGATTTTTTTTTTTAATCATATCACCCCGAGCAAGGCGGTAACGCCACTGATGTGCCGGGGGCTACGTAAGAGTGAAAAGATTAGAGGAGAGAAAGCCGGAAACCACATCCTAAACAGGGAACAAGGGATGAGCCTCTACACCTGTTCAATAGACGTGGGTGGAGTGTGAAGCGGGCGATAGTTTAATCTATCTACTCCAATTGATTAGATAGACTAGTAGATTATCATCGGAAAATGAAAAAAGAAAATATAAAAAAAAAAAATAGATGAAAGACGGAACCATAAAAGAAAGAGTAGAGATAACAACGGGAGATCAAGAGATGTTTGTTTGATTAATTAAAGATAAGAATTCAACAAATATTAGGCCGAAAATAAATAAATGAATAAAGTCTGTAAATAATCCACACGTACAAAAGTATATTATTAAAATTATAATAATTGAGGCACAAGAATTAAGAAAAAGTGGGTTGAGACTAGTCAGCACTTTCTATTTTATAACTTTAGAAAGAGAAAAGTGTATGTTAGAAGAAAGCTAGGAGAAAAACTGACTGATCAATATGTGTTTAAATATGTTGGAATATGTTGTTATATATGTGTAACAATATTTTCCCATGTATATGTGATTTAAATCCTTATTCTGGATTGTGTTATATGCAACGATTTCATGTATCTATTCTCAATTGATTTTTGCATTAAAAATCTCTCTGCTATAAACCTTTTTTTTTAATATTCTGGGTTGACTAACATTTGTTTTATCATCAACGTTATAAACGAGGCAACTAATTTTTTTTACACTGTTGAAATTAATTCTGGATTCATAACCTTTTAATAATATGATTAGTCTTCCTCTCTCAATATATATATATATATATATATATATATATATATATATTTGTGGGTGTGTGCGTGTGTATGAGTATGTGCCTTTACAACATGTGGAAATATATTCTTAGGTTAAATTTTTGAGATATTTTCCTAAGAAGTCGTCAGGATTATTCAAGCTGGTGGATATGCATTAATGCACTGTTTAATTAAAGGAAAATAGAGTATCACCTCAAATACGAGTGGCCATTAAAAATGTTCAGAAAAATAAATTTAAATAATATGTCGATTAATACTTTTTCGTAACTTTCCGTAAGAATTCGTAATATTGTCTTTGTTTACGTTAGTTTACATTAGGATACAAACCAGAATAGATAGAATGTTCTGAGAAATTGGTGACATGTATTTACGGCTTAATTCGACATTGTTTAACCATAAAATCGTCTAATGATCGATTGGGAAAACACTTCAGATCTGTACACCCACCACAATACTTACCACATGTTCACATGGAAAGGGGAAAACCAATGAATATTTTTTAATTTTATATACAAGTTTTACAAGGTTATATATTTCATTCATTCGTGTGTGTGTGTGTGTGTATTTTATTTTTGACATTTTTATGTCACCTGAATAGTACACTACATGGAGATAAATCACATGTTATATTTGTAGTAGACTCTTCTGATGACGTAATAGAAACGCTACAATATATTTAGACTATAAATGCTGTTTTATTGCTTAATTGTTAATTCTGGACCCATCCTTACAAGGGACAGTGTGATAAAAATGGTCTGGCGCACTATTCAGAACCAGTATTCGTTAAATATTTTATCTCTCTGGATAAAGTATACTTTCTTTAAAATGTATCTTCATTTGCATATTGGTTCAATTTATTATAATTGAGATCAGAGACAAAAGGAAGTTGGTTAGTTGACATGTCACTAGACATGTGCGGTGGATTGAGAAAAGGGTAACCACTGAATTAAATAAACCGTTCAGTTTAGAATTTCCTGTGGGTTACCCTGATGGGTATACACCTGATGAAGGCCGAAACAACAAAAAATGTGTCCACTTGTAAATAGCGTAAATAATCATATGTTCTCACTACAGAAATTTAGGTAGATCAATTAAAAACAGATCAACAAATATATGTTGATATTTTAGAAGTATACCATGATTGTAAAACTACAGTACTTAAACATTTTTGTTCGGCACGAGTAAATTCGTTAGAAAACTTATAGGAAGTGCTTTAATTGCTAGATCATCCACGTAAGATTTACATCTAGTTTCTTAAAAGGTTTCAGTTTTCTTGGCAAATCTATTATCACAATGAGGGATAAATAAAAGATAAAACAATCGACATGTTAGATTCGTGCCAGCTTTGTTGAAACTTTTCTATTAAGTTCCATATTTTCTGTATATCGGTTCCGCCCCGATCCCTTAATATTTGTCTATATTTTGAGAGGAGGTATTGTAATTATTTTGAGAGGAGGTATTCTAATTATTTATACCATTCACATTGTTCGGACTGTTGTCCTTATTTTTCTTGCTGCATAACGACGTTTCGGCAGGACTTCTTCTGATTGGAGTTTTGAACTGAACCTTTTACTTCGCTCTTTGGGGTAAATTTTTCTAATATTTTATAAGCATAACGTAATTGAAAAGGTACTTAAAATCGATATTTACTTTGGTTTTGTATGGTCTGAGTAAATTAATGGAGAATATCAAAGGAATTTTTTTATTCTTTTTATGTGAAAGGAAAAATCAAGAATGAAATTCGAAATCCAATTTAAATTTAAAGTAATATTTATAGAAAACTAGCAGTGTAGCCCTGTGTTGCTCGGGTGTAATGAAAGCTTTAAAACTAATCCATGGTCCTGGAGCTCAGACTAAAAAATATTTATGTGAAGTGTGGTGAGGATCGGATAAAAATTGTGGATTTGTATAAAGGACATACAGACAGATAAACAGACACCCACACACAAACATCTTGCCTTTTATATTTATATATATATATATATATATATATTATCGATTTTCTGCACTATTGTAAGAACTGAAACCTTGAAACTTCTGAATATTGTTTCTTATGTCTTTGTTTATGAATGTATTAAATTTGATTAAAATCGGACCACTTATTCTATAAACCGATTTTTTCGATTATCGATATTTATCGGGGGTACCTCGACACAAAACTTAGCTAAGAACACTCATAGACGCTTACAGTACAACTGTGTAAACTTTCAAGAAAATCGGTTCAGCCGTTTCGGAGTCTATAGGTAACGCACACACAAAGAAGGGAGGGTGATAGATAGTTGGGTGGGTAAGAAGAATGGAAGCGTGTTAGTTTGTTAGGAGGTGTCTATTGACCTTACATTTAAACTCCTGGAGATTGTAGCCGTCGTGGAAGCAGTCATGTCGAAGGGAATTCCACAGTCAGGAAGTGCAAGAAAAGAAACTGTTGGAGTAGAAGTTGCGGTTGCATTTTATCGGTTTCACTGTAAAAGGGTGGGATCTAGTTGCTAATCTAGTATCTCGTGCAAATTCGAACCTAGGGGGCACCAGTGATCTAAGTTCATCGGAGCAGAAGCCATGGAAGCATTTATAGAAGAGACACAGGGAAGCCACGTAGCGCCGGTGAGAGAGAGACTGCAGGCGGTCTGCTAAGTCGGTATCGATCACATTACAACACTCCGCTGTACTTTGTCGAGAAGCCCAAGGAGAATAGCAGGGGCACCCGACCAGATATGGCAACAGTATTCAATGCTATACTTAAAGCTATTATATAGATAGATTATAAGAAAATATGAATTTGTTCGTGACGAATAGATGAAGAACTAGAATATGAAAAACGTAGTGGGGAGGAAGAAAATGTGAACGTAAAGAGACTTCTTTTATGTACCCTGTCCTTTCAAGACTTAGGCGATCATGGCTTTCCACATCTTCCTATCCCTGGTGGCTCTTAGCACGCTTTCTCCTGTTACACAACGCAACACTCGTTCCATCATCAACCTGATTAGCTCATTCAAATATGTTATCAGCTGCTTTCCCCTGTCTCTTTTTCCCTCTATCTGGTCAGTTAGTACAGGTTCTCTAAACCCCCATCCTCATCGCATGTTCCAGGAACTTTAGCTGTCTCTTCCTGATGCTCAGTATTAATATCCTTTTCGTTTCCATCTTTTCCAAAACCTCATCATTGTTTCACTTGCTCAATCCATGAGAGATCCGAAGGCGAATTGGCATGGCGAAGGAAGCATTCCAGAAGTTGAGTAAAGTATTAATAAACAGGACAATTTCGCTAGAAAGAAAGAAGAGAGTACTGGATTGCTATGTGATGTCGGTTCTTCAATATGGCAGTGAATGTTGGACAATATCTTCGAAGATGAAGGAAAAACTTGAAGCAGCTGAAATGTGGTTCTACAGAAGGATGCTGTGGATATCATGGACCGAGCATGTGGACATGTAAAGAGACTAAATTAACGAAAAACAGCACAAAAATCATTTATTTAAAAATAAGAAAGAGAAATGAAAGTATCACGAGTCAGAAAGACAAGACAGAAAGACAAGACAGGCAAAGTAGAATAAAAATGAAAAATGAGTTGAAGATAGATATGAAGAAAAGTTTTACCTTTGAGGCGATGAGAAGGCCGTTAAAACAAAAAGCAAAAGAAGACAGAAAATCTATTTCAAAATCCATTAGTCGACTTAGAGTAACTGTCACGAGTGAAGAAAGAGGTGGGGGGGTCAACACTGCAGCCGCCACAAAAACGCATCAGTGGTATTTCCTTATTTTGCGCCACCCGTAACAGTGAACGGGTGGGGGTGACAAAGACTAAAAATATCGGGACTGAAAGCCATTGAACAGAAAGAGGATTCCTACTTGTCAATGCGCGACATCATTTTAACATCGATATGCTTTTATTCATCGCTGTTTCGGGTCACACCAGCGAGACGGAAAGATGATAAAAGTAAAGCCATTAAAAAAGAAAAGAGAGCAACAATCGAGAGGCTGGAGAAACATTCAATCTTGGAAATGCCTGATTATTTGGAGCGAGCTCAGATTTGAGCGAGCGAATGTATTTCACACGAAAACGCAAATTGATTTCCGAATGACGAAAACGCATTTGTCGAAGAAATGACGTCTTATAGATATCTGTCAATGTGTTCAGGTTTCTTGCAAGATCTGACAGCGACATTTGTAGTTATTTATACAACGGCTAATAGCGAAAATATTTTGACACGCTAATCGAAGATAGTAATTCTTTCCATAGCCTTTTCTCAAACAAGTCTTACGGCCATATCACGTTAGAACAGTGGGTCCCTTACGATCACCGAAATCAAGCAACGTCGAGCCTAGTCAGTACGTAGATAGTGACCACTTGAGAGTAACAGATTCTATGAGCTTAGATGTGCGAGTAGTATAATGGTCTATGACTCAGAATAGTTAATGGAGGCTGAGTTCCAATTCTAGAGAAATTCGTTATATTCACTTGTATGAAAGATGGATTCATACCTTAATTATTTTATAAAATTTGTATTATTAAATCATTATTTTATTTTTTAAAAAATGGCATACAATATAAAATATATTTTCAAGCTTTGTCACCTGCAAATAAACCATAGAAAACAATCAATAATTTTTCTTTGGAAATTTCAAATAAAATAATTATAGATTTACTAATATCAGCTACTTCTAAGTTCCTTGTCAAGTGAGGACACGGCCGACCATGGCTCTCCACAACAATTTCTATCAATTATGGTATGAAGCAGTGTTTATCCCTTTGCCATTTAGCAATCCATTTACCACGTCAGTCAAAGGGTCATTGCCGTCCACTATCTCTCTTAACACCGGTACGCCTCGTGAAGGGTGGGTTATGTTCTCCACACTCTCCTTTCTCATTATCAGTCACCATATTACATTGTCTCTTTTTTATTTTAAGTATAAGTTCCCGACACACTTCTTAAAATATAAACAGATACCAAGACATCACATTTGGAAGAGGGAATTCCTTATTATTCCCACGGGAAATTTTCAGCACCTCCCCCTATATGTACATAAATGGAGAAATTCAAACTGCAAACTAATATATGTTTCCATTTACTGAAGATTAAATTAAGCGTAACATAACTGAGGACGTACTCGTAGTGTAGTGTTTATCAGCTCAGAGAGAATGATTAGCAAACAGAGTTCAAGATTCAGCGCAGGACATTTTGTTCATTTTGGAACAAGTAAAGGTATTAATCCGTCTCTTCCCTCCAGTTATGGATCAAATAACATGACAGATTGGGTTCTATAGCCTTGGTCGGCAACCAGTCTACTGCAGAAAGCAATGGTAACCTACTGCGGAATACATATTCTGCCCAGTCAGTCATGTCTCTTTCGAGACATGATCGCCAAAGCGTGTATCACGTATGGCACTTAACTGACTGACTGACCCTTGAAAAAGTATGAACTCATTTTCTTTCACCCAGCTCCGTCTCGGCCTCACTGCTTCGGGACAGGCTAGACTCCCGAGCCTTGACTAGCAACCAGTTGATGAGAATTAATTCAGGTTGAGTGAAGAAACACTTCCATTGGGTAAAATCCTACATGTTACAGAAACATCTACAGTGTCGTACTTGCCAGCTTATAAGCTATAGTGAGATCGACAGGAGATTATATGGCATCTACGCATCGTGCATTCAGCAATGAATTAGAACACTCTCAGCTAATGGGCGTGTATAATGATAATATACACGCTGAAAAGTCTGCCTCCTTCTAACGAGCGCCCGTAGCTCAGGTAGAATCGCCGACGGACGCCAATTTGGTCGGGTTTCAATCCTGGGTAAAAAGCAATCGGCTGTTTAACCGTACTGATGAGCTGCGATACAGCGAAACAGATCTGTCTGCGGATGGCTATATATACATATATCCCTTCTGTCACGCTTATAAGAGATAATAGCGAGGCAGCGTCGGCTCAATTCATTCTGTTTATTACCAGTTATGAAGGCTCTTTTCGCGTTTTTGCTCTTTAAAAGTGTCTTGTTTTTGCAATAACCATGTCATCAGGTAGTGAAGTGTGTAATTATATATATATATATATATATATATATATATATATATGTATATATATATATATAGAGAGAGAGAGAGAGAGAGAGATAAGGTTGGATTTTGGAACCTGTTTTTGTTGCTCCAATTGCACTAATTTTGGGCACACGGATTTTTTTTCTATTTCTTTTACAGTATTTATTTTAAATTCAAGAAGGTTTTCAATTTAACAAATTTATTTTAAAATATTTTTATTGTCATCTATATTGGCTCCGGAAAGATGTACATTTTTTAGGAAATGAAATATTTGAAAATTTATTATCACTACCACTTACCTCATACTTGTCAGTTTTTGATACATTTTCATCTTCGGGCGCCAACACGGTGTTTTGTTCACAGTGCTATTTTTAGTGTGAAAACAATTCCAAGAGTTCAGTGTAAGCTATAAATCAATTCATAAAGACTATTTATTGCCCAAGTTGGTTATTATAAAATTGGCGTTTGAAGTCCTACTTACTAATTGATCTCTGGCAGTCAGATTTCGTAACTGATCTCCTTTTTGTAAGATTCTGTAATTAACCTCTGGCAACCAACGTGTTAGAATTATTTTTATTGTCTTTCTATATTTACGAAATACTTTTCTAGCGTTGAATTTGATAATAAATGGATATTAGAAACATCTAATGCTTCGATTTTATTCAATGTAATATTGTTATAACATTAACAATTACAAGCAAAAGATAATTTTAAATTTAGAAATTTAAGTTGCGGATTTAGTAAGGGTTTAGAAATAATAAAATATCTTTAGTCGGTTATAAATCTTTCTGGGCATTACAACTTTGTGTAATGGTTAACAAACTTGTCTCGCTAGTACAGTTACAACTGTGCTTCATACTTTCAGTCTCGTTCCACTTCAAAGCTATGCTAGGGTAATGTTTAGCAAGGTTTTCTCGTTAGAGAATCATTGCAATTGAGTAGCGAGTTCGATCCTCACTGGGTACCCCCATAATTTTGGACTTGGTCACATCTAAAGAAAAAAAAATTCAATATAAATATTTTTAAAACATTTTATGGATAATAATTTTTATTGCGCTAGTTATACGCCGAGTACTTTTATTGCCAAAATTCTGCTCCCCTTGAGGACGGTTAAATTACATCAGTTTAGCCAGTATTCCACCTAAGCACAACCTTGTCTTACTCCCTACTTTCGGACGGAGAGGAACCCAGAAAGACTATGTTAATGTACAGAGTACCGTCTGAGGGAAAAATATACAGACGAGAGCTCTACCCTTTCTTATGCAAGTTCGACGAAAAATTTTGTCCGAGATTAAGGGCTAGAAATTCCAGGTAAAAAAAAATCGACCCTGTGTCAGATCCAGCCTCAATGAGGAGATTACTACTAAATACAATTTGTATTTAGAAAGTAAAGTCCTACCCTTGTTATTTAACCCATAACTGGAGGGAAGGGACGGATTAATACCTTTCCCAAGTGTACTTATGTGAATGCACGTTATTCAATTGGAATTCGAACTCGGCTCATCGATTTCTTTTGCCGAGGCAATATCCACTGCACCACAACGCACATTCGTCACTAAACGCTTACAGCACCTGGTATTCCCAAGCGGTTACCCATCTAAGTACTGACCAGGCTCAACGTTGCTTAACTTCGGTGATCGAGCGAGAACCGGTGTATTCAACGTGATATGGCCGTAAGCCTACAAGACATGAAAACTGAAGCAAAGAAAACAGCAAGTAATCAGCTTTACATGTTTGATTAAATGTACAGAATACAGCGCATGATAGCTATGATAAAAGACAAAAGATTCCTTAGAGTAACAGAATACAAAACGTTGCGGAGAGCCGTGATCACTCACGCCATGAAAAGACAGCGTATGAAAAATTAGCAATGCTACTGTTAATGTAAATGGATTATTACTAAAACAATAAGATCTGAGAAGCGTGCAAACAAAAAAAAAAAAAAAAAAATTTATCTCTGATCGAAATGATAATGTCGAGTAAAATGCGCTCCCAGAAAATCTCGTGAGAGTTCGAGTTTTTATACTAAGTTATCGCAGCTTATTTTAATGGCTGAAGAATGGATCATCTACAAAGGGGTTAAGAGAAAAGCAGTAAAATCTTCTGTAAGAAATAAGAGGAGGGAAGACGCCAACGAGAAAATATGAAAAAATTCTGAGAATTTAAAATCGTCTTCAAATGTTTCAGCGTTCAATTAAGAATCGTAGCATTTAAGGACATTTCAGAATTTAATTTTTCGGTTTCAATTCGATTAAATAATAGAAAAACCCTAGTATAAAATATCGTTAAATTTAACAATATTACCATTAAATAAGATGATGAGGAATGTAAAGAAAAGAACTAAACAACGAAAAGAATGAATAAAAGAAGGACAAAGCATGAAATGAAAGAAAAAGGAAAGAGAAAAACAAAAAAGGAAATGAAAGAAAGAAAGTTCTACTTAACAAATGAAGTCCCGGAATAAAATGTTGGTCTGAAACGTCTCGATGTAAACCTAACGACTCTTTATCTAAACAGATGGGTTAAACCCTTTTCACGAACATACACCGATATTTTTGTTGTTTTTACTTTTTTTTCGTCAGTAGTTTTGTCTCTTTCATTTGATTTTAAAGTATCGATCGTTTTCCCCTAACCAGGCGAATTCTGGATAATTTTTAATAGCAGTAACATCCATATGGGATCAGTGAGATTAAGCGGTTATTCCATGTTTTTTAATGTTCTTTCGTCCTTTAACGTTCACCGCATTTTTAATCTTAAAAAATATCTCAATCGTATTAGATTTAATTTTTGGTCGTTTCGAGTAATTCTGACAAGACATCAACTTACCCATGCGTTGTAGAAATATTCAGGATTTCTGTTTCAGATGGCATACGAAAGTGGCTTTACACTTACCTGCAAAAGAAAGAAATAAGGAGACATAATTATTTTTGAATAGCCTTTTTTCAGTACATATAAAAGACACATAAATTATATATATATATATATATATATAAATTTGTTTAAACATTACTTTTAATGAATACTTGTATTTGAGCAGATGCTCTTTTTTATGAACAATATATTTATTTACATGTATTAGCCTGAATAATAGAGAAGTTTCAGAAAAATTTGCACCCTCTGGCAATATTCGAACCTCTAGGGAAAACTGTCATTAGATCTGAAGTGTCTTATTCTTTCGAGCACATAGGACTTACGATCGGACAAACCCACTTTCCCGAATTTTCAAAATATTCCTATTTGCTCTGTTTTTGTATTCTAATATTGACAGTTTTTTTTACGAAATTCCTAACAGATTTCGTAGTGTATAATTTTATGCTCTCATTATGATTGAGCTCTCTAGAGAGAAAAAAAAATTACTACTTCTGTGATTTACGCGTTACTCTTCACTAATGAAGTGAATTCTTCCGGTGACTGGCATGTGTATATACACCACATATATAACACGCTAAAATTTTCCTTCTCTCATTTCTTGCGCTTATGGCTTAGGGAGTAGAGACTCCGACTGATACCAAATCAGTCGTGTTTCTATCCCCGATGAGCTGTGATACAGCGCAGCGAAATAAGCTTGTATGTGGGTGACTAATATATATACTTTTGTTCACCACTGCTGTAGCCACACAACACTAAAGTGTATCTGAAGAAGGACGGCGCGTATAACGGCCGAAACCTCGTAAACATAATAATAAGAATGGGGTTAACAGTCCAGTGTAAATAATGTAAATACTACATCATTTAAGAAGTATAGACAAATATAAAGTGATAGCGTTATCCGTTCTTGTTCATAATTCTGGCTTGAGAACTTAGATTTTTATTTTTTTTTTCTTTAGACATGAATAAGTATCACCTAATCGAGTCGGCTAGCGTTTGTGAATTAAATCAAAAAACTTATGATTGAATGAAATTACCACACTACATAAATCCAAATTTCTATATTGAAGAGAAGAAACTTGGGTTAAAAAAAAAAAAAAAAAAAAGAAAAAAAAAGGACATCATTTAACTTTTGGAAACTTTTTCATTCACTCTCCTTAGAGATTAGCACTATATTTTTCCAACGTAAAGTCAATACAAGAAAAGAAAAGAAAAAGCTATTATAAGCTTCAACGCATCCGAAAATTCCTAGACTGACATATTTTTAAGGGGGGGCACACAAATACAATAATTTCCTCTATCATAAATTGCTTCTTTAATGCAATAACGTGTGACGGCACACGAGTCTCAATATATCTCTTGATTTAATCAGGCAAATATTTAGGTATTAAATAGGGCAGTTAACAAATGCGTTAGGGGCATAAGGGAGACACACAGGTAATTTCAAATTGTCTCAAGAGAGGGAATAAAAAAAAACCCTGATGAGACATTAGTTTACATCTCATATAAAAACCATTTGACGTTCAACATTATTCTCTCACATTATTCACTTCGGTTTGGCCTCATGGCTTGCGAGAAAGTCTCACTGACCATCATTCCGGTCAAAGGGTACACTATACTTTTTCTTATTCCTCCGAATAAAGCTAAGATCTCTGAATAACAGTCAAAGAAATTTCTTCAAAATTTTCTCCATAATAATAAAGACTGGAGTAAAATATATATATATATATATATATATATATCTCCATCCTGTCACGTTGATGGAGATGGAGACAATAGCGGGCAGCCTCGGCTCAGTTCATTCTCTTTGTTATTATTTATTAAAGCATTGTTGAGTTTTTTCCTTTTCAACAGTGCCTTATTATTTTATATTTTTCCAATAATTCCGTCGTCGATTAGTGAAAATTATATAACTCTAGGTTAAGAGAACCAACAGTTTTAAAATTCGGAGTTCTCTGGCATTTACTATGCTTTCTTAAAAAAAGTGCTTAATACAATAAATATTGTAGAGCATAATTTAATCATAATTAAATTCGTTTTTAATTAAAAACACATTGCGACATGTTTTCTTTCTTTCTTCACCTTTTTTCTTTTATAAAATATTGGGATATGGAGAAAGAAAGAAATATTTTGTAACAATAATGTATACATCAACGAAAATAGGCTCTAGACAAGGGTGTTTAAAATTAAGTTGACACTTTGGCCGTTTTGACAGAAGAAATTATGCAATTCAGAAAAATATAAACTTGTTTTTAAATTGAAAGGGAATTTTTATTCCGATTAGTTACATTGAACATACATAAATGTTTATGTCTCCCCATATCTATAAATAACAAACCTATTGCTTTTTATATCTAAATGAAAATCATTTTCACTATGATCTAACATTACCTGATGACGAGATAGAAATCT
This sequence comes from Ascarosepion bandense, assembly GCA_037127315.1. Lineage (NCBI taxonomy): Eukaryota > Metazoa > Mollusca > Cephalopoda > Sepiida > Sepiidae > Ascarosepion > Ascarosepion bandense. The sequence goes on from JBBBDQ010000201.1 coordinate 4,923,005, forward strand.
CGAAACAGAAATTTCCATATCGCAATAATTAAAAAACAAATTATATACATATATATATATATATATATATATATATATGTATATGTATACCCTAAAATATTTCGCCGTTGTATTTTACGGCGAAATTTTTCATAAAAGCTCTGCTGTGTGGGTAAAATATCCTGTGCGCGCTTTTAGTCACTTTTTATTTAGAGAAATATTTAATATCTTTGCTCGTAATTCATTTCTTTCGTGATACTCCTTGAGCAATTGATGTCTCTTCCTGACTGAAAGCCTGGACTAAGTTTCCGTGCAAGCACGGAAAAAAACAAAATTAAACTACACAATTATCCTTAGTCATCTTCGACTAAGACGAAAAATCGGGGTGCCGTGTCCGAATGCCAGTTGAATTCCTTGCATTCACTTACGCGCAAATACCCTTGGGAACGGTATTAATCCTTCTCTTCCCTCCAGTTATCTCCAGACTTGGGGAACCTGATACTAATAGGCCAGATACAGCAAAAAAAGAGACGGAGGAAAGCAGCGGATAACATATTAGAAGGCCATGAGCAGGTGGATGACAGAACGGGGTCTGTGAGACGTTATAGGAAAAAGCGTACGAAGAGCCACCAAGGATAGAGAGACGTGGAAGGCCATAATCGCCTAGGTCCTGAAAGGACAACCCACATAGAAGATTCCTTTATTGACCTTTTTCTCAAAGTCTGTACTAGGTGATAAAAAAATAACAGAAGGTGTTTAGAATAAATTTTTAGATGAAAGAAAATTTGCATTATAGCAAAAGAAATTATATAGATTTTGTAAACAGAAAATTTCGCACATAGTCAACTTTTTGATGTCGGTAGAGCCGAGAAATTTAATGCTTGATGGTGTAATGTATAGCAACTCGGAATAAAAATATATGAATGCAGAGTTCAAATTCCATTTGCGTTTGTTATATTAATTTACGCGCAAACACCCTTGAGAAAAGTGTGAATCCATCGCTATGGGTAAATAAACTTGGCCCTATAGTTTTGATTGGTAACCAGTGAACTAAATTCTAACTAACCTGAAGGTAGTTGGTCGCTCTTAGGTTATCTTACACTGCTACTCTGTAGTACATATGGTGCTCTTACGAGTCACATAACCCCTAGGGGCTAAGGAATTTGAAATCCGAAAAGCAGAAAAGGGGATATTCAGATAGCATAGCAGTTATCGGGGCAGAAGATGGAAGAAAAAAGAAAAATATTATTATTATTATTGTAATAATCGTAATAGTATTATTAATAAGTCGTCGTCGTAGTTGTGATCATAGAATCGCCCTCCGATTTAATAGTTTAGTGTCGTATCCGCAAGGGGTACAATTAAAAGTGTCTAATTTGCATATTAAAACGTGATATAATATTAATGCTGCCCTCGGCTCAGCTGAACGTTGTCCATTTACGGCGAGATTTAGCTGAAAATAGTTCACTGATGGGGAGGGCGACGCCATTATAATTGACACGACGAATTAGTGGCTTGGAATGAGACGGGAGAAATGCAATTAATTTTCAAATAGCACAAATTAAAAATTACGAAGAAGAAAAAACTCAGTGGAAATGTAACCAGCGACAAAAATAAGAACCAATCAATTCAAATTGCCAACTTGACGCAGTCTTACGGATTTAAAATTAAGGAAAAAAAATATTGTCTGAAGGACGACATTTCAATCCACGTAGTTATGCAAATTGATATTTTACATATAAAGCTATAAGTGAAAAATAATTTAATTTATCAGGAAGTTAAAACGAATTTTTCATACAATAAACGAAATCATTCTTTGGAAAGAAAGTGTATTGAATAAAATTTTAAAAAAAGTGTTTTAACATTTACAGAGAGAATTTGGCATAACCATTCTTGCATCAATAATTTCAGACAGAAAAATGTACACAAATTTCTTTCCAATATATTCAAACGAATTAAAGATGGCGACTGATGAATTTCCTTCTTTGTTTCTGTTTTTTATCCAAAAATAAAATAAATAAAAATAACGAAAAACACTTGATTGGTTCCACTGCTCAAATAAATATCTTTTGTGAGAATAAACAATTCCGAGCAACACAAAATCGAATCTTTTTATAGCAGCTTAAATTGAGATTTTTTTAATTCTATTTTTGTGTGAATTTAGAAGCAATTGTTTTTATTATAAATTATTATTAGGTTTTAGCTGTTTAGATGGTATGTGACACCATAGGACGTATTCAAGTTACACTCTGGAAGTTTTGTGTATTGTTCAAGAATGACATTTATTTGAAGGCAATAAACAACAACAACAACAACACTAAAACAAATTCTTAAAAGATAGAGCATCCTACATCTACACACATTTGTAGAGTTCCAGTCAATTCTTGAAGGTTTCCGTAGACATTCCTCTTCTAGTCTTCCAAACGTTAACCTATAAGTAGTTTTGATCATTACAAGTGTTTCTGACAAAATTTATACACTAATCTACATAAAAAAAAAACCTCTAAAAAGATTCACAATGTTCTCAGAACGTGGAGAAGATAAAAACCGGCGAGCTACAACAAGCTCATTAAAGAAGGCCTCTACTTTGAGAAGAATTAAATCTGGGTATATTTAAAAAATAAATACTGGGTTGTCCGGAAAGTTAATGGCAATTTTTAAGGGAAATTAAAACAAAGAAATAAAATTATGCCATTAAGTTTTTTATTCTACTAAATATGAACCATTTTATTGCACAACATTTTTACTATTTCTTTTTTTCAAATTAAAGACTTCGTCTTCCAAAATTAGTAAAAAAAACTCATTCAGGTAGTTTTTATGTCACTCAAGGAATGAAAATTTTTAACATTGAGATTATTTCACAAGAACATAAATAAATGAAAATCTGAAGGAGCAATGTCTGGTACATATGACAGGTAGTGTAACGCATCCTAGCCAAACTGCAATAATATTTGACGGGTTGCCAAAGAAATATGACGTCTGGCATTATCCTGATGCAAAAAAAAGAAAAAAAAAAAACAGACACACCTATCCTAATTCTAAATATTTTTCTTAAATTGCCACATTTAATTTGTCCAGTTTTAAGAAGTATTTTTCAGAATCAATTGACTAGTTACTTGGCAACTCCAACAGATGCATAGCTTGACTCTCTTAAGATGAAAATTTGCATTTGGGGTGGCCAAAGTTGGCTCATACTGCTTACCCCGGGAACCTTTTTGCTGAACATTATTGTAAAAAAATCCACTTATCACCCGTAACAATTTGCTTTAAAAAAGGGGACATTTTTATTGTGTTTATACAACAAATCACAGAGAAAGAAATGCGATCTAAAAGATTCTTTTCACTTAGATCATATGGTAGCCAAAGTTAGTAAAGCTTGGTTACTCGAATCGATCCTAAGCGCACATTGATGGTAGATTTTGATAAATTTAAACATTCTGCATTGTGTAATGCCGGTTATTCTCAACCAATGTTTTGATTTTGTCTTCATTGATAGTGCAGTGGATATCGGCTCGGAACGAGAAATCGGGGAGCCGAGTTCGAATTCCAGTTGAATTTCTTGCATTCACTTACGCGCAAATACCCTTGGGAAAGGTATTAATCCGTCTCTTCTTTCCAGTTATGGGTGAAATAACAGGACAGATTGGGTTCTATAGCCTTGGCTGGCAACCAGTATACCGCAGAAAGCAATGGCAAACTACTGCGGGATAATCTTCTACCCAGTCAGTCATGTCTCTTTCGAGATATGATCGCCCAAGCCTGTTTCAGGTATGGCACCTCACTGAATAAAGGAGGAGGACTCTGCTTCTGTGTTCCTTACCAATGATGCTAAAACCATCACCTCTGACCTTAGCGAACCACTTCCGTATCGTTCTGACAGCTTCACTATACACATCTCTTATCTGATTTGTTGCTTGCAAGGCATTTTTTTCCCTTACCGTAAAAAAAAAAAAAAACATGTCTGAAAAAGGCACCTTATATTCTTTCCTCTTCATATGAATGCAAAATTGATACAAATTAATTGTTACTCTTTCTAAAAACAGATTTGGAAATGTTCTCTAATCAGAAATGTAAGTATATTCTGGTTGTACTTTGTAGTGCAGTGGATATTGGCTGGGAACGAGAAATCGGGGAGCCGAGTTCGAATTCCAGCTGAATTCATTGCATTCACTTACGCGCAAATACCATTGGGAAAGGCATTCTTTCAAGTTATTAGTTAAATAACATGACAGATTAAGTCCTGTATACTTGGCTGGCAACCAGTCTACTGCATAAGTCAATGGCAACCTCCTGCGGAATAACGTTCCACCCAGTCATCATATCTCTTTCGAGACATGATCGCTCAAGTGTGTATCACATATGGCACTTAACTGAAACATATTCTATCTTTCGATAAATTTGATGTGTTCTAACATCATGATATATTGACGAGTAAAAATAGATGTAAGTATTCAGGATAATCCAATACATATCTCCATTGAAAAATTTGGAAAACGTTTGTAGTATATACTGTATATTTAAAGTAATTCAAAATTTCGCACTTCTATTGTTTGCAGCTGTAATTGTACCGCCAATACTACAAGCACGTTTAGAAATAAATAACTAGTTCAACGGTAACAGGTTGAGGGCTGGATGCCAATCTAATAGTACCCTTAAATTCATGCGGTCGGTGCACCCGAAAAAAAAGCTCTTCCCAAAGAAGACAGAGGGAAGCCAGGTCACATTGGTGTGAAAATCGAAATGCCAAGTCAGGATCGATTACTTTACAGATGCTTTTTCAGATTTAGTTAAGAATATTAACGTGGATAGCAAGAACATCCGACCAGATATTGTAACAATATTTTATGCACGGATAAATGATAGATTTATAAATGTTCAAGATTTATACTGACGTGAAAAAAACTTGACACGAAACATTAACCAAACTTTTCTAGCTGTAGATGCAGCTACTGATAAGATATAGTCGTTCCACTTCCGGTCATATTAAAAAAGTGAGGCCACGGAGGCGAGGTGTTGCTCTCTAGGAGACAAGCATAAGCTATGCTGATGGCGACCAAGAAAGTTTCTCTATAGTCGTTAAAGTAGACCAGTTTTATTCTTTTAATTGATTAAAATATACAAGCCATTTCCTTTCCTGGTTAACCACTGATTGAACGTCCTTTTCAAAAGATGCAGCTAGGTTTATAGTGTGAGCTTTGGCGGATTTTTTTTTATTAAGACGGCAGTAAATGCTATTAAAATATACAAGCCATTTCCTTTCCTGGTTAACCACTGATTGAACGTCCTTTTCAAAAGATGCAGCTAGGTTTATATTGTGAGCTTTGGCGGATTTTTTTTTTATTAAGACGGCAGTAAATGCTATTGTCATTTGACTAAATGCCTATTTGGGAACTGATGACATCAGCAAGACCAGTGATGAAGATCAGACACAGCGTAGAATCTATGATAGAGCCTTTGGAGGCACCATCGTTCGTGTGAAATGATCTGGATATGTGCCCGTTCAAAACTACTTTCATTCCATGATTTGATACGAAGGATTGTATTAAATCAAACAATCGTCGAGTCTTATCGTAGCCAATTAGCTTGCGTAGAAGACCAGCAGGTAACACCTTGTCAAACGTTTTCGAGATATCTCTAGTCACAGCTCGAGCTTCGCCATTATTATGAAGAGCCTGATATACATATTCAGTGATGGTCATTACAGTATCAGCAGTAGACCTGACAAAGCGGGAGCCATATTGTTTGTCGGAGAGTAATTCGTGAAAGGCGAAATTGTTTTGGAAAACTCGAATACTTTGCCGGAAAGTGGTAAGAGGCTAAAAGACGATAGATGGAGGGGTTATAGGGGTTCACATTATTTCTTAAAAACAGGATCTACAGATAAGCTTGTAAGCAGGAAGGCAATAGTTGTAGAGTTTAGAGAGGACTGGAGCCAGCTCAGGGGCATATTTCTTTAGGACGACGGCTGGGATTCTATTACTTAACTTAAAGGGGTCTTTGTTCTTGTAGAGATGATTTTAAATGAATGTGTGTGGAATATTTTGGATAGGTAAGTGTATAAAAATGTATGTGCATGTTTATATAGAAGTACTTGTCTGTTTACGTGCATGTTGAACGGTGACATTAGTTAATATATGTATGTGTGTGTATATTAATATCTATATGTGTAGATAAGTACCTTGTACCCTCAATTTTTCTATTTTTGTTCTGGTTTCAAGAATCATACTGGCTAATTAGCTTCTAGTAATAATACCTCCTGATAGCAATGAATATTTCCGTTTTATGCTAAGTACGAGTTTGCCGTTGTGGAGCAGTGGATATCGGCTCCGAACGAGAAATCGGGGAGCAGAGTTCGAATTCCAGTTGAATCCATTGTATTCACTTACGCGAAAATACCCTTGGGAAAGGTATTAATCCGTCTCTTCCTTCCAGTAATGGGTTAAATAACAGGACAGGTTGGGTTCTATAGCCTTGGTCGGCAACCAGTCTACCGCAGAAAGCAATGGCAACCTACTGCGGGATGATCGCCGAAGCGTGTATCACGTATGGCACTTAACTGAATGACTGACGAGTTTGCCGTAATGAAATGATGGTAAAATAATTTAAAAGATATATATATATATATATATATATATACGATGGTCTATATTATAATGGGATATATATTCTTCACTAATCGACAACAATTATTGCAAAAAAAAAAAAAAAAAAATTAAATCAATCAATCAATAAAAGATAACGTACTTTTAAAGAGCAAAGACGCGGCAAGAGCTTTCATAACTTGTAAAAAGGCATGAACTGAGCCGACGCTGTCTCTCATCGCATGGGTGTAACAAGAAGGCAATTATATGTGTGTTTATATATAAAAACACGACGGTTTTTATTATAATAAGGAGGATTGCAAAGTGGTATAATCAAGAAATTAAATAGCATTGTTTTATGTACTACACTCAAAGTTTAGTGATATTTAATCAACAACCACAAAGGCTAACAAATTAAGAATTTCTTTCGTATGATATTTTAATCATCAGATCCATCGTTTAAAATTCGACTTCAAACTTTTGATAAGCACCTACTATTGGCACAACCACTAAACACTGCCATCGACATCTGTTCGAAAGAATACAACCCTTTTTACTGCCCGTTAATGTTTATTCTTTAACAGAGTTCCTGACATTCAGATTCGATTTGCTTTCGTCTTATCTTTTTCTTTTTCTCCTCTGTCAATATCTGTCTGCGCGCATGCGTACAACATTTGAATATTTCAAGTCTGGCAAACAATACTAACAATGTCTTTGTTGCGATTTTTCACCTGCGAAACTCTTTGAAAAGCTAAAATTTCGCGGGAAAATGTACCGGTCCACAAAAATCATTAACCATTCATTGGTTTGGAAAAAAAAAAAAAATATCAGTATTGCTTAAATTGCCCTTTATTTCCATTCGACGTCTCTTCCTATTTTATTTGTCTCTCATTTTACCGACTATAAATCGAATTGATCGAAATCCCTTGCTATCCCGAATCAACAAGTGATTTTTTTATGTCTTTGACTAATATTGACCCATGGGAAGCTGAAAGAAATTATTTCTCTTAAATGTTTTTCCTCTCGCAACAATTCTTTTCTTTTTTTTATTTCAGTTGGAGTACGACAAAATAATAGGACAACATTTTTGTATTATTGTACTGTTCTCTTTGTTGTATTTAAAACTTTGAGATGAGCATTGTGCTTTTTTATGTTCAGTTTTAGAGAAGAGAGAATACGAGTATAGGGGCTACTGGAGCCCTCCTTTCACACGCTTCCTTCTACTACACCATATTGGAAAAATGAAGGAATGATTTAAGCACCCAGAAAGAAAAAAATATACTGCTGTTTATTGAAATATATACACAGTTAACCAATAAATCCATGAAAGCATTTGGAAAATTTTATAGTAATTCTAGGGACAACCCGGGGGTAGGGGGGTAAATTCGTGGTGCTTGTAAAAGAAGCTCCAAAAAGTACAAGAGAGGCGGCTTAAAAAAAAAAAAATTATGATAGAAAAGAGATAACGGAGTTAAGCCAATAGAATACTTATTTTTATATAAAAAGTACAAAAGACGTGGCACAAGGCCGAAAGAGAGGAGTGATCCTCGTTAACTATCCTATATCTAGCTGATCACATTCACGATCCAATCACATTTAACAATTTCTTTATTTACCTCAAAAACTCATTCGTGACCTTTCAGTATATTATCATTTATATATATATATATATATATGAATATATATATATATATATATTATAGAAAATTATTGTATATAAATTAATTTTTATATCATGTGTTTGTTACCCCGTTTTTAGGTTTCTAAATTTAATATGCTGTTAAAGTCGAAATTGCAGTTACATTTTATCGGTTTCACTGTAAAATAGTGGCACCTAGTTGCTAATCTATTAGCTCGTGCAAGTTCATACCTAGAGGGTACCAGAGAGCTAAGTTCAGAGCAAAAGCCGTGAAAGTATTGCACAGGGAAGCCACGTCAGGCCGGTGAGATAGCGACTGCAGTCGAACTGACAAGTCGGTATCGATCATATTACGGATTATCCGTTGGATTTTGTCAAGAACACCGAGGGGCACCCGACCAGATGTGGAAGTAGTATTCAATACATGGGCGGATGGTAGATTTATATATGTGCAGGATGGATTCAGACGGGAAAAACTTGAACGAATTCCTTGAGAGGGGAGAAAAGACAACAAAAAGAAGTTATGCTTTGTAGGGATAATGCCATTTTATTCTTTTTTTTTTTCCTGAAAATAATTCGACCAATCAGAGTTACCCGGGTTGCAAAAGAAAAAGCCCTTTCTTTGCGACCCGTTTAGGTCAATTAACAAAATGGATCACTCAAAAAAGGCGGCTGCTACAACAAACGAGTGGAAGGGTTTTTTTATCATGTAACCTCCACCTCCTCCTGCCACTCCTGAGAGGTGGCTATAAGTGCGGAGATAAATGGGACATTCGCGCCTTAGAACCTCTCGTACTAGACGGGCCACGCTTGCAGTTGACGGCTTTATGCACTGTCAAGCCCTCTGCCTTCGGGCGGAGAGCATTGACCCAGTCGTAACTACGCCGAAGGGTGGAGTACGACTGGGGTAAATTAGACAAATTTTTGGCAAGGCTATATGGCCCGGAGGATCCCACTTTAAAAAGGCATTGCGCCTCATTTTGCCTTGAGTGGGAAGGCGAATAAATATTCATACTAAGGAGACGCTTGCTTCACCCTGGTAAGTCCTCATTACATCCGGCAGAAGACAAAGATCGAAATTTTCAATACGAAGATCGCAGAAGACAAAGAAATGGACCTAAGATACCGTGTATTTATATTATTCATAATTGTTTATGTCGAATAAGTGAAAGGAAATTTAAAAAAAAGTGACAATGAAGCGAAAATGCAAAGACACGTTACGGGAGAGGTGTTTAGAAATAACTTTGTTGTCGTCTGCTAATAAATTGCGGCAAAGAGTTCAGCTCTTGATATGAAGACATGAGTGGCACTTGTCGAGGAGACGAAAAGTAAAATAAACTACGTTTTAAAAAGAAAATATGCTGCTTGATAGATGAATAAGATCTATAATTCTATGAAAGAAGCCTTTAGTCTAGATCTAAACTTATTTATAAATGGAACTTTGTGTGTGTGTGTGTGTGTGTGTGTGTGTGTGTGTGTGTGTGTGTGTGTCCGTTACCTATAGAATCCGAAACGGATTAACCAATTTTCTTGAAAATTTACAGAGTTGTACTAAAAGCGTCTGCAAGTGTTCTTAGCTAGGCTTTGTGTCGAGGTACCCCGATAAATATCAAAAATCGATAATCGAAAGATCGGATTATAGAAGGAGTGGTCCGATTTTAATCAAATGTGATACATTCATAGACAAAGACATAAGAAACGATATTCAAAAGTTTCAAGGTTGCAGTTCTTACAATAGTGCAGAAGAATCAATAATACACACACATATATATATATATATATATATATATATATATATATATAAGGCAAGACGTTTGTACGTGTGTGTGTTTATCTGCCTGTATGCCATTTTATTTTAATTTTTGCTTCGGGTTTGCCTCTTAGTAGATATAATTGTAGTTCTTAGTCTCAGCCATGATACCATTTACTCAGAGGACTTATTTAGCCTTCAAAATTCGGTTTCCGACGAAAAAAAAATTATTTGATATCGATACCAGGAAATCAAAATTTGACTTACAACCATTCATTTTTCTTTCAGTCTACGGTTTCGCTTTAACTGGAAACAACTATTGCTTTTTCGTCTTGGATTAGTTTTAAAGCTTTTATTACACCCGAGCAACACCGGGCTATACTGCCAGTTAAATAATGAAACTGGGATAAAATTTAAATAAATTTCGTTCCCATCGAAATTACATGGGTTTAGTGGGAGGTAAAGTTTCTAGTCCTATAGAACAATATTTAGACCAGAGAAAATAAACTTATCTCAAAATAATTTCACGAATTTTGGAAACATCGATAACAAGTATTCAAGTGCAGATCAAACACCATATCCGCGTTTCTCACGAAATTGCTAATACAATGTCGTCTAATTAAAAACACTAACAGTAGAAACAGAAACAAAGGCATTCGGAAGCTGATTTTTTTTTCAGCTAAATTAAAGATCACGATACATCTGACGTCAAATTTCAAAGGCTGAACCTCTCTGTGTCTTTAATGAGTTCGTTCTTTTTATCAACTGTTCTGGGTATGATAAGCTTCATCCGGCAGCAAGGTATAGGATACATATCCTGTATCATCCATCAACCACCTAAAATACACAAAAATTGCACACCCGCAAAATCAAACGAATTCAAACAACTACAACATTTGGGAAAAACTCAAAGTAAAAGTGCACACCCGCAAAAGAGGCTCTAAACGGCTAAAAGCTTTTCTTTTTCACAAGTCAGTGTGAAAAGCGATACTCTGGATCCTGATTGGTTGACAAATCGAGAAATTCAAAATACGTAACCGAAACTTTTTTTTTCACAGTTTAAGAAAAAAATCGTTCTGGGGGTTCTCCCACGTGACCAGAATTCAATATTTAAGGAGGTCCCATGACCGGTCTCAGTCAGTCAAGAGGGTCAGTGAGAGACAGCAGTCGGCCGATCCGTCAGTCAGCCACACTAGTCAAGCCAGAAAGACGCGGTGTCAGATACGCACATTCCGACAGGCGCCGACATCAAAGAGACCAGTGCCGGCAAACTAATCCTTCGCCCTCTCAACCGAAACAAACGGAAAGAAGTAATGTAACACCTGCAACAAGCCCTCTTCAACGGCCGTAAAACTTTTCACAGGAGAAGTAACACAGACTTACTAAGTAGACTGATTCATCTTTTTTACACACACATTCTACTAATTACTACTATCTCCATTTGACTCACTCTCTCTTTGGGAATTCTCATTCACACTCCTTTTCAACATAATTTAAAACACTTTCTTTTTCCACCTACTTAGCGGCTGATAGATTAAAAGGAAAGAAACTTTGTGCTACTACTGTTTAATTACAGACTCAAGACAGACATTTTAATCTTCAACCAACATTCGCCCAAATCCAACAGACACTTATTTTCAATCAACATTCACACAAATATAAAAGAACACTTTACTACCAAACAAAGGATACGAAGAATTGTACAAATTGCTTATATTGTATATATGTTGTCAAATACAAAACTTTCATAGTTTTATACAACATGAGCCCGGGTGGTAACATTTCTTAGGGTCTCAGCTATGCTAAAACAATTAAATCCGAAACTGGGGTTAAAACACTACGAAAGTATTACAGCTTTATAGTAAAATTACCAGAAATAAAAACAAATACGTAAAAAAAAAGAAATTACTAATGCACCCAAGAAAATTAAATGTCAGAATTAAATGACCCATAAGCGAGCATGTGCCTGATCAAACATCTGCAACAGGGACTGGCTAGCCTTCCTTTGAGTAAGGTATACCTGAATACTATATATAATAAATTTTATATAATTTTTTCTTCATCCCCATACTTTTTTAACTCCTTGTGTATGGATATGTTTTTGGGCTTCTTCAGGTGTGAATTTTTGTACCATATTTGAATTAATAAATTCTATATTAGTTACTTTGTTTGCTCTACTTGCGTATTGTGCGCTTTTTGTTTTAGGTTACCCGTCTACGTACTTTGACTGATGCTCAAGTGCTTAGCTCCTTGTTTTTTATTACCATTTTTCCTTCTGCGTATCTACTCGGAGGGTTTTTCGAAACTAGCATAGCAATAAGTTTATATATATATATATAAATATATATATATATATATATATATAACGTCTTGTGGCCAACTCAGAAATCCATTTATTGTTCAGTGTCTTAATATGTTTTTCTTATTACAGTTGTTTTGGCTTGGTTCTCCATTTCTGGTTTCGTAATTCTATAAGCATCAGTACCGTACAGAAGCATAGGGGAGATAAAATGCGACGGGCTCTAGGTACCCATATCGGGAGGGCATCTAATTAAGCAGCGAAATAAAATTGAGTTTATATTTAACTTGAACGAAGTGTTTATTTCATGTTTTAACATATTTAAAATGTCATTTCTTACATTTCTCAGTACTAGGCCATATAGTCCCCCTTACTTGTGCTTTAAGAGCATACGTTCAAAGAAATTGGGCCTAATTAACACCAAACCTCTGCACTTCACGGATAAGCATTGTACATTATTTTGGTCGGGTTTGTTTTTGCACATCCGCTACACCTCTTGATTTGTAATATTAGATCAAATCGTTCGATGTTTAAAACTATTCTCTGTTCAACCGTATCTGCCTTTGTCTCATTTCTATCCAGTCCAGTTTATTCATATTTAATTAAGACGACTTTCTTTTAATTTGTCACTGTCTATTTATAATTTTATCTCACTATTCCGACACCATCACATTTCTGGCACTCGAAACAAAAAAATAATTCCCCGTAAAGCCCAGAGCCAATAGCCTTCTAAATAAAGCATGGCGTTCTTGTCGAATTCGTAAAACATATGACATACATTAAAATAACTATACCTCCTCGAATGACCGCCATCAAATCCAGACACGATAAACTTACATTTGTTCCGATCAGGCGTTTTAACAGACATTAACTCAGACATGGACGTGAAACCACATAATCGCAGATGTAAGACACCACCCGGAATCCAAAACTGACAAGAAAAATCGTCGTTGTTGTCGTTTTTGTAAGAGGGACAACTTTATAAAACTGTTAATGCCTAAAGGAGGCTATTTAAAAATTACCAGTATGTCTATATTATCGATTTTCTGCACTATTGTAAGAACTGCAACCTTGAAACTTCTGAATATTGCTTCTTATGTCTTTGTCTATGAGTGTATCACATTTGATTAAAATCGAACCACTCCTATAACCCGATTTTTTCGATTATCGATATTTATCGGGGGTACCTCGACACAAAACCTAGTTAAGAACACTCGCAGACGCTTATAGTACAACTGTGTAAATTTTCAAGAAATCGGTTCAGCCGTTTCGGTGTCTATAGGTAACGGACACACACAAAGTTCCATTTATAATTAAGTATATATATATATATATATATATATTATAGGGTTACTGAAAATCAACACTTCACCTAAGACAGGATTCCGGAAAAAAAAATTCTTTTGAGAAGTAAATCGAGGCAATAACTTCTCAGCACCCCTCGTGTGCGTGTTCGCCTGACGTACAGATTGAATACCTTATATACCCGTGTATAAGCCGACTTAATATATTGGGTGACACCTTCATTTTTTTTTTTTTCATGAATTTTTACAGAAAACTGATAATAAAAACTTACTTTTCTCCAGTGTATACGGTTTTAAATTTACAATTCAAAATAATTATATTTTTTGTTTCTTTATTGATTTTATTCTTCATTATTGATTTCCAAAAATGGAAATTACTTATAACTCAACCTAATAACTGGAAACTATATAGAAATCTAAATTATAGCTTTATAATAAATCAATTATATATCAAATTCAACTAAAAATATTTTTTAGAAAGCTACCCTTCAGAAGAACAAGAAATGTGTAGTATGTATCAAAGCAAAATTAATCTAATTTATTTACGGTTTAATTTATAATTTAATTGTCTAGGAAAGTTATTTTTTAAAATTTCTATCCTTTTCAAAGAAATTGCGCAGAATTGGTTCGAAACAAATAAATGAACTTATAAAAATGTTATAAAACGAATTATTTTCTTCGTCGCTTGCTTTCGAAATGCACACAGCAACGATATAATCACTGATGAAAAAAGTTAGATGGCAGAAAATTGAATTAAAAAAAGATTTCTAAATAATATTTTGAATATTTTTTTCCTCTTGATTCGATCAATTAAGCCGTAAATGCGATTTCGATTAATCCTAATTATTTAACTGGGAATTGTCAGGGGCTGAGTTGTGAGGAAACCATGTTGGATTGAATTTTGCCTGATTGATTTAATGGCGTGGCCTTTGAATTGACCAGGGCATGATTAGAGCAGTGAGTAGGGTGGAAGTATGGCGGGATGGACGATTTACCATCCAGTTGATGTTGATGATGATGGCAAGCAAAGGCAGAAGAAGATTAATATGATTAGACGTAGCCAAAAACTGACATTTTAGAAAAGTGATCACTCACGCAGACGGACAATTATACTCTCGCTAAAAGGGGAGATAATCACAAGTAAAATGTGAACTGCGTTTCACGATACTAATTTTGATTTTATTTTGCATTTTAAGAGATTTTTTTCCTGTTGTGTTATTCTTTTTATATTATCTTAAATGAAGGAAAGCAGTAAGTTTCCGATAATTAACAGAAAGAAAAAAATATATGACAATATAGCACTGAGGACTGAATCAATTAAACATCCTTATTTACCCGCATCATGGTTTCGTCATCACGTTATAAAATGTTTCAAAGAAATTATATTTTACTGTTTGCTTGTACATCTGTTAATATTTGTGAGATGCGATAATGTAACAAATTACACTATTTACATTGTTCGGACTTTTGTCCTCATCTTTCTTGTAATATTAACGACGTTTCGTACGCTCTGGCCTTCTTCAGGTGATGTGTGTTGGAATTTCGAACCGTGCCCCTTATTTTGCCCACCGAAGTGGATTGCTTAGTTCCACGTTTCTTGCCTTTTTTGGATATCTCAGTTCCAGTTATTTCCATCTGCTGTGATCAGGTATTGAACTCACAACTCTGGATTACTTCAACCGAAGCATTTGTACAAAAACTTGGAGAGATGAGTTACTAAACTGAAACAGAGAGATTCAGATAGGGAATGTCACGTGAAACTAGAACAATCTACCTCGATAAATGAAAACAAAAAGGGATTCAGTTCAAAATTCCAACGTATGAAGAAGGTCGAAGCGTACAACAGCCGAAGCTCAGTGAATATGACAATAAAGATGAGGACAACAGTCCGAACAATGTAAATAGTGTAAATGTTTGCTTGCATCCCACGTTCGGAGCATTAACTGGTTATACGGAGAACCGATTGGTTTGTCACTTTATGTACTGTGTATGTATCATTTTTAGGTTATTTAAAGCCAGAAATTGTTTTTAGAATAAGATTTTTCTGTTAATAATAATTTACTAATAATCCAACTAATTAGCACAAACTTTTTGAACGCTCACGTAATGGGGAATTTACGTTACGTGTGCGTTCAAAAATCACCGTGACGTCAGCGTGCTTAGAAAAAACGGTAAAATCAGTTATTGCAAATCGCCTGAACACATCACTCATGGTAGAAACCTAGGTCGCGTAATAACTCGTTTACAAGTGAAGAATATTCAAAAGTTCTACAATATAATTGCATTGAACACTTTTTCATACAAATGTGTACTTGTCTAATTTTATTATGACAAAAAGCTAAGTCATTAAACAATCGATATATATATATATATATATATATATATATATATATATATATATATACACGAAATGAATTGTTTGATCATTATTTTTTATCGATACTCGTATTTAAGTAGATATTCTGTTATTTTTTAAATTAAACAGTATCATATATTTATATATACCGGCCTGATTATTTACGAAAATGCAGGTCATTTGGCAGGATTTTTTTTATTACAGTGGTTTATAAAAGCATTATATCACTACACAAAAATTTCGGGTTTCAGAAAATTATTGTTCTTTGGGTGATATGTGTTTCCCTATAATAAACCTCTCAAATATTTTACCATCATTTTTTACTGCAGAGGTACACTCGCATTTTATATAAAAATAGTGCTCGTATTTTGGGTGGTGGTGTCACCATTTGTCTATACCTGGGACCATACCAACTGCTACCACCCCGCGTCATAGTGGACCTGAGTATGACATCAATTAATAAGTGGTTCTTTGAAATCTCCCACTCAGAAGCCTTGCTGTCGGATGTAGTTTAGCACCATACATAGGAATACGTAACAGAAAATTATACATAAATTTCTACATATCAAAACATGCCAGGCAATTAAATGACAAAATAGGAAATAAGCTTATTGGTAACGCGTCTCGTCCGCTGAGAAGAACAGTTAATACAGACCTTGAGGAGTTTAAATAAACAAACACAAAACATATTTTATTAAACAAAGCACTCTAAGCAGGCATCTTCAATGAATTTTTTTTTTAATCATCTCTCCCCAAGCAAGGCATTCCACTGCCACTATTGCGCATGGGGCTACATAGGGGAAGGTAAAAGAAGGAGTGGTTAGACATAGGGAATGTCAGGAGGAAGGTGACAGATGAGTAAGGATAGCGAGGATGAGGGTTGGGCAGATGGGAAGAGTGTTTGATAGAATGGGAGCAGGTTAGTGTGTTAGGAGGTGTCTATTGACCTTACATTTAAACTCCTGGTGATTGTAGCCGTCGGGGAAGCAATCGTGTGGAAGAGAATTCCACAGTTGGGAAGTGCGAGGAAAGAAACTGTTGGAGTAGAAGTTGCGGTTGCATTTTATCGGTTTCACTGTAAAAGGGTGGGATCTTTTTGCTAATCTAGTATCTCGTGCAAATTAGTATTTAGGGGGCGCCAGTGATCTAAGTTCATCGGAGCAGAAGCCGTGAAAGAATTTATAGGGAAGCCACGTCGCGCCGGTGGGAGAGAGACTGCAGGCGGTCTGCCAAGTCGTTATCTATCACATTACAGACCCTCCTCTGAACCTTATCAAGAAGCCCGAGGAGAATAGCAGGGGCACCCGACCAGATATGACAGCAGTATTCAATGCACGGGCGGATGGTAGATTTATATTTGTGCAGGATAGATTTAGACGGAAAAAACTTCCGGGCCCTACACAGAGAACCGACTTTCATAGCAGCGGATTTAGCAATGGATTCGATATAGTCATTCCATTTGAGGTCCGCTGAAAGTGTGAGACCAAGGAGGCGTAGTGTTTAACTCTCTTGGAGGCAAGCCTGGTCCATGCTAATGGGAGGTAGGTGAGATTGTTGATGATGGTTAATTGAGAGTAGCTTCGTTTTAGAAGCATTAAAATTTACTAGCCATTTCTTACCCCAGTCCAATATGGATTTGGTCTCTACTTTCGATTTACAAAACGCTTATTCAGTTAAAAATAAATTATTGAGACGAAAAAGTATAGAAAATGCACTAATTGCTAAATGATCCATAGTACATTTGTGTCAAAGTTCTAACAATAATTTTCCCCCGCATCATTTTAAAATCAAGAAAAAGAAACAAAAAAGCTTGTCCAAAAGCGATAACTCCAGGTTTAATAACTGCTAATTACATTATTTTTATTTGCACTACTTGCATTGTTCAGACTGTTGGCCGAAGAATGTAAATATAAAATCTTATTTTGACATTGTTTCGGGCGTTGGAGATTCGAATTGAACCCTTTATTTCGTCCAACGGCGTATATTGTCCTAGTTCTACGTGATCAGTTATCTCCGTTTTAACTCGACTTTCCAAGTTTTTGTTCACCTCTGACAGGGATTGAAGTCTCACCTCTCCGAGTAAAAAAAATATATATATTTACATTGTTGCCATTTTGTACGACGTTTCTGCTCTTGTACGCTCCGGCCTTCTTCAGGTGCTAGGAATTTTGAACCGAACCCTTCATTACGATCACTGGAATATATCATTCTCATTCCATGTGCGAAACCTCTTATGGTAGTTATGAGTTATCTTCCTTGAATAAAGAGTTCAGTTCAAAATTCCTAGCACCTGAAAAAGGCCGGAACTTACAGCGGCCGAAACGTTGTACAAATGATAAAGATGAGGACAATAGTCCGAATAATGTAAATAGTTTAAATACCACCTCACCTTAGAAATATAAAAAAAAGCAAAATGATTTATTAACAATTTTTACGAGAGCTCATATCAGAATTTGTTAGTACTCTTGCTTTTCTCTAGTGTCAAGTATTACTAACTCCCATATTTTATTAATGTCTATGTTTCGCCGGCTTAGAAGATGTTTGTGACCTAGCATATGCGTTGATTTCTTAAAATTTAAGTGATTTTTCCCTGTCTTATTTGAACCTGATACGGTCCTGGGCATAACGGTAAACTGCATCCAGCAGCAAGGCCTCTGATTGGGAGATTGTGGGGAGCATGGAACCACCTCTTAATTGCTTTTGTTCTCAGGTCTACCCTGACCCGGAATGGTAGCACTTGTTAGGGTCTCAGCTATGGGCAAATAGTTAACCCCCAAACTGGGGTCAAAACACTATGAAAGTATAAAAATAGACTTTTATAAAATATATAAATAAAAATACTTTTATAGAAAAATATACATTTTTGATAGAAAAATATTACCAACAATACATTTTTAAAGAGAAAATTATTACCATAACACATTTTCGAAGAAAAAAAATTTTCAGCAAAGCATTTCTGAATACGAAACTAGAAGGCATTTTCAGTTTTCTAAAATAAAAAAGAATAAAAACTTTTCATTAAAATCTGATAAAATTAAACTTTTCACTATAACCGAACATTATAAAAATAACGTAAAACCCATTTTTTGCATTAAATAACCCACAGAGGTTGATATGCCGTTAAACAAAACCCAAACTGATACAACAGGGGACGGAAATCTTTCACTCCATATGTGGTCAGCCACTCCTGATTTTTTCTATTTCCTCTCGTGTTATAATTTTACCGTGACCCTGCAGTCTTATCTTTAGGAAGTGGTATGTTTCTATTTTATATTTTTAAGGTTGATAAATGATACAGAGTTATCTGGAAAAGCCATGACATGTTGAACTAGAACAATCTACCCCATCGGGCGAAATAAATGATTTATTTACCCGGTTTTCCCAGTAAGTTTGGATGTGAAACAGTCGTTTCAACGTGGGGACTGCCATACACATATTTGTGCGTATGTGTCAAGGATAGAAATTGGTACTGGTTTTTGCCCAGAACCCTCGACGAGATGACATCAGTATTACACCGATCTAACTTCTTTATTTAGTGCGATGAGAATGTGACTACCACTAATCTTACCACAGTAGGTATTCGGTGGTCGAAGAGAAAGAAAGAAAAACATGCAAGCTAAAATAGAACCATTGACTAAAAGCAAGCCGTTCTTATACTGTGTGTTAAAAGAAAACAAGTGTTGCAGAATGAACAGAAATAAATGTATATATATATATGTTTGTATATAAAAGAACCCGTAGCTGCACAGGTTCGTTTCAAAGATAATGAAATGTGTCTCATTTGCTGATATTGCATCTTTTTTCTGTGAACGTGGACAATTTTCATTGGTTAAAAGATACTCTGACGTAATATCTATTATTGGCCACGGAAATATGTGTAGCATACAGATTTTTAACCATTAGATAGACTCCACTTCAATTCAATGGTAATTAGCATAAGCAAATAATTATAATAGACATTCTATGAATAAATAATGACGGACATTTAAACCGCGTACATGCGTACTTTCTTAAAACAGTTATTACTCAGCAGTCTTGTTTGACAGGAATGTTGGTTTGTTTGTTTCTTTTTTATTAATGATTTATTCGCTTCAGGCACCGACTTTCTTTTGTTTAATGAAATTAGAAAACTTTTTTTTGAAAACTTTAAAACATTGAAGTCAGACAAGACAACTTTTCAATTAGTTAATATTTAGATTATGTTTTATATTTTGAAAATATTTTTTTGAGAACTTTTCAAATGAAATGTATTTTTTTTTTTTATTCGCGTGTGCTAACATCCAATATTAATTTAAATCAACCAATCGTAAACGCATCTTTTGTATTCGAGTTTTGATCACACATTTGGAAACGGAATAGAACTTTGTCCAAATATCAGTTAAATTTATTCATCAAAGATATAAATAATTAGTTTATAACTGATATTATTATGCATTGTCTAAATATTTATCGTGGTTTTCATTTTTAAAATTGTTAATTTGTTCCCTACAGACACATTTACATATGGGGCTAGTTAGGATTTTCTAGACTCTTTAAGGTATTATGGTGTTTGAAAGGTAAGAAAGAATGTGAGATTTTAGTGGAAGTCCTGTCAAAATTCGTTGCATTCACTTACGCGCAAATACCCTTGAGAAAGGTATTAATCCGTCTCTTCTCTCCAGCTATGGGTCAAATAACATAACAGATTGGGTTCTATAGCGTTGGTTGGCAACCAGTCTACCGCAGAAACTAATGGCAAACTACTGCAGGAAAATCTTCTGCCTAGTCAGTCATGTCTCTTGAGACATGATCGCCCAGATCTGCCCAGTCAGTTATGTGTCTTCCGAAACATGATCTCGAAAGAGACATGACTGACTGGGCAGAAAGCGATTTCGAAAAAGGTTGCCATTGCATTCTTCAGTAGACTGGTTACCAGTGAAGGCTATAGAACCCATTCTGTCTTGTTATTTAACCTATAACTGGAGGGAAGAGAGGGTTTAATATCTTTCCCAAGATTATTTGTGCGTAAGTGAATGCAAACAATTCAACTGGAATTTGAACTCGGATTTCCAATTTTTGTGATCCGAGCAGATATCCACTCCCCCACAACACATTAAAGCAGAAAATTTACTTTAATGTGACAATAGAATTTTCAAAATTAAGGTAGTTGATTAAGTATGATTTTTAATAGAAAGCGGAAATAGATTAACACTTTCATCTTTATAATTTAAGCTGATATTCCGTTTTTATGAAAACACGAGGCATGTTATCATAATGCAAAAAATATTTAACCAAAACAAATGGAAAAATTAATTTAACACTGCCGATAAGTTTCGATGGCTTGAACAAATTATAGACGTTTTACTATTTAATGTTACTAAAACGATTATGGCATTCAGTAAATTAAGTGCCCCACGTGATACACATTTGGGCGATCATGTCTTAAGAGAGACATGACTGACTGGGCAGAAGATTATCCCGCAGTAGGTTACAGTTATTTTCTGTGGTAGACTGGTTGTCAGCCAAGGCTATAGAACACAATTTGTCCTGTTATTTAACTCATAACTGGAGGGAAGAGACGAATTAATATACCTTTTCCAATGGTATTAATATCTAAGTGAATGCAAGGAGTTCAACTGGAATTGAAACTCGGCTCCGATTTCTCGTTCCGAGTCGATATCCACTGCACTACAACGCACTTCCAATTATGACATTACATTACGAACAAACTAATATTACTAAAAAATTCTCGAAACAATATTACAGAAGCAAAAGAATATTTCTTGTTTCACGGTCGTCAATTCCACTGAACAAAAAAAGATAAACCGGAAAAATCGTCGACATATCTTTCCTCAGAAAATACACTTTAGTTTATTTAATTTCTTAATGTTCATTGACAAAGCCGGAAATATCGGGCAAGTTTTTTGATAGTTGGCGTTAACAATCTCATTACGTCGGCCATGTTCATCGTCTCTGTTAGCGATCTTACAATTAAATATAGAAAGAGAGGGAAGGGGGCTGGAGATAAAATCCTAAAAGATTACAAATCTGAAGGAAAAACGCAATTAATGTGAGTGAGATAAAGAGAGAAAGATACCCTAGTAGTGAA